>CM056511.1:36575142-37175142 GCA_029783415.1 Anisodus acutangulus | reverse complement strand
AATAAAACTACTATTTTTATATAAATTTTACATAAGGAGAAAATAGAAAATGCAAATAAGAGAGGAAAAAAATGACATTACAATTAAATAAAGTTGAAACAATTTTTTTTTGCCTCGTTCCCCTTCAAAACCAAATTATCAGGCTAACTTTTCTAAACATTAAGCTAAGAACATTTTGTTAGAATATTATTATTAATGATAGTATCATTTTATGTATGGTAAGTAGTAAAATGATAATTATATGTAAATTAGAAAGAAGATTATTATGGATTGATTGTTGATTATGAAGATTAGAGGCTTGATTTCCTCCTCTCATTTATTTGTATATTGTGTATATATTTTTTCCTAAATGGAAGAATACATTGAGGAAAATATTTTCAAATTATTACATGGTATCAGAAGTTTAAGGAAAAGATCCAAAAAAAAATTTCTACCAATTTTTGGCCTTCTTCCTCCCAAAAACCCTAGCCTTGGCCGAAAATTTTCTTCCATTTTTTCTTAATTTTTCGGTACTCCATTACTGATCATCCTCGATCCCAAATCAACTATGTCTGAATCAAAAACATCCTTTCATCTTGTCCTTGCTGTCTCAAACATCAAAACCTATGTTTCCGTCAAACTAGAAATGGAAACCGTTCATTATGCAACTTGGACGGAATTATTCAAAATATGTTGTCGTGCTCACAAAGTTCTTCATCATATAATTCCTCCAAAAGATGGAAAAGGGAAGTGATTAACATCCGATGCGGACAAAGAATTGTGGGATACACTTGATGCCACAGTTCTTGGTTGGATTTATGCAACAATATCCACTGACTTGTTGCATATAATAATGGAATCGGATTCAACAGCCATGGCGGCCTGGGAACATTTGCGAAATATCTTTCAAGATAACTAAAACTCTCGCGTTGTTACATTGGAGCAGGAATTCTCAACCATTGACATGACAGATTCCCCTAATGTTTCTGCATATTGTCAACGCCTCAAAGTGTTGGCAGATCAATTGAGAAATGTGGGTTCACCTGTTACTAATAACCGGTTAGTCTTACAATTAGTTGTCGGTCTCACCGAAGCGTATACCGGCGTGGGAACACTAATCGGTCAAAGTAATCATCTACCTTTATTTAATCAAGCACGGTCCATGCTTGTGCTTGAAGAGTCCGATTTTACAAAAAAAGGCTTCAACTATTTCAAATTCTGCCATGATTGCCACTTCCTCAAATGATAGTAATTTTTTTATCCTTCTCAACAAAATAAGGGACACAAAGGACGTAATAATAAGAATAAATGTGGAAATCACGGAAATAACAAAGGTGGAGGCCACCGGAATTCCGATTGCGGCGGAAATAGCGGCAACACCAACTTCGGTGGCGGACAATGGCAGCAGCACGACGGCAGAACTGGCAGGCAATGGCAGCAGCTCGGTGGAGCAGGCAACTGGGCCTGGCAGTGGCCATAGACTGGACCGCCCAGCCCAATCTCAATAGGGAATTGGGCCAGGCCACCCTAGCGGCCCACTGGCCAGTCCCAGTCCAACATTATTTATTCCCATTCTAGCCAGAATAATAGAATGACCCAGTAGGCCCATTTCGCTGGGTCAGTCTCGGCATGCAGCAATATTGGGCCTCCGCTGAGCCAGTGGCAGGAGGCCCATTTAGCAGTGGCCCAACCCACGGATATTGAGTCCGTCATGCACACCCTCGGACTCAATCCACCGAATTCAAATTGGTATATGGACTCCGGAGCGACGTCTCATATTAGGGGTGAGCACATGTACAAGGTACCTAGATACCCGACCGGAACCGACACTAATGGGTAGGTTCCGGGTAGAGATATTATAATAATGGGTAGGTTCCGAGTAGTAAAATTATGAATTGATTAATGTCGGGTTCAGTTTCGATTCTGGCAAATAGAAACAGGGTACCCGGACCCGGAACCGATACCCGGAACCTATGAAATATTAAATATTTTTACTTTTTTAATATGCAACCTCTTCTCACTTCAAAATGTAAGCTTGGAGACTAATCCGAAAACCTCAACAACCATCTTTGTAGGCATTCTTGCTCAGAAACACGCCAATCTTTGGAATGTACACCCAAATTCAAGTAGTTGACTCCAAACTCAACATGCTAGAGAGAAACCATGACATGAACAAAGCAAGAAAGCATAAAGATAACAT
This sequence comes from Anisodus acutangulus, assembly GCA_029783415.1. Classification (NCBI taxonomy): domain Eukaryota; kingdom Viridiplantae; phylum Streptophyta; class Magnoliopsida; order Solanales; family Solanaceae; genus Anisodus; species Anisodus acutangulus. The sequence goes on along the minus strand of CM056511.1, from coordinate 37,172,963 downwards.
AACCTATCAAATCATAACACACAGGTCCTTAGAAACACATGCCTTATTGCAGCCTCCTGCACAGCCTCTTAGCTTGTCTCATCTTGGGGTTCCATTGCCCTTGCAAGAGAATGGTTTGGCTAGAAAACAGAAAATGATAAACAGTAAGTTCTCCATCCTGAAAATACCAAATATAAAGCCCATATGCAGAACTAGTCTTAGCAAAACATGCATAACCCCATGTTCATAACTAATTAGGGAAGTAGAAAGCTAGCGGGACACACCACCGTGTATTGGTCAGAGACTTGCTTAGTAAAATTTACAGGGTACACAGGAACCTACGGTCCGAGTAGGTTCTGGGTAATGATTACAACGGGTAGGTTCCAGGTAGTAAATTTAGGAACCGATCTTTTACTGGGTAGGGTCCGGGTAGTTCAAAAAAGTTATGGTACCCGAAATCTCTCACCCCTATCTCATATGACGTCCTCCCAAGGCAATCTCTCATCCTATTTTAATTTGAGCAATGATAATGATATAATTGTCGGAAATGACCATTCAATTCCAATAAAAGGGTATGGTTCTAGCAAATTGTCACCACCAAACCCACCACTAATTTTAAAGAATGTCCTTCATGCTCCTAAATTAATCAAAAAATGGTCTTTGTTAGAAAGTTTACTACTGATAATTGGGTATATGTTCGTTTTGACCCTTTTGGATTTTTCGTGCATGACTTTCAGATGGGGAAGCTTCTCATGAGATGTGATAGCAAGGGAGAGCTCTATCCGATTAGTTTACCCAATCAACAGTCCAAGTTTCCATCTACTTTTGCAGCCTTGGCACCATCTTTATGGCACTGTCATTTGAGACATCCGGGAGAGTCTGTTTTGGCCTCTCTTAAATAAAATAAATTTATATCTTGTACCCAAACACGGACTCTAAATAAGTGTCATTCTTGTGCACTTGGTCAACATGTTAAATTGTCATTTATTTCTTCTACTTCGTGCACTCTTATGCCATTTGACATTTTACATTGTGATATTTGGACATCACCTGTGTTTGAGTTCTTCGGGTCATAGATATTATTTACTCATACTAGATGACTACTCTAATTATTGTGGACATTCCCTTTGTCGAAAAAATCACAAGTGTTTTCCACTTTTCTCATATTTAGAGCATTCATCTGAACTCAATTTGAACGGGAGATTAAAAATATTTAATGTGATAATGGGAGGAAATTTGACAATACTCATTTTTGGGATTTTTTCAAAATAAATGGTATAAATTTTCGTCTGTCTTGTCCTCACACATCATCACAAAATGGGAAGGTGGAACGCAAAATTAGAACCATAAACAATATTGTTAGAACATCTCTTGCTCATGCTTCACTACCCCCCATATTTTGGCATCATGCACTCCAAATAGCCACTTACCTGTTGAATATTCTTCCTCATAAAAACATGTCTTACCAAGCTCCACTAAAAATGCTTTATTTACGAGAGCCCTCATATCTTCATTTAAGAGTGTTTGATTGCCTTTGCTACCCCATTTTTTCATCCACCACAATCACAAAACTCCAACCCCGGTCTACTCCATGTGTCTTCTTGGGATATTCTACTAATCATCGCGGTTACGAATGTTATGACATTTCTTCCAAAAGAATAATTATAAGTCGTCACGTAATTTTTGATGAAACCGTTTTCCCTTTTGCCAATATACATGAAATCGGGACTCATACCTATGATTTTTTGGATGATGATAAGCTTTCGTATCTAACACATTTTTCACAGCTCGGTACCCATTGGTTGTGCTGGAAATACGAACTTGGGCCCACTGGACCAAAGAACGATGGCCCAGCCGCTTGACAATTCAGTACAACATCCTGGGCCTTCGCTTCTGAGGCCCAGTCACCTCTCGACTCCAGGCCCAATTCTGAACCCAAGGGTTACTCAACCCACACTGCCACTAGGACATTTTGCATTCGACATTCCTCACTCTCGGCCAGTGGCATCCAGTCCACTTACCATGCAAATCATCCAGTCATCCGTAGTCAACATGGAATTATCAACCCAATACCAAGTATAACCTACACACTCAAGTCTCGAAATCACCTTTGCCTCGTAACCCAATGTCTGCTCTAAAGGACCCGAATTGGAAAATGGCTATGGATGATGAATATCATGCTCTAATTAAAAATAGAACGTGGAATTCAGTACCTCGTCCATCTAATGCTAATATAATTCGGTCTATGTGGATTTTCAGGCATAAAGAAAATTCTGATGGAACATTTGAGCGGCATAAGGCCCGTCTTGTAGGTGATGGGAAGACACAATAGGTTGGTGTAAATTGCGGGGAGACGTTCAATCCAGTGGTCAAATCGACAACTATCAGAACACTTCTAAGCATGTCTCTCTCAAAATGATGACTCCTTAATCAATTGGATGTAAAAAAATGCCTCCCTCCATGGACACCTCAATGAAACTGTCTACATGCACCAACCGTTGGGATACAGAGATCCCAAATATCCCAATCATGTGTGTTTGCTCAACAAATCATTGTATGGACTGAAGCAGGCCCCCAAGGCATGGTATAAGCGGTTTGCAGATTTTGTGTCACACATTGGTTTTTCTCACAGCCATTTCAATAATTCTCTATTTATTTATCGTCAGGGTAATGATACTGCTTATCTTCTTTTATATGTGGATGATATTATCCTAACAACATCATCAGACTCTCTTCGCAAGAGTATCATGTCACAGCTTGGTTCCGAATTTGATATGAAAGATCTTGGTCCACTACACTACTTTATAGGAATTGCTGTGATATGCCATGCAAGTGGATTATTTCTCTCCCAAAAGAAGTATGCATCCGATATTGTTGAACGAGCTTAAATGTCATCTTGCAAACCTTCGGCAATTCCGGTAGACACTAAGTCTAAATTGATTGCCACCTCAAGCAAACCATTTGCCGATCCAACATTATACCGCAACCTAGTAGGAGCTTTGCATTATCTCACTTTCACCAGGTCGGATATTACTTATACAGTGCAACAAGTGTGCTTATTTATGCATAATCCGATGGAGGAACATACGCATGCTCTAAAACGCATTGTGAGATATATTCAGGGCACTATGGAGTATGTATTACATCTATACTCGTCCTCCCTTTCCAAGCTTGTCACTTACACGGATGCAGACTGGGCAGGTTGTCCGGACACCAGACGCTCCACCTCAGGTTATTGTGTCTTCCTCGGTGACAATTTAATCTCATGGTCTTCCAAAAGATAAGCCACAATATCACGTTCAAGCGCTGAAGCAAAGTACCGTGATGTTGCCAATGTTGTGTCTGAATCGTGTTGGATTAGAAATCTGTTACTTGAACATCATTGCGCAATTCCAAAAGCCACATTGATATATTATGATAATGTTAGTGCAATCTATCTCTTAGAAAATCCGATCAATCATCAACGCACTAAACATATTGAGTTAGATATCTATTTTGTTCGTGAGAAGGTGGCTCGCAGACAAGTGCGAGTGTTACATGTCCCAACACGTCATCAAATAACATATATTTTCACAAAAGGACTTCCGCTGGTATTATTTGAAGATTTTCGGGACAGTCTCATCATTCGCCGCCCTCCAGCTTCGACTGCGGGGGAGTGCTAGAATATTATTAATAATATTATTATTAATGATAGTATCATTTTATGTATGGTAAGTAGTAAGATGAAAACTATGAATATGTAAATTAGGAAGAAAATTATTAGGGATTGATTGTTGATTAGAAAGATTAGAAACTTGATTTTATCCTCTCATTTATTTGTATATTGTGTATATATTATTCTCTTAATGGAAGAATAAATTGAGGAAAACATTTTCAAATTATTACACATTTGTCCACCAACTCATACTTTATATTTCCACTCTTTGCATTGCAGTTCAACCACATCAAGGTTATTGCTTGACAATTTATTCAGTTTCAAAGGAAAAATTACATCAATCTCTTTACTTGTGATTTATAGACAACAACAATATACTCAGTATATTTTCACGAGTGAGATCTGGAGAGGGTAGAATGTACGTAGACCTTATCCCTATCTTTTTAGGGTAGAGAGCATGTTTTCGGTAGACCCTCAACTCAAAGGAAACATAATCAATGCAGGATTGTAAGGGAAATAATACAGCGAAATATCAAGATACAAAACAAATAGCAACAAGTAATAAAACATACTGAAGAGTAACGAACTATGGGATACCTAAATAATGCTATGAAGAAAGGAGACGATGAGGCTAGCCCCCCTACCTATCCTACATAGAATGTGATATTACTCAACTACTTGTGATTTATAATCGGCTTGCATAAATCAAGATCCAACCTTTTTGTTCCTTTGGAAGAATATGTTTTGGGGTAGCCAATTCTATACATTTATTTACGTGGCCAGATGAACGATTGAAAAAGAAAAAGCCTAACTAGAGGATAAAACATTACCATCAATATAACTCTACCATCAATATAACTCTACTAATGAAGTAAATAGCAAGAATAAAGGATAAGATATCAAACTTCCAGGAAAAAACAAACAGACAGATTAAAAGAACGCAAACTCAACAATCTTTAACATTTTCTTCATAATAAAGTAGAGAGGGAGAGGGGGGAACGAACTCCAAAAATTGTTTCAGCTCTCTTTGAATGTACTGTTATTTGTATTTCCTATTTTTCCCACATGTAGAATTTATAAAAAGAGAAGTTTTATTGTTTTGTAAGATATTAGAGAGGTTGTCATAAAAAATAATCGGATAGGATGCAAAATACAAAATAAAACACACACTAAATAATTTTAAAAGGTTTTTAGTACATTGAGGTATTAATTAGAAACGCGGAAGGAGAAAGAGAAATGAGAATGACAATCACATTTATTGTGTGAAAAAATTTCACTGATACAATAATACGAATAGACAGTAAATCTTGATACTAAACATGATCAAAAGCTTTGGGTGAAGCTTCTAAAGCTTAAGCTTATATATATATATATATATATATATATTGAAAAATTACAAAGTAGTAAAGTACTTTTAACTTTTTCTCATTAATTGATAGAAAAAAAGACCCATAAATCAGTATATATACACATATTCAATATATTTTTTGTATATTGACAAAAAAGAAGCTTCTGATTGATTTCTCTTCTTTACTTAATTTATTTTTAATTTTTCTCTCTAAAACTTTAGTATACTTCTACGTTTTATATTTATTCATTGTTTTCAAGAGAGTCTTTGACTAAATTGCTTTGAATGACAAGAGCTACAATGTATGAATTTGCTATTTTAGTTTTTTCTCAGGCACCACATATTGCAAGAAGTATATTGACGCACTAAACAAGTATTCTCACATCAAGTTTTGTTAATTCAACTTTTTAGTATTGTTTTCATCTAAAACTTGCTTGTTTTGATATTTTACTACATAATATATATTGTCATTTTAACTATTTATTAGAATGGAAAATATGTCAATTATAAAATATGAATCAGGTGTTTAGAACTCAAAGGGAAAAAAACTGAAAAATTAAATTTTTGACACAATCTCAAAAAGGAGCTCTTGAGGAAGTTAATGAGATATATATATTTGACATAGATCCTCAAAAAGTAGACTTCAAATGAGAAATATATATGATACTTTTTTTCCTCATTTTTGTGACAAAAAAGAAGAAGTTAAGGCCCCTCATTGAAATTTGGCTTTAGGCCCCCAACAGTATTGAGCCGCCCCTGTCGTTAGTATAACCATCTAGTATTTAGTAATCACTAGACCGACTCATCTAGAACTCATTTCCAAAAAAGGGTTAAATTCCTGATGGATGTTCCATTTGGCTCGTCGGTAAGGAATTTTTTAGAAATTTCAATCGGAGATCAGTGACTTTCTGGTAGTGATTCGTGCCACGTAAGACTCATTAAAAAGAAAGCATTCTTTACCAAAAGATTTTTCATTCCTAAGGATTAAAACCGAGATTTTTGGTTAAGGATGGAGGAACCGTTAAATTCCACCACACCCTTGGATAGTAGCTAATAGATGGTTACTAGTTCAGAAACACAAGATGCTCCTGCTAGTTCTAATTTGGGGAAAGGAGGAGATAAACAATGATTCAATGCTTAAATGGAGAACTTAGAATTACAAAAAATAATACAAAGGACAAAAATGATTCATGTATATGCATTTCACTAATTTTGTTTCATGTGTTTCTTTTTAAATTTGTTTCTCCTTTTGAATCTAGTTTAATTTGTTTCTCATATATGCATTACCTTTTTAAACTAATGTCGTGAAGATCAATCAGTAGAATTTAAACTTTTAGCAGATAAGATGGATGCCAAATCTTCCCCAGATAGTGTGAATCAGCAATAGATGGATGCAAAATGCATGTTGTACCATGAATTATTAGTTTTAATACAGAAAATTTGGTAAAGTTGTGGGTTGGGTTAGAACCCGTTGTTCAATCCATCCTGACCTAATCCGTTTCGACCCAATTAGGCTTCAGGTCATGTTGGGTCATGACCCATTTATTATAGGAGAAAGGACACTACCTAGCCATTAAGAATTTGTTTGGCCCATGTTTGGGCTTAATACTGCGATAGGGCCTTTCAGCACAAACTATTCACAGGCACTAGCCCATCAGCCGATTCACTACAAAAAAATTCAGATTTTCTCACAAAAGATAAAAAAGTCACCATTAAAGGTTCATTACAAAAAGATCAAAAAATCGCCACTAAAGTAGACAAAAAAAAAAATATTAAGCCTTCAAAAAATATCCCAAAACATATATAATATGTGTATGAATAGTAAGTATACGTTGATTGAACGTTCAAAAAATATCCCAGAACATGTATAATATGTATATAATTTGTAAGTATACGTTGATTATACATTTAATAAACAGAAATTATCAACAATAATATTTTTTCTAAACATATACCGTAGAGATACATATTCTATACAACAATGATATAATTATCTACATATGATATATTTTATATACAACAATGATACACTTTCTATACATATGCTGAAATTAGTTAAAAAGACTAAAAATGAAATTATTTTTTTAAAAAAAACTAGCAAATGAATTTTTAACATCTTGGGCCATCCGGCTGTCATTAATTTGGGCCCGCCACTTTTATCCTTTTTCCCTTTATTATATCACCCCATTTTGATCCGCCCAAATTTAACCTAAAAGTCCCTCAACTATGCCTAGTCTTAAACTAAATCCTTGTACTATTGAAGTGAAAAAAACATCAGTGAACTATCCAAAAATTAGCATTATGTCATCTAGTTAGTTTCTGTAAATTAAAAAAGAAAACTAATTGTTCGCAACAAATATCCAAATTTGGAAAATATCTGTTGCCATCACCGGTTCTGTTGCTTGATCTTTCTCTACTTGTTGTCAATATTTGCAACGGTTTCATTGACCTTTTTGAAGGATTCTTATAACTTTATAATTAAGTCATGAGATGAATGAAGCCAACTTAAATCAAGAGAAATGAACTAACTAGATGAAAAATACAGGTAAAGAAGCACAAAAATTTCTACTAATACTTCATATTATGGTTATTAATATGAAAAACAGATGTTTATCTAATCTCCTAGCTTCCTTATGCTGAGCGTCTTCCGGAAACACTATATTTACCTTCAAAGGTAGAGATAAGGTCTACGTACACTAGGTATGCTGTTGTTGTTGTCGTCGTCTAATCTCCTAGCTACTCGGAACTAAAAAATTAAAGAAAAAAGAATCTTCCCTATTTTTTCTGCAGGCTTCAAATCGTCTAGAGTCCCGAGCATGGAGAAACAAACTGAAGAAGCTCATCGTTACTTTCAAATGCAGACATCTCTCCTTCTTCCAAGTTTGCGAGCACTTCAAGTCCGTCCCCACTTCGGTTATCCAACAAGACAAACATATTCACCGGAAAAGTAGCCATATCCGCTCTTCTTGGCCTCCCCCATCCAAAATTTATGTCATGTAATGGGAATTTCCTTAAACTAGAAAATCTATACATAGAAAAATCGTTGCTTGAGGTCCACTCGTTCATCTCTCTATCTATTTTAGACACCCTTGTACATAGCAACTCTTCTGATTTAGCATATTTGAGCATATCTTGGATCTTCTCTTTTCCTTTTCTAAGCTCACCAACAAGTCTATGCAAATTCTGTTGGGTTACAAGGATTTGCAAGAAACGGAAATTACAAGTAACTGCTTATGTAAGAATTGAAATTACAATTCAACTAGAAAACTGAAACTTACAATATAACAACAAAACTGAAATTACAATATTTGTTGAACAAGAAGACCGGAAACTGCTTTGATTTTTGCTGAGTCGAGTGTGGCATTCTGTCCTTAAGACAATATTGCCCCGTATGTATCCTTTATACGTCCCGGACAATTCGTCTCCCAAGATAAAACAGCAATGGAACAATTGAGCAAAGGAAACTCAAGAGCTACCGTGAAGAATATTGAATAATGAAATGATGCTAGGAAGTTATAGGAAGAACTGATTTTCTGGTTGTATATTTTTGTGTATATCAAGTGTGCCTCAACAATGGTGTAAGGGGTGTTTATATAGGTGAGGAATGGAGTGTTTGGTTGCCTCCATAACAGCCATTATTGGCCAAATAATGACCATTACGGAGGTAGTGAAGCCACCAAATTAAAGGAGAGAAATACCAACGGATGCCATTATAGGAGGTGTAATTCAGCCAAAATAAATGGCAGAATTGAGTGCTGGACGTTTCTGTTCCTGTCAGCCGAAATTCTGAATTTCTGGAAACTTCAGGGACCAAACTGTATATCTTGAAACTTCAGGGATCAAACTGTACATCTGAAAGAATTACGGTCCAAATCAGACATCTCAAGCTTCGGGATCAAACTGCGTATACGGAAAAGTTCTCTGGCCCAAAAAGATAATATCATAAGGCCCGTGACCCGTGACCCGTGAACCCGGAACCGGACCGGACGGGCGGGCGGCGGCGGCGCACGTGTGGTCATTCCTAGAACCGAAGCACATCTAGGTCCTCCCTCCTTTAAACACATGGGATACCCCTTGGGGTCCCAAACCCCAAACCAATTTCGAGTCTTATATACACAACAATTCTTTCTTCCTCTACCGATGAGGGAGAATTGAACACAACACCACACTTTCCATGCTTCAAACACCTCACTTCGTGGACCAATATCTCTTTCATTTCTCAATGAAATTTGACGATTCTTGGCCCTACGGTTATCTACGTACTTAGTAGATCATGCATGTGTGAAGAACCGAATTCTCCAACATACGTAACACTAGTGTTTAAGCCGTTAAAGTTGGTCGGTTGCAACTCCCACCAAAGGCAAATTTCCAACAATCCCCTCTTGAAAGAGATTTTGGCGCACTCACATGGTGCCTTTTTCATTTCCAGCAATATTTCAGCGGACCGATGTTGCATAAGGAGAGGTAGAATCAGCTTTGAACCTTCCATAGTTGAATACCATCGGACTTACTTACTGCGCGGTGAACGTGATGTCTTGAACCGTCAGTGTTTAGTGTAAGCCAAGTCAATGGTACCAACACAACAAATTCTCTTACTCTCTTCTTCGTAATGTTTTGTCCATTTTGGCCATGTACAACGTCTTGGATTCTTAAGTGCGTTCATTTTGAGGCGGCCCGTCCTCGCACTTAAATAGGTGGTCTCCTACAAGGTATCCTGCTATACCCCACTTCACAAGTGTTAGGAACCATTAAAAGTTTCCCAAGAACCTAACCTCAACTGTTGAGGATCATTACAGGTTTTGTAAACTTAACCTTTACCCATACTGCAGATAGCACTTAACGTCTATCGCGGGAACGACTTTGGATTTGGTGTTTCTTTTCAGAAATCACTATCCGAAGTGCTCATACTTCCACTGAAGCGGTCAACTGAACCTTTACAACTTCATTTTCCCATTGAACCAAATTACTGGGATCTCCAGTTCGTAAGGTTGGGTTACCACTGTATTGGTCCTTATATTTTGGGTTTTAAGCACATTCCCCTAGACAGGCAAGCCATCTGATCCTTGAGTAGGCCCTTTGTCAATGGGTCTGCTATATTATCCTTTGACTTGATGTAATCAATGGATATTATACCTGTGATGATCAGTTGCCTAACGGTCTTATGCCTCCGTCGAATATGACGAGACTTGCCGTTGTACATAGTATTCCGTGCCCTTTCTAGAGCCGATCGACCGTCGCAAGGATCATTACCGAAGGTACGGGTTTGTTCCAACACGGAACATCCTCTAAGAAGTCATGAAGCCACTCAGCTTCTTCTCCTGCTTTGTCTAAAGCGATAAACTCCGATTCCATTGTGGATCGGGCGATGCAAGTTTGCTTAGAGGATTTCCAAGACACAGCCCCACCACCAATTGTAAATATATACCCACTGGTGGACTTGGTGTTCTCTATATCATATATCCAGTTTGCATCACTGTACCCTTCTAGTACAGCCCGTAATTTAACGTGTATTTCTGGTATTGTAATACCCGATTCAACGCCTTCCAGTGATTATCACTCGGATTACGGGTGAACCTAGCTAACTTATTGACTGCGTAAGCAATATCAGGTCGGGTGCAGTTTGTTATATACATCAAACTACCGATCACCTGTGCATATCGCTCCTGGTATACAGGTGCACCAAGATTTTTATCAAGATTTTGATTTGTATCCATTGGTGACTTTATCGGTGAACTGTCTAACATCTCGAACTTTCTCAAAACATCCTCGATGTAGTGAGACTGAGATAAGACCAGTCCGTCAGACGTCTTAGAGATTTTAATCCCTAAGATGACATCTGCGATACCCATATCCTTCATGTCGAAGCATTGTTTCAACATGTTCTTAGTCTCTAGGATTACCCTAGGACTGCTTCCTATGATTAACATGTCGTCTACATACAGGCATATCATAACAAATGAGTCAGAGTTACCTTTCGTGTAAACACATTTATCACACTCATTAATGGCGAACCCTTTCGATAGTAGAATACTATCAAATTTTTTGTGCCATTATTTTGGGGCTTGTTTCAGCCCGTACAGAGATTTGACAAGTCTACAGACTTTCTTCTCTTGCCCTTGAACCACATACCCCTCGGGTTGGTCCATATAAATTTCTTCTTCTAAATCACAGCCCACAGCCCACAACCCACAGCCCACGACCCGTGACCCGTGAACCTGTGAACCTGAGAACCCGAAACCCGAAACCGGAACCGGACCGGACGGGCGGGCGGCGGCGGCGCGCGTGTGGTCTTTCCTCGAACCGAAGCACATCTAGGTCCTCCCTCCTTTAAACACATGGGATACCCCTTGGGGTCCCAAACCCCAAACCAATTTCGAGTTTTATATACACAACAATTCTTTCTTCCTCTACCGATAAGGGAGAATTGAACACAACACCACACTTTCCATGCTTCAAACACCTCACTTCGTGGACCAATATCTCTTTCATTTCTCAATGAAATTTGACGATTCTTGGCCCTACGGTTATCTACGTACTTAGTAGATCATGCATGTGTGAAGAACCAAATTCTCCAACATACGTAACACTAGTGTTTAAGCCGTTAAAGTTGGTCGGTCGCAACTCCCGCCAAAGGCAAATTTCCAACAAATTCATGTCTTCCTTATTCGCTGCTGATAGCGGAAGGAAGAATAGCATTCCCGACTAAGTCTGCTGGAACGAGTGCATCATTATTTGTTCAGCGTAGGTTTACTGTGTGCACCAATAAGGATGGCTTAAAAGTTGGCGTGTTGACACATTTGCTAAGGAATGCAGTGATTGTTGGAAATTTGCCTTTGGCGGGAGTTGCGACCGACCAACTTTAACGACTTAAACACTAGTGTTACGTATGTTGGAGAATCCGGTTCTTCACATATGCATGATCTACTAAGTACGTAGATAACCGTAGGGCCAAGAATCGTCAAATTTCATTGAGAAATGAAAGAGATATTGGTCCACGAAGTGAGGTGTTTGAAGCATGGAAAGTGTGGTGTTGTGTTCAATTCTCCCTCATCGGTAGAGGAAGAAAGAATTGTTGTGTATATAAGACTCGAAATTGGTTTGGGGTTTGGGACCCCAAGGGGTATCCCATGTGTTTAAAGGAGGGAGGACCTAGATGTGTGTCGTGGGTCGTGGGCTGTGGGCTGTGGGTCTTCTGATATTATCTTTTTGGGCCAGAAAACTTTGCCAGAAGTACAGTTTGATCCCAGAAGTTTCAGAAGTACAGTTTGTACCAGAATTCTTTCAGAAGTACAGTTTGTACCAGAATTCTTTCAGATGTACAGTTTGGTCCCTGAAGTTTCAAGATGTACAGTTTGGTCCATGAAGTTTCCAGAACGTCAGAATTTGGACAGTCAAAGCAGAAACGCCAAGCACTCAATTCAGCCATTTATTTTGGCTGAATTACTCCTCATATAATGGCCAAATCCGTTGGTCTTTCACCATTTATGTTGGTGACTTTACTACCTCCATAATGACCATTATTTGGCTATTATGGAGGCAGTTTTCAGCCCCTCCATCACCTATATAAATACCCCCTTACACTATTGTTGAGCACTAAGAACACACATATAATATACACGAAAATTCAGAACCTTACACAAGCAGAAAGTTTTCTTCTTCCTACAACTTCCAGGCATCATTTCGTTACTCAATATTCTTCACGGTAGCTCTTGAGTTTCCTTTGCTCAAGTGTTCCATTGCTGTTTTATCTTGGGAGACAAATTGTCCAGGACTTATAAAGGATACATACGGGGCAATATTGTCTTAAGGACAGAGTGACACACTCGACTCAGCAAAAACAGTTTCCAATTTTCCTTCTTCAACAAAATTGTAATTTCAGTTTTGTGGTTCTCTTGTAATTTTCAGATTACTAGATGAATTATTGAATCTTTGTTTATCCTTTCGAATACTTGTAATAGTTATATACTTCCCGTACTGCTTTATAAAGTACCATAGAGTAAAATCTCCCAACAACTTAAGACAATATCTGTATAGTATTACTATTAGTGTTCGAAAGATGTCGGTCAAAAGTTGTGTGACCAAATATGGATATGGCAATGGTTTTCTGGTAGAAGAGAGTGATGATGATGAACATGTTCATGGTGTCACCGCTACCAAGACTGGTGGGAACAAGCGCTCACGAGAGCCTGAGGATGTCAATTGGGACAAGAGGAGAAGACTGAAGATGTTATTCTATCTTGCAGCAGAAGGCCTATATCATCCCTGCATAAAAGATCCGAATAATGGTAAGAAGAAACTGGACACTCAGTTTGATGAAGTGACTGAAGTGAGCCAGAATCCGAAATTGGGATAAGTAGTTTTTCTTACTTGTCAAGAATAAAGATTAAATGATGTCTGATTAAAAATGGATTAAAGTAAGGAGGAATATGAAAATAATTTACATTCCTTACTCTTTAAAATCAGAAGTTTAATCTTATCTTCTTTCCCGTTTAAAGATTGGATTGTAAATGACTTAAAAAGATCCGTTCTTTTAAGTGTAATTGTTAAAGTATGTAAAGTATGTTCGCACATACGATGGAGAAAGATCCACTAACTGTGCGAAAACTGTTACCACTCTTAAGTAAGCGCCAAGAATTATCTGGGCACCAATCTTAACGGAAGGAGTCTAAAAGTTAAAGACGTAGAACCTGTCATACTATTTGGCAGAAGATCCTTCATAGGATGATATTGGACACTTAGTCATACAAAGCCTCCGGGCGACTGGAGTGGGCCAAAATTCCTTTGATATGATGATATTGGACACTCAGTCATACAAAGCCTCCGGGTGACTGGAGTGGGGCCAGAATTCATTTCATAGGAAAAGTAATGGACACCTAGTGTGGTGGGCCAGAGTTTCCAGGTCTTAATGATCTGAAGGCCTAAAGAAAGGCAGTAAAGAAATTGGACACTCAGTCTGCCAAAGCAACTGAAGTGGGCCAGAGTATCGAGATCACATATGATCCGGTTACGCCCTAACCACGGGCAAGAGGTTGTTCATGTGAAGCAACGCCACCTCTAAAATCAAAGGGGTTGGAGAGGCTGTCCTCAATAGGACTTCAAGGAATGGATCACTCTAAAAAGAGGTGATACATGTTCCTAACTTGGTTTAAGGGACGTTGTTGGTCAAATTGGTTTGAGACTAGTCCAACAGGTCTGTAATAACTAAGAATGGTACAATATGTCTATAGCCAAATGAATGATATATTTGTAATCCGTGCATCTATGCCATCATAGATTAAGACACGTTAAATAGTAAGTTATTCAAAAGCTAACGATGTTGAGATTGTTGCCTCCTTTCGACATAAACCCTCAAAATGAATGTGAGGTAGGCGAAGAGGCAAAATCACCTTTCCAAATTCCGTCAAGGGAATAGCGAAAGAAGTACCGCTCCTCTAGAACTTAGTCACACCTACTTGGGTGATTTGAAGTTTATACAAAATAGAGGGGGGAGACAAGTACGTTGTGATCTTTATTGATGATGGTACAACGTATGGAATCCTTTGTTTGTTCAAAAGCAAAGATGAAGTTGTTGAAGTGGATAAGCGTTACAAAGCAGAAGTTGAAAATCAACTAAGCCTATGGATTGCGAAATTCATAGCGATAGAGGGGGAGAATGTGAAGCAACGTTCATTAAACGACTGTTCATTACTCACCTCAGTCTAACGGTGTTAGCCAAGCGCAAACCCGTACGCCTAAATTATGTGGGGCAAGGCGATCCTTACCGCTAGTGCGATTCTCAACAGAACTCCGCATAAGGATAAGGATAACTCTCCGTGTGAGACATGAAAAGGATCTCACATACAAAAGTTGTGATGTGGGGTGGCTTGGTAGAAGTTGGACTACCGAAACAGGTCAAGTTCGACCTAAGACTGTAGATTGCATATCCACTGGATCAGTAAATAACAGTAGTACTTATCGCCTCTTCGCGTCAAAAAATGTTGAATTCTTATAAGATAACTTTCCTTGAAAAGAAAAAAGGAGTAATTGCTCAAGGTTAACAAGAACCCGCGAGGGCCTGACTGTCCGGAACTAGACGCTCCGTATCTACAGGACTCGAAAGTTGCTGGCTATCCGGAACTTAATATTCCAGATCTGCAGAACTCAGGGATTCTAGATGTTGAACCAAGACGGAGCAAAGAGGGGACAAAGACTTGTTCCAGTCCTTCTAGCTTGTATGGTTAAGAACGAACCATGGACAATTAACAAATAATTGTTATCTCCAAAAGCGCTGCTTTGGAAAGAAGCTAAAGAGAGAAATATATTCCATCATATAGAACCATACTTGCGTAATGGTTGATCTTCCTCAGGGAAAAGAACCTTTGGGTTGTGAAAAAGGATACTCAAAAGTGAGTACAAAGTAGATGGATCTCTTGTGAGTTCAAAGCCTCGACTACTTGTACATGTGCTCCCTCGGGAGTAGCTTAACATCATGGGCCATTGCGATCTTGCGTGGCATGAATGTTAAAAGCGACCTTCCCAACCTGAGAGTTGGAAGAAGAGAATCGAGTTGGTTTTTACGAATTTGTTGGGCTTCTTCCTGAACTTTCATCTTGGTCCTGAAATATTTACATTTTGGTCCTGAAAGTTTCGGATAAAGCGAAACAATGAATCGACCACGTAAACATTGACTCTGAAGTTAGAAAGCCAACAATTGGAGAATCAACAGTCTGAAAGTAAAAGTCATATTGAAACAAAGTCTCGATATGAAAGATATGGATATCACAGATGACATCTTAGGAATTGGATTTCTAAAGACATCTAATTGACTGGTCGATAGTTGACAGTCTCGTTGAAGCCATCAATGGATATGAATCATAGAACTGATTGGAATCATGGTGCACCCATAGACAAGGAGCGATACGCACAGATCACGTGTAGTTCAATGTATTGTACACACTACAACCGACCTGGTATCGTCCTACAATCAGATTAGTTAAACTAAGGTTCACTGATAATCTTAATACATGATCAATAGAAGGCGTTAAGTCGGATATGACGATATCTGAATTATTCGTTTATCTACGGATTATAGTATTCTGGATGTCCAGCGGTTCTGAGAGAACACAGTGATGCAAACTGGACATTAGATCTGAAGAACACCAAAGCCATAAGTAAATGTGTATGGTGGTTCTTGGAAAATCTTCTAAGCAAACTTGCATCGGCCGATTCATGATGAAATCGGAGTTTATCGCTTTATACAAAGCATGAAAGAAGTTGAGTAACTTCACGACTCCTTAGAGGACGTCCCTTATTGGGAGAAACCCGTGCCTTCAGCAGTTATACATTGTGGCTAGCCGGTCGGCTTTAGGAAGGACACGGATGACGGCGTCTGGACATATCTGTCAGGATTTGTCAGGAGACATAAGACCGTATAGCAGTTGATCATCACGGGTGTCACTTCCTTGTTTACTAACTAAGGGACTATCCGAAGATCAAGTGTTCTGCCTATTTAGGGGAATGGGCTTAAAACCCAAAATATACGGACCAATACAGTGGTAACCCAACCTTACTAACTGGAGATCCCAGTAATTTGGTTCAATGGGAAAACTAAGCTGTAAAGGTTCAGTTGATCGCTTCAGTGGAAGCATGAGCACTTCAGATAGTGATTTCTGAAAAGAAACACCAAATCCAAAGTCGTTTCCGCGATAGACTTTAAGTGCTATCTGCAGTGTGGGTAAAGGTTAAGTTTTCAAAACCTGTAATGCTCCTCAACAGTTGAGGTTAGGTTTTTGGGAAACTTTTAATGGTTCATAACACTTGTGAAGTGGGGTATAGCAGGATACCTTGTAGGAGACCACCTATTTAAGTGCGAGGACGGGCCGCCTTAAAATGAACGCACTTAAGAATCCAAGATGTTGTCCATGGCCAAAACAGACAAAATATTACGAAGAAGAGAGTAAGGGAATTTGTTGTGTTGGTATCATTGACTTGGCTTACACTAAACACTGACGGTTCAAGATATCACGTTCACCGCGCAGTAAGTAAGTCCGATGGTATTCAACTATGGAAGGTTCAAAGCTGAGGCTACCTCTCCTTATGCAACATCGGTTCATTTGAAATATTCTTTGAAATGAAAAAGACACCATGTGAGTGCGCCAAAATCTCTTTCAAGAGGGGATTGTTGGAAATTTGCCTTTGGCGGGAGTTGCGACCGACCAACTTTAACGGCTTAAACACTAGTGTTACGTATGTTGGAGAATCCGGTTCTTCACATATGCATGATCTACTAAGTACGTAGATAACCGTAGGGCCAAGAATAGTCAAATTTCATTGAGAAATGAAAGAGATATTGGTCCACGAAGTGAGGTGTTTGAAGCATGAAAAGTGTGGTGTTGTGTTCAATTCTCCCTCATCGGTAGAGGAAGAAAGAATTGTTGTGTATATAAGACTCGAAATTGGTTTGGGGTTTGGGACCCCAAGGGTATCCCATGTGTTTAAAGGAGGAGGACTGGATGTGTGTGTCGTGGGTCGTCGGTGTGTGGTGTGGGTCTTCGATATTATCTTTTTGGGCCGAAACTTTGCGTAAATGCAGTTTGATCCCGAAGTTTCATACAGTTTGTACCAGAATTCTTTCAGATGTACGCTTTGGTCCCTGAAGTTTCAAGATGTACGATTTGGTCCATGAATTTTCCGAGCGTCGAATTTGGACAACAAAGCAGAAACGCCAAGCACTCAATTCAGCCATTTATTTTGGCTGAATTACTCCTCATATAATGGCCAAATCCGTTGGTCTTTCACCATTTATGTTGGTGACTTTACTACATCCATAATCACCATTATTTGGCTATTATGGAGGCGATTTCAGCCTCCATCACCTATATAAACCCCCCCTTACACTATTGTTGAGCACTAAGAACACACATATAATATACACGAAAATTCAGAACCTTACACAAGCAGAAAGTTTTCTTCTTCCTACAACTTCCAGGCATCATTTCGTTACTCAATATTCTTCACGGTAGCTCTTGAGTTTCCTTTGCTCAAGTGTTCCATTCTTTGTTTTATCTTGGGAGACAAATTGTCCAGGACTTATAAAGGATACATACGGGGCAATATTGTCTTAAGGACAGAGTGACACACTCGACTCAGCAAAAACAGTTTCCAATTTTCCTTCTTCAACAAAATTGTAATTTCAGTTTTGTGGTTCTCTTGTAATTTTCAGATTACTAGATGAATTATTGAATCTTTGTTTATCCTTTCGAATACTTGTAATAGTTATATACTTCCCGTACTGCTTTATAAAGTACCATAGAGTAAAATCTCCCAACAGTGACAGCTTCCACAGTTGTTGGAGGAATTTGGCTTCCGGAATCAACTGAAATCAAGGAATTTAGAGATTTTAACTTGGAGGCTGAAAAATGGTACCTTTTTGATACATTTTGATATAAAGGGGGATCAACAACTACTTGAGGTGATGAAGAATAGTTGGCTGGTTTAAAGATTGATGCTCCATTAAACAAGGGAGATTGTTTTGCTTCTGAATCGCGAGCGACCATTGCCCAGTCCCTTAGGAATTTAGTCGTACTGTGCCCATCACTAACCTTGTGCGAAAAGGACGCACCGAGCACTATGCCACCACATTCGAAATGACTAAGTTAAGCTACAATTAAACTGTCCGTAGATGGGAACCAAGGATCGTCTGGAAAGATCAAATTATCGATATCAGTATGAGGGTGATCGAAGATACTGGACATTGGACAATCAATTCGGACTTGAGAGAGATCGACACCCATGTCATTACATTCGACAATGGAGTTGTCCCATACACGTCCAACAAACGGATAATATGCCGTTAGGATTTTGGAAAGGGATTTTTCAAGAATTTGGAATACCTATTTTGGTTCTGGTGAGCTTGCAGTGTCTTGTTTGGGGTAAAAAAACGAAAAAGGCATGTAGGAGTGAGTCCCCATTTGGTCCATAAGAGAGCTTGTAAATTTTATGTGAAAGTGGGGTTGGAGAAGAAGGCTTAATCATCTTTTTGGAAAGTAAAACAAGTCTTGAAGCAGCCATTTTAGTTGAATAAGAACAAATGGTATCTTTAGCTGCAGGGCACTTCTTGGTGTTTAATTAGCATCTTCTAAGTGAGGTATATATAGATTAGAAATTGATCCTACTTCACTATCTGTGTTGATTGGATCCTCCAAAATGTTGGTGCACCCGTGTCGAATCCTCCAAAAATGAGGACACGACACGTACCAGACGACATTTTTTAAGAAACCGAGCAACATCATTCACTATACTTCTGCATTAAATTCCTATTACACAATTCAATACTCTTTTGAAGGATCCAGGTGACATTTTTGAAGGATCCAAGCAAACATCCTTCACTGCATTTAATTCTTAGTACACCATTAATCTTCAAAATTCTTTTGAATGATCTGACACACATCCGACGATATTTTTAAAGGATTCGAGCAACGTAATTCACTATGCTTATGCATTAAATTCTTAGTACACCATCAGTACTCTTTCGAAAGATCCAACACACAACCGACTATAGTTTTGAAGGATCCGAGCAAACATAGTTCACTATACTTCTCTATTAAATTCTTAACACACCATTCAATACTTTTTTAAAGAATCCGATACATACCCAACATATTTGAAAGATAAGATTCGAGCAACATAGTTTACTATACTTCTGCATTAATTTCTTAGCACACCATTTAATACAAAAACTTTTTTAGAATTACTTTAAAGTACCTCAATAGGCCCAACAAATAGGGTAGGTACCAAAAAAAAGTAAGAGGAAAGGCTTGTAGGGTTTGGTTAATTAGCCATTATATTTGACCGAGTTTCCTCATGAGTTATGATGAATAGCCAGAAATTAACAGCCAAGTGAATCAACTATCTAACTAATGACTTTTGGATCAGACTGAATAGGATTTATATTATATATAAAATAGGATTTAACTTAGATGTACTAATAGTGTAAAGATTTTCATATACTATCATTGAATTTTAACCCGTGACAACAAATTTATCTATAAATTTCTTATCCATAATCTGATTATGCTTTTTACCTCGTCAGTGCACGAAACTTAAATTCAAGCTGAATGTCGAATCTCCAATTTGATAATATCGATGTACCATTGGTAAAATTTTGATATACTATATATATTGATTATATCTGAGATACCTAGACAGTAAAAACTTTCACCTAACACATTAGGTAAGCAAGGTTTTATTCTCACATAAGGTCCTACTTTCTCTTTTCTAAGGAAGATTAAATTAAATAAATAAATATCAGCCGTAGTACTAAAATAAAACGCCTTAAATAGAATAACTCCTCATTATGAAGCTTATAAAAATGATAATTTTTTTTTCCTATTAGTTAATAGTTTACAGTAGGAATATAACTGAATATCTTAGATTAGCATTTGGCAACTAGGAATTTATTGAACTATGACAAAAGGGAAATTGTAGATTGAAAAGACAATTGCAAAAATGTTCTGTTTCCTTTTGTTTTTTGTGAAGTGTTTGAATTTGGTTTTGGATTGACTGTTTTTGGAATTTGTTGTGAAGGAGCTGCTTTGTGTTTGTTCCAAAAATAAAAAGAAACAAAATACGTTTAGACAAAAAAAAAGTTAAGGCTTAATACACAAATTAACACTCACTTGCACATGTTTGTAGAGCCGGCTCCTCTACTTAGACATGTCCCAATTAAACACTTTACTTGATAAAAACATAAATAATAAACGTCTTTGATCGTTGACCATATTTATGTAGCACGTATTTGATTGATGTGGTCAAAGTGAAGTAATGAATTGCAAGAGATCTCCTTAACTTGAAGACTTAAAAAGTGATGAATTCAGCTTGTCTCAATATGTAAACTATGTGGTAGGCATTCTTTCTTGAAAATATGCTCAACTTTTAGTTGTATCTTCTTTTCCAATTGATGAATTTGTTGTACTATTATAAAAAAAACTTCCATGGTATCTTCCGTTGCCTTTTTAAATATCTTGCAAATCTGCTTTGAATTTGTTTCTAACTATACTATCATACAACAACAATAACAAGAAGAACATATTCAGTGTAACAATTAGGTCTGGAGAGGGTAGAGTGTATGAAGACCTTATCCCGACCTCGTGGAGGTAGAGAGACTATTTCTGATAGACTCTCAATTCAAATAAAACTATACTATCATAGTATTTAGAATATACCAAAAGTTGAGGGGGGGGTTTAAATGACATTATAACAATTACATGATCGAGCTCCCTAAATCAAGTGGAGCTATCTCAATTGGATCTGAGTTTTGATTGCATCAACTTGACCGAAGCAAGTCGAATTTACTAAGAGCTTTAGTCAAAACTAAGTTGAGCTCAACTCAAGCTGTTTTTAGAACGAGTCAAACCAAGATGAATCGAACTAAAATATAAGCAAGTCGAGCCGAGCTATGAACCAGTTCAACTCTCACGCTTAACTCGGAGTGCACATCTAGAAGAAGTTTTTGCGCCGATTTCCTTCAAACGCACTGGTCTTTAATTTTTGCCCCTCGTATATGTGGATTTTAATTTTTGCCTTGTTGCTCATTCAATTAAAATTTATGGACGAAGATACCCATTTTTCGCTAGCATATTTTTGCATCATAATATCCCACAAGTTATGCCCCGCTCAACATAACTTACTTATGTCGGGTTGGCTATGAAATACATTATGTCTTCCCCAGCATAAGTTGTGTAACATCCAACAAGTTATGCCCCGCACGACATAAGTTCAATTTCTGCATGTGTGTTGCTATGAAATACATCATGCCTTTCGCCATCATTAGTTGTGTAACACTTATTGAGTTTTTTATCTTATGAAAATGAACTTTTGCCCCTCTCAGCATAAGTATCTAGTGTGTGGGTATGCGTGCTTCTATGAAATACATTATGTCTTTACCGGCATACGTTGCTACAAGTGTTAGCAACTTATGCCGGTAAAGGCATAAGTTATGACATAACTTGTGAGTTATTATGATGCAAAAATATAAACTTATATCGCACGGAAAAAGTGGTGTCAGGGATATTTTCGTCCTCTTATTCTCAACTTAAAATATTAAGAGATAAAAATTAAAGACCACATATTTGAGGGGTAAAAATTGAATATCACCCCGAAATAGGGAATTTGTGCAAATGACCCCTAGATGAAATTTGGAGTTTGGCTAGAAGAGTGACGAATGAAATAGGAAAAAGGACACAAGTAGCCATCATGCCCAAACTATGGACAACCGGATGACCTAAGAAGCTTAAAAAATAGTTTTTAGCCTTTTAAAAATAATTCTATTTCGTAGCCCTTTTTCAACTAATTCCAGCATACGTATACAAAATTTATCATTATTGTATAGAAATGTATTATTACTGTGTATATATAAAAAATGTAGCATACATATAAGAATTGTGTCATTGTTGTATAAAATATGTATTCCTACGGTATGTGTTTAGAAAATATATCATCGTGTATAATTTGTGTTTAATAAATGTATAATCAGTTATACTTACTAATTATACAATTATTATACACATATTATATTAATTGTAGCAAGAAACCTTTAGCAACATCAATACCTTTAGTGATGACTTTTTGATCTTTTGCAGCGACTTTAATCGCCACAAAAAGTCTGATCTCTTGTATTGATTAGGCCGCTGGACTAGTGCTTGTAAATTGTTTAGGCCGAAAGGCCAATTTAGGCATTAAGCCCAAACATGGGCCATTAAAATTGGGAAAATTACCGAACATGTCCATTCGGCAATCTAAGTAACCAATTCTAACCCAACTATCCACTTCTTACCCAATTAAACCTCTCGGCAATTTAGTTTACAATTTCTAGACAAAGCTAAATCCCACTGGCTTTCTCTTCCAAATGCACTTGTCACGCACTATTTTGTCATTAACTTTTCCTTTCTAGCTAGTTGTTTCTTTTAATTTGATCACCTTTTGTTACCTATGTGGGAAAACTTTAATGTCGCTAGTAATAAACAATACATCTATCACTATTTGTAGATTAGGTTTTGCTTCAAACTTTCAGTAAATTGTGTTCTCTTCCCATAATATTTCTTTTATGTTCATGTAGAAAAACTTAAAAATAAGGCTTGACATAATAAGGTCATTTTTGTAGTCAAAAGGATTGAAAAATTAAGTGCCACTTCTCTTACAAAATTGAGGGGATCCTGATATGTTTTTTCTTTTGAAATGATTATTTAATCTGGAAAAGACGCCACACTTATAACACGAATACAAAAATTATGAAGGAACTTGAATTAAACCAAATAGTAATAAGTATTTGTCAACAAAATGCAAAACAAATAGTTGAAGATATAAGAGCCAAATGACCAAACTAAAAAGCCATCAAGCAGATGCAAAAGTTACTAAAGAATTTGAGCTAACTTATATACAAAACAGATACATTACCGATACACTGCAATTTGAGTTGGTTTCGTGTATATACAAAATATATGTATTGTTTAGCTATAGCTATACAGAAGATACGTTATCTATACACCGATGATACATCGGGCTACATCGGATGTAGACTAGTGTGTGAGCCATATATATACATTATCTATACACCGATGATACAGTGGGCTACATCGGCTGTAAACTAGATGTGTGAGGCGTATATATGAATTATTTCCCCATTAAAGTTTCTATTGGCTAGAGAGTGTCCTTTTCCCAATGAAATATGGTCGCCTATGGTTCATTTTCATTTACAATTGTTTAATTGTGCCCATAGTGAAGATACAACAAGCCGTAGATGGAGATCCAATTTGTGTATGCAATTCTGATCCAATTTCACATTTTGAAGGCCCAATTTTAAGAAGCACAATATCTGTAATATGTTACTAATATTGTATAGTTACGTAAAGTTCCCATCTTACTTTCACAAGTAGAAAATTTGTTTTTTTTTACCCCTGAGGTTAAAGATTTGGTTCACATGGCTGTTTCGTTTATTATCAGAAAATCCAGAATCTCATTTAATCGTTTACAAAAATATACTTAAAAAAGTAACATTAAGCATGAATTTTGGTGGGCTGAGAAACTGGTCCTGATAGATATCAAGTTTGTTTGAGAAAATTGAATGGACTACTTACCCTTTTAACCGATATTTAAAGTTTTGCCGTAGTTTAAAATGTAATTGGAAAATAATATTGTTCGATATGAAAATAAAATTTGGATACAAAATTTTCCTAGCTAAAATGTTATTTCGCTTTGTTTTGTTTAAAAAGATTTATTATTAAATAGAACAAATAAACATGTTAATTTTTAATTGGGCATAAATATTATTTCAGTTTTACTTAATGTTGAATTTCCCTATTTGTAAATATTTGTATAGCCTTTGATTATTTATGAATACTGGAATTCAGTTTCAGAACTTCAAGTGAAATTGAAATACTAGTTCGAAGGTATATTTTAAAGGAAATATTGGGTTTTACTCATAAATTTCAACTTTGTAAATTTCATGTTCATATACAAACATCCAGGAGGTTAGAAGTATTGGGGAGATGTGATTATACATGACATGGAGCAGTTCCAACTTACCGAGGATATGATCTTAAATAAGAGGTTATGGAGGACTCAGATTAGGGTAGAAGGCTAGTAAGAGTCATGTTTATCCGTTTATACTAGTAATCGCAGTATTGCACTATAGTTTCTTGTCCTTTGACCTCTGCTATTATTTGTTGTCTCTTGTACTTTGATTGTCTTGTTTCTCTGTGGTAGCTAACACTCCTTTCTTTTCCAGACTACTTATTCGTTGTCGCTATTTTCATTTTTATATTGCTTTGAATTGCTTATCCTTATCTGACTTTTTTGTGCTTTATCTTGAGCTGAGGGTTTCGGATATGACAAAATATACCATGATATACACGGCATATACAACAGTGTATATCACGGTGATACACGAGTATTCAAGACAGTTTTAGTCGTGATATACACAACATATACAGCTGTGTATATCACAATTTATAGAGCATATTTTGGTAAATTAAGTTTGTATTTAATTAGCATTGCACACTTACCATAATTGTAGAATTATTGTACAAACAGAATAAGGTTTTAGGTGTATAATAGGAATAGGATTTTCCATATTATGGAAATTATAAATTATATATATACTCATTCATTAATGAAAATAATCAAGGAATTATTTCTTTCATGGTATCAGAAGTCTAGGTTTTTCATACCTCTCCCATATTTTCTTTCGCAAGCTCTCGATTTCCGAGCCTCCTTCTCGGTTTCCGTGCCCTTCTTCTCTTTTCCCATATTAGTCCAATCTCATCTTCACCTTTTGTTCTTTCGTTATGTCTAAGAACGTATTTCATCATGCCCTTACTGTTTCCAACATCAAGAACCACATCCCTATTGTTCTTGAGATGGAAAACGTCCAGTATGCGACGTGGGCAGAGTTGTTTAAAATTCACGTTATCTCACATCAAGTCCTCCATCACATAATTTCTCCCGCTACCCCTGCTCCCGCGAAGGATTCTCATTTATGAATTACTCTTGATGCTACCGTTCTTCAGTGGATTTATTCCACTATTTCTACCGACATTTTACAAACGATTATTGGACCAAACACTACGGCTTTGGCTACCTGGAATAGATTGCGTGATATATTCCAGGACAACCAACATTCCCGAGTTGTCACCCTTGAGCAAGAATTTTCACAAGTAAGCATGAAATATTTTTTGAATGTTTCGGCATATTGTAAACGGCTCAAGGAATTGGCAAACCAACTCCGTAATGTTGGCGTGCCTGTTACTAATAATCGTCTTGTTCTACAAATGATTGCAGGCCTATCTGAGGCTTATAATGGCGTTGGGACTTTTCTTCGTCAAAGTAATCCGCTTCCCCTTTTTTATCAAAGTTTGTTCGATGCTCACGTTAGAAGAAGCCGACTTGGAAAAAAAGATGGCTACCGGCCCCAGTTTCGTGGCGATAATGACTTCATCCAATCAGTCTCACGGTTTTGTTGACAATTCGGGTCAAAACTGCAACAACGGTGGTGGCAAGAAGGGTCAAAACCGTAAAAATAATGACAAAAATCGTGGCGGCGGCCGAAATAGTGGTGGTACCGGTGGTGGGCCTTGAGGCAGTGGGTAGCAGCATAATTGGGCTCAGTAGTGGGCCTCATGGAAGTGGAACTGGGCCAGCGGTCATTGGCCCAACAGTGGATATTTTCCGCCTAGCCCTTACCCGGGTAACTGGGCCCAGTTCCAACAACATGCCTGGCCTAGTTTCTCGGGTCCAACTTTAGGCGGCATGTTTTTTTCTGGGCCGGGGCAGCAGGCAAATGTGATTGGGCCTCAGCCTCCGTAGACATTCAAAGCAGTGGGCCCCACACCGACTCCGACGGATATTGAGGTCGCAATGCATATGCTTGGATTAAATCCTCCATACCCGAATTGGTACATGGACACCCGCGCCACTTCTCACATGACGTCACACCAAGGTACTCTCTCGTCTTATTCCAATTTGAGCAAAAATCGTGGCATAGTTATTGGTAATGGCAACTCAATTCCAATTCTTGGTTACGGTCATACTACTTTGTCTCTTCCCCATCCACCTATTGTTTTGAAAAATGCCCCTAACTTAATTAAAAATTTGGTGTATGTCCGTAAATTCACCAGTGATAATTGGATTTCTGTTAATTTTAATCCTTTTGGGTTTTCTGTGAAGAATTTCAAGACGGGGATACCTCTTATAAGATGTAATAGTAGGGGAGATCTTTATCCAATCACGCCCGCATCCGGTCTCTCAAGTCAAGCCTTGCCATTTACTTTTGCAGCTCTAGCTCCTCCTTGTGGAATGCACGTTTGAGTCACCATGGGTCGTCTGTTGTTTCTTCCTTGCATAAAAATAATTTTATTTCTTGTAAGGGTATGCGTAGTACTCCACTTTGTCATTTATGTACTTTAGGAAAACATGTTACATTGTCATTTGTAGCCTCTACTTCTCGTATTTTAATGTCATTTGATATTATTCATAGCGATTTATGGACATCTCCCGTTTTAAGTTCTGTGGACCATCATTATTATGTTCTATTTTTTGATGATTATTCTAATTTTTATGGACCTTCCCGTTAGTGAAAAAATCTCAAGTTTTTTTCCACATTCTTAAATTATTGAACATTCATCTGTACCCAATTCGGACGCGAAATAAAAAATATTCAATGTGATAATGGCAAAGAATATGATAATGGTTTGCTTCGGGAATTTTGTGAAAATAATGGCATAGTTTTTCGTTTCTCTTGTCCTCATACGTCTTCACAAAATGGGAAAGCCGAATGAAAAATTTGTACCTTTAATAATATTGTCCAAACTTTATTGGTCCATGCTTCCGTACCCCCTTCTTTTTGGCATCATGCTCTACAAATGGCTACCTATCTTCTTAACATACTTCCTACCAAAGGGTTGACATATACGTCTCCTCTTAAAGTCCTCTATAATAAAGATCCTTCGTATTCACATCTTAGGATCTTTGGGTGTTTATGCTATCCGTTTTTTTCGTCAACTACTATTAATAAACTTCAAGCCCGTTCTACCGCTTGTGTGTTTTTGGATTATCCATCTAATCATCGTGGTTACAAATGTTTTGATTTATCATCTAATAAAATCATCATTAGTCGCCATGTTATTTTTGATGAAACCTAATTTCCGTTTTCTAAAGTGAGTAGTCATGTGCCTAGTTCGTATAGTTTTTTAGATGATAAGGTCTCCCCGTATATTATCCACCATTTATCAGACTTGTCCGGTTCCCAAAATCCACCAGCGGGCCCACTGCCCGCTGGACCTCCAGTTCCGTCGAATCTGCCTAGTACTCACGTAATGGGTCCAGCAACTAGGCCGCATATCCAACCCAGTTCTGCCCCTGCTTCTGTTTCAGGTCTCGGTCTCAATTCCAATGTTGGGCCAGTAGGCCCAATGCCTGTTGGTCAGTCTGTCACCCATTCGAATTTTGCCCAAAATCCACCCAATTCTCCCCTGAGTCACAAACCGGTCACTCGTAGTCAATGGGGTATTTTTAAACCAAAGAGACATTTTAATCTAAATTCTAATGTTCTTAAATCCCACCTACCCCGTAACCCAGTGTCTACATTAAATGACCCAAATTGGAAATTGACTATGAACGATAATACCCCAGTGTCTGCGTTAAAGATAATTTTGATGGTTTTCTTTTGCGAGGCATAAGGCTCATCTTGTAGGTGATGGTAAGACTCAGCAGGTTGGCGTAGATTGTGGTGAGACGTTTAGTTTGGTGGTCAAACCGGCTAGCATTCTCATTGTTCTCAGTCTGGCTCTTTCCAAGGCATTGTCCATTCATCAGTTAGATGTGAAGTGTCACGACCCGACGGGCCGCCACTAACCGTCCTAATGACGTCATTATACTAACATGTCACACATAATCCAACTAGTCCTTAATGAGTCTGAAATCCGGCAGCATAACGTTGCAATAACAACATATGCCCGGGTAGGCAAGCCGACAAGGCTGACTTTGCCCAAGAATGTACCTGTCTCCTGAGGAGTCACAACTAGCCAATATAACATAACAAGCAAGCCGACAAGGCTGCCACCAGATAGTAACGTATATACATGGGAACACCCCAAAGACGAATACAATAACATGACCGACCAAAACAGAGTCATAACCCTTACATACGCACAACCCACCACCGCCTCTGCACTCTATAAGAAGAATAACGACATATGACGGGACAGGGCCCCGTCGTGCCCCTAAATACAAACAGAAGTCTAAAAGAGGTTCGGTACCAAAATGACAAAGCTCTGGATCAAAGGAGCTTTCCAACCTGCTGAGTAGGAACCTAGGCCTGAGGTTCACCAAACTGAGAGCATGTACCTGCGGGCATGAAACGCAGCCCCCCCGAGGAAAGGGGGTCAGTACGAAATAATGTACTGAGTATGTAAAACATGAAGTTGTAAAAGAGATCATAAGTAGCCAACAGAAACAGAAGATCAGTATAAAAATCAGGATCCAAATCCAACTGTGCCATAAACCATAAAAGTCAGCTGTGCCTTATAAAAATGAGAGTCAAGGCAAGAAAACATGAATGTCTGTCCATATACATATATATACCTGTGACGTAACCCGACCCACTAATGCGGGACTCGATGGAATCATATCATAACCCGGCCCATGCTGGGACTCGGTAAAGTCATCTCTCATCTATGGATCCATCCTACGTAACCCGACCCTCTAGTGAGGGTCTCGGTGAACAATGCAAGGTCACAGACGCAGTCGTAACCCGGCCCGGGACTCGGTGAGGTGAAGTAGTAACACTTAGCACGAGTAGATATCGTAAGTAACCATATGCAAGTAAAAATTATCATCTGACTCTCAATAAAATCATTGTAATAATGTCATAATAAACTCTTTGCTGAAAAATCATAGGCACTTCTCATAACAATCTTCATTAGGAATTAAAGCGTATAAGAATTAAATCGTCCACTGCTTTCATTAAATCATGCCAAAAAGAAAGAAGTAAGAGTTTCACATACCTCTTAGGCGAACTAATCAACTCTATATTAGAGTACGTCTCGATTTAGAACTTCAACCTATAATAATGGTAATACGTTTGTCAATTCTATGATCGCTAGCATACTTTATATCGAATAACGACTTCTTATTTTATAAAAATTGGCGAGACTTCCCTGTTTATACATGTTTCCACAACTTCCAAACGAGGCTAATAACATCAATAAACAAGCACCAATTAAGGGCACAACCAAGACAACAATAAAGAGAATTTACACACCCACTTCTCATGTAAATTTAGCCTCTTAATCCACTTTAAAAACAGCCCACAAAATAGCACATGTTCCAACAACAACGAGGGTAGAATGTGAAGCCTTTCTATGCCTTTCCACACCCTTATTCCTTTAGGACTTACCTTAGCAATTACCACACTTAAACATGCATAATGGTGACTAAATTTTCAGAATTATAACACCACAAAACAGTCCCTAAAACGGCCCATATACATCACAACATTTCCAACAATTTCATGCAAGTTCTTGGCCACAACATGTCATAATTCCATAACTCTTATCTTAATTCCTATAATCCAATTTCGAATTTTAATACTTCCATATAACTAATTCCAACTAAATTTCCACGTTTCCTTTCAATTTCATCATGCAATTAGTGATAATAATAACAACAATAACCAACGAATCCAACAACACCAAATCTGTCCCAAAGTGGCAACTAGCCCAAAATGGTCACATGCAATGCTTAAATTCCAATTCTTCCTTAACACAAATTCATTACCTTAATTCTAACAACATGCATTCCAATTATATCATAGAAAGAAGAATTTTTATACCTCAAATTCGTCAAAACAGTCCGCAAATTTTCTGCCACTGTTTGTCCGAAGAATCCCCACAGTTTTGTAATTTTTCTCCTCCTTTTTGTTCACTTCTTCAACTCCAATTGACATGCAAGTGTTCTACAATGTTAAGCCATCATCCCTACACGTTTTTCTTCCAAAATTTCATCCCAAAAATCCCAATTTTCTGGGCAGTTTTAACCTAGCGGTGGCTATTTTGCCCTTTGTTTTTATCTTGTTTTTGGTGTTGTTTTGCTTCTAATTTTTGGTGAAAAATGTAGTCTAGGAAGAGAAGATAACAACCTTAATTTTGGTTATGGGTGGAGGGTGATTTTCGAATTAGTGTAGAGGAGAGAATGAGAGGAGAGTTATTTTTTTGTTTAAGTGTAGAAGAAGATGAAGAGGTAAGTGTAGGTTTATTATAAAAAAAATCTGAATTTTCCTTTTTACACTTTGGCCCCCAAGTTCTTCAATTAATAAATCTCAAACCCACTTCTTTTAATTCCCGAGAATTTCATAAGTCTCGTATGCTCAATGTCATAATTTTATAATACAATATTATTCCATAACGGGAATATACAATTATTGCTATAAGTATCCAACGTCACCCTTATTGTGACCAACATCTTTCCGGAATCACATCCTCTTGTATACTAATTTCCGGATTAGCATATATAAATATACTCTATATCCAAGATTCGAATCTTACCTCCTTAATTACGTCCTCTAATTATAGTCTTAAAATTACGAGGTGTAACATGAAGAATGCTTTCTTACATGGTGATATTAAAGAAATTGTCTACATGCATCAGCCCTTGGGTTTTCGAGACCCCATATACCCTAATCATGTCTGTTTATTGAAGAAGTCCTTGTATGGGCTCAAGAAGGCCCCACAGACTTGGTATAAGAGGTTTGCATACTATGTATCTACTATTGGGTTTTCTCACAGAAGGTCTGATAATTCTCTGTTCATCTATCGTCGTAGTACTTCCTTGACATATATTCTCTTGTATGTGGATGATATTATTTTGACCCAACATTATATCGATCTATGATAGGTAGCTTCATTTACCTTACTTTTAGTTGCCCAGATATTATATTTAGTATTTATGTTTGTGCCCGTTTTCAAGCATGTCCCAAAATATCCCACTTAAATACCGTGAAACGTATTATTCGATATGTCGCTGGCACGTGTGAGTTGGAAATTTGATATTCCAAAGACACTAATCCTAACTTAATAGGATTTAGTGACTCAGATTGGGCTGGAGATATGGATGATAGAAATAGTACAAATTGAGGATGTTTTTATCTTGGCAATAATCTTATTTCATGGTATAGTCGTAAACAAAACTGTGTCTCACTTTCAACTGCTGAATCTGAATATGTAGCAGCTGGAAGTTGTTGCTCTCAATTAATATGGCTAAGACACATGTTAGACGACTATGAATTTTCTAGCAACGTTTTGATTTTGTACTGTGATAACTTGAGTGCTATAAATATTTCCAAAAATCTAGTTCATCACTCACGTACAAAACATATAGATATTAGACATCACTTTTTAAGATATTTAGTAGAAAAACAGACAGTTCAAATTGAATATGTTGACACTCTTCATCAACTAGCTGATATTTTTACAAAAGCTTTGGACCATGAGAGATTTTCTAGTTTGAAGAAATCTCTTGGTCTTTATAATCTCTAAAAAAGCATTTTTGGTGAATGTCAGCTGAAACATTCTCTAATATTTCAGGTGACATTTAGTTATGTAATATCATAAACTGATTATTGTTGTTGTATAGTGCATTACTTTTGGTCATACAAGCATGATCATTCAATAAGAATGTGATTCCAACGTGATACCGTTCTCTGTGATGATATATAAAAATATATATATCATAAAAAGGGAGTATCAAAGTAAGGCAAAATCTTTACAAATATTTGACAACTATGAAAAATTGGCAAAGCCCTTAAAAATATATCGTTCCTATGCTATACGAGTATCGAGTGCTTGAAAGAATTTTGAGAATACTAAATAAGTATTCTTAATTTTTTGACAGGAAAAAATTCTTTTGTATGTGGTTTATGATTAGATCAAGGACACGATGAAAAAATGTTACATTGGTCTAGTTGTTAAACTCATAAAAATACGTATAAAACGTGTCTTGATTTGTTGCCAAAAAGAAAAATTCTTGAGGGATCAAAATACTTGTGTCGTCCAAAATGTTGCCAACATTGCTGTTGACATTTTCATATTGTGATATTTGTTGGTATGTTGTTCTTAACTGACTTCGAAATTAGATTTTTCTCCCTACTTTATGCCTTGTTTTAATAGGAATTTCAAACTTTAAAATGATAAGATTAAATTGAATTCCTACCGTGATGTTTATCCTTTTATCCCAAAATCTTAGGTGTAAGTTATTGAGTAAAATTGAAATACCTAAAACTAAGGGATTCTTTTTGCTTTGAAAGATTTTCCATGTATATAAATTCCTCTCATTTGCATTTTTCTATCATATCGGATTTTCCTTAAAAAAAATAAAAACAAAATAGGGAAAATCACATCACACCTCGGGTATAACCCTACCTACCCGATGGAATCATCACCATTCCAAACTCCTTCCTCAATCACAAACCCTAATTCCTCAAAACCCTCTCCTCAATTCTCACCAATGGAAACTTCTCCAATGTCAGAATGTCAGCCAACATACCTCAGCAACCGGACCAGTCTTCTGCCTCAAATCTCCATGAGGATCTTTCTAAAATAATAATGATTAAAGGGTTTGATGAACCTTTAGATATCAGCTATCCCGGAGATAATAACAACCTAATAGATGTTGATGAGACTGCATATTTTACATCTTTTGGTAAGAGGCCCAGATCATCTATATTTCCTACTCGCCGATCGAGTAGAGTGTTCGAGAAAACAGTCCAAGAAGATTCGAGTAGCAAAATGACTAAATGTGAAACATCTAAACCCGCCTACTCGAGCAGTGATAGTGAAACTGCATGCTCTATTTTCTCGAGTGATGAAGAACATTCAACTTCTGAACAGCCCAGTGTGCCTCTAGAAAGGAAATCCCAGATAAAACCCCCTTGAAATAATTTTTCCAAAGGGAGTTCCTAGGACTACAAGGACAAGTGTTGTTTCAAATGTTGCCACAACATCTCATGCAATATTCCAGCCAACATTCGAAGAGACACACACCACATCATCCTCCAACAATATCGAATCCATTAGTTTAGACATGTCTGATTCAGACATTGAGGTATCATCTTTTTTCGATAAATTCTTTTCTAAAGCTAAACATGATAAGTGGGATTATTATAATAATAGAGTAATTAGATCTGAGAGAGAGATATATATTGCTTCATGTGCTGAACACGGTCTGGTAAAATTTTTAATGGACAGACAGCTTCTTGGCTATGTTACTGGAAAATAACCATATGTTGATGAGATAATAAGGTTGTTTTATGCCAACTTAAACTCTGCTATAGAGGATACCTCCTCGAAGAAATTTGGGAAAGTATATCTCTATAACAAGATTTACAAATTTACACCTTCAATTATAAATCAATGTATGAGTCTTGATACTGAAGAGAGAGTGAGAGAAATAAAAAGAGTAACAGAAAATAGGGATACAATGATTGAATACCTCACTGGAGGTATAATGAATAAATGGATCCCTAGTTGCCCAGCCTCAAAACTTACGGCCCTATTCTCCACCCTCCACAAAATTGCTCTTCACAATTGGCTCCCTTCTCTGAATGAGTCAGTTGTGACATCTGAACAAGCCTCCCTGCTGTTTAAAATCAGAAAAGGATTCAAAGTTGATTTAGAGAAAATGATCTTTTATCAAATTGCCAACTTGGCTGAAAAAGATTCAACTTTAATCCTTCTTTTTCCCTCTCTGATCTACAAAGTATTAACTACCCAAGACTTTGAGCCTAAGAGAGAAGAAACTTTGGGAAAAGTTCCTGAACTTTACACTATAAACAAAGCAATTTTGAAGAGCAAGGAAAGAGTCATCGACTTACCCTGAAAAAAGAAGCTGGAAGTGAAAATATTACCAGAAATGCCATCAATATTCTAGGCAACACTGGTCCAAGACAGTCTACACTGTCTACAAATTGGCTTGTGGAACAAATTACAAAAATCAACCAATAGATTTTTGAGGTTGATACAACCAGAGATGCCTTGGTTCAAGCCAGAGACCATTTCCTGCTTTTGCTTTCTTCATAAAAAATGGGAGATGATGTGCAGGGGGAAGAAACTGAAAGTGCATAAGATAGTGAAGTTGTTGTTGCTGCTCATGCTACTGAAGAAGTTGTTGATGCTACTGAAGAAGTTGTTGATGCTGCTGTGCAAATGGAAGAAGTTGTGGGGAGGAAGATGTTGCTGAAGAGGTTGAGCCTGAGAGCTGAAGCCGTTATGCAGAAGTAGAAAGCTGCTGGAAGCTGCTACTGCTGTGTGATGAGCAGGGAGGAAGATTAAGGATGTTGCTAACCTTAGCTATAATTGTTTGTTAAATATTTTGATGGATTGATGTGGATAATTGTTTACAATGGTTTATTTCTATTTCGATTTTACATAAAATGGATGATGTGTGTATATATGTGCTTATAATTTTCTTCTTCTTCTAATCCTATAGAGTGGTGTTGACACCCAATTTTGTCCCGTCTTTTCTAATCTATTTGCAATTTTAAATATTTTTTTACACCTCAAAAACAATTTTAATCTATATACATACATGCGTATATATATATTATTATTCTCTTATTATTATTAGTATTCGCATTTTTTACTATCATTTGCATTTTTTACCATAATCATAAGTTTTATCTGAAAATTCTATGTTATTTTATTCTCGCAAAATTGCATCGCATTTTTTCATTTTTTTTATTAAGCATTAAACACTTCGCAAATATTATATTTTATTATTATCACATCGTTAAGTTATTTTAAATAATTCACATCTTTTATAAAAATAATATTTTTATGTTAAACCCCCTTTTTTAAACCCAAAACAATTTATAACCTATTTCATTTTCCAACCCAATACAAATTCTACCCAAACAAAATTCACAAGCCCAAACCCATTCCCCTTATTCCCTTCCCATTTATTTCCCCCCAATTCCCATAGCCCACATCCGAGGCCCAATCGGCCATCCCCTAACAACACCCCAAACCCATTCCTTTTTATTTCCCTTACAACCATTCCCCAAAACCCAAAACCCAACACCCCTTTTACTGTGCCCAACCGACCACTCCTTTAAGCCCAAACCCAAACAAATTTAACCGGCCACCCAATCGCCTCACTGCCGCCTCACCCAACTCCCGTCGGCCCAGCCAGACCGGCCCAACCCCATTTCCCCTTACCCCTTTAAACCAAAACAAAATCCAAAAAAAATAAAAAAAAAGAAAAACCTAAACCCTAACTCTCCAAATCACCACCACCCTACTCCCCGCCGCACCTACGCTGCAGACCCTACCCCCCTGCCACACCTACGCCGCACCCTACCCCCTGCCACACATACGCCGCCACCCTACACCCCTACGCCTGACACCACCAGTCCCCACACCGCCGCCTGACACCACCAATCTACCCCATCACCTTTCTGCAACACATGCCCCAAGAACAGGCTCCAAAATTCAGATTTTTTTTGCCTTTAATTCAAATTTCAAACTCGTTCTTGGGGGGAAAATCCACCTATAAATATTCCCCTTGTTCTTCATTTTTTGGGGAAGAAAATCTGGATTTGGAGAAGAAAAAAAATCTGAATTTTGGAGGTCGAAAATCTAAATTTTTGGAGGTCCGAAAATCGAATCCAAGTGTTGAAATCCGAAATTTAAAATCTAAGATTCTCCCAAGGTTGGTATTGTTTCTTTTTTTTTTTTGTGTTGTTCATCATCTTAAAGAGTCCGAAAATATAAGTTGAAATTATTGGGATTTTGGTAGTGAATAATCTGAAATTTTGCTATTTTTTTCACTGTTTTCGGATTCCGGGTCGGATCGGGTACTGTTCCGGGTCGTGTCGACCCGGTTCGGATAATTTCCAGATTTTGTATTTTTATATCTTGTTGTTGGTTATCTGAAATTTGGAAAGAAATCGATCCGAGTTGAAAATTCC
Source organism: Anisodus acutangulus (assembly GCA_029783415.1). Taxonomy (NCBI): domain Eukaryota; kingdom Viridiplantae; phylum Streptophyta; class Magnoliopsida; order Solanales; family Solanaceae; genus Anisodus; species Anisodus acutangulus. Next base: position 37,136,489 of record CM056511.1, on the reverse strand, counting down.
GGGTCGGGTCGGGTACTGTTCCGGGTCGTGTCGACCAGGTTCGGATAATTTGCAGATTTTGTATTTTTATATCTTGTTGTTGGTTATCTGAAATTTGGAAAGAAATCGATCCGAGTTGAAAATTCCGGGTCGGGTCGGTACTGTTCCGGGTCGGGTCGACCCGGTTCGGATAATTTCCAGATTTTGTATTTTTTTTATCTTGTTGTTGGTTATCTAAAATTTGGAAAGAAATCGATCTGGGTTGAAAAATTCGGGTCGGGGTCGGTATTGTTCCGGGTCGGGTCGACCCGATTAGGGTAAATCTCCAGATTTTTGCGTTTTTCATATCTGTTGCTGGTTATCAAAAAATCTGAATTTCTGATTTCATTCGGGTCACCGTTCATAATCCGGGTCTGTTTATTTTTTTCATAAATGCTTCTTAGTCCTGTTTTGGTTCTGAAACTTCGGAATTCGAGTCGGATAGTTTAATCGCTACTTTCTGTTTTTTTGGCATTGTTATTATGTTATTGATGGAATTAATACCGCATTCTCTTTGTTGTTTTATTGATTCAAACCAATATTGCGTCCATCTTCGGAAGACACTTCTCCATTTCATATTACTGTTTTAAAACTAAACACCGCGTCTTTTTGGAATTTGTCTCTCTGTTTTTACGCTTTACGATTCGCTTCACCTTCTTGGTTCTTTGCCTTGTTTTAAAATTTTGCTGATTTGAACACGATACTACACTGGCCGACGAAAATATCCGTCGATTTTGAGGCCTCCACAGTTGTAAAGACGGAAAATATAACTTCTGGGCAATGATGAAGACTTAAACCTTTTTATTTCATCCGAGATCAACATGTTTAGTAGGCGAGGTGACTAAAATAACCAACAAGTTATATATTCGCAGCCACGACGTGATTATAGTGATCTTTTGTATTTCACCCGAGAGACCAACACGTTTAGTAGGCGAGACAATCAAAATAAACCACATTAGTCATATGTTTGCAGCCACGACGTGATTGGAATGTTCTTTTCAAAATTTAAGTCTGAGCCCTCCGTGATCAAAACATTCACTGTTTTGAATACGGATATGAAGTTATTTGTATTTAACTGCTTTTAACCGTTTGTTCTTGACAGCTTGCAGGGAATAAAGTAAACCAAGGCATATGTTCCCTCGGAGTTTATTTATTTTATTTACTTTCTTTAATTCAGTTTTTTATCCGGCGATGTATTGTAATATTATTTCTTGTACTTATGTAATTATTGAAACGCTTAGAATAGGCAAACCTAGGATTAATTCGTAGGGTAGTTTAAGACTTGAAACCCGTCGCTAGTTTATCTATTCGTAGGCTCGGTTAATTCAAACTTAGAAATCCTCCGCTAGTTATTTATTTTAGGCTCGTCACGCGTATTCAAGATTTTCAAAACAACTTTTGTCATCTTTTATTTGCTTTATTAATCATTCCGAATAAGTTTATCTTTTGTTAATTTACAATTCAATGATTCCCAAAATTTTACGTCTTTGGCATTATAAATAATTTATTGTCACAAATGCATATTTTTCAAAACTTTACATGTATCTTTCTTTTTATGTCATCCAAATGCATACTTGTACAAAAATTGCACTCTTTTACTAAATATTTGCAACATTTGTTTAACTTTCTATTTTAAATACATGCATCTTTTAGTATAATAATTAACCTGAGTTTGACCGGATAACCGCAAGTTAGCGGATCTTAAAGGATGCCTAACCCCTTCCCTTTAGGATAATAAAGAACCCTTACCTAGAATCTCACTAGTTTCGCAGACCTTAAAATTGGAGTTACATTGCAGCATTTAGTTTAATATTTAGGTGTCCTAATTCACCGTAAAAATAATTAGGTGGCGACTCCTCAACCCTTTTTACCCAGGAATCACCGAATACGTCTGTGCTCCGCTTTGACCCGAGCAGGTCAAAATAGGGCGCGACAAGTGGTATACACTTGTTTGCTTGTATACCATCATAGGTTAAGGGGGAGCAGTTCTGTAATCACATGTGTTAGACAACATCCGTGACAAAGCACTAAGTCGTCTATACATTTTATAATGTGTTTTGTGAAGAAATGCAAAAAGGGGGAGGTTGTTAATGTTGGGTTTGGTGTTGTGACATTTGACCCAACATATTCTCTAAAGTACTGTTGTTTAATGAATAAAATGTTGGGACAAATGTCACAACATTCAGACCAACATTTTTATATAACAGTTTTGCCTTACTTCACGTTAAGCAGTAATATTTTTACTGAGAGGTAAAAACGACTTAGGCGTGTGAATTAGTAGTTGTGTAAAATGTGGGAGAAAGAGTCAAAGCTTGGGGAAGAAGTCGAGAGAAGAACAAGTAAAAGTTGTTGAGATTTCAACTCCATGATCTTCTCCAACAAATACAGCAGTTGCCCACCTTTCCCTCAACCTTCTCAACTAACGATGAGCTTTTCAAGGAAGACTCTCTACTATAAATAGAGAGGCCACAACAGTGAATCGATCATCCAGAATTAGATTGCAAAAATACCAATAGAGCTCTCGGGATTTCAACTCAGAAATCTGGATCACAAGTGTTGTTTGAGTGTGTCGACAACATTCTGTCCAACATTACAATTGATGTTTAGATTCTAAATTAGTTTTTATGGAGCGATTATAATGAGAGGTTGTCTATGTCTACATAGTTAGATTTTTCAGGCAGAAGTCATATGCGACTTCAATTTTTAATTCCTTTACGTTTTATATTGTAAAATTATAAAGAAATGAATTTGTATATTTGTATATGAAATATATACAATACTTCTGGTCATTGACCATCATAAGTTGTATCAACATATAACTTATGAAATATAAACTTTTGTTTTCTTTATTCTTTCCGCTTTAATTTACTCTTAAAAGTTTTTCTGTTTTATAGAGTGTTGTTACTTGTGTCAGACGACATTGTCGCTGACATTCGGAAAACAGAATTGACATTCAATTTATCTCTTGCTTTTACTTTCCGTATCCTTTGACACCTTTCAAAAATCTATTCCTCACACCCTATAGGCCTTTCCCTTGTTTTTTCTTTTTACCTACCCTGTTTCTAAAGCACACAGTGTAGCTTTAGATATTTCCAAAAGAAGTACTTTCCATTGAACTTTTCTCCCTCAAATTCAGTTAGTTTAAGGGAAGAAATTAAAAGAACTTTATTGCACCATCAGGGAACAATTTGGAGTTGATTGAGACTTGAAAGTTTATCTTGCTTGCTTCAATTCATAATATGAACTTAACGACACTCGATGTTTACATCAAACTAATGGATTCAAGACATCTTTCATCCATATATTTATCACTTATATTCTTACTTGAATTTTTAATTGCCAAAGTTATATTACTTAATATGGTGTAAACACTAGTGTAGATAAATATTTACCAATAAATAAAAAGAACAAAAAGGAGTGGGCATGGAGAGGAAGGAGAAGTCATCCACACACCAGTAGCTAGTATTCCCTCCATCTCAAAAAGATTGACTTACTTCCCTTATTAGTTTGTCCCAAAAAGATTGACTCATTTCTATATTTAGAAACAATTTAACACATAGTTCAAAATTTTACTTTTATTTCTTAAACTTTGTGTCAAGTCAAACTAGGTCAATCTTTTTGGGACGGAGGGAGTAGTATTTTTCCCCTTCTCCAATTCCATGTCAATAATCTTTCAAATTGATGGAATCAATAGCTTTATTCACATCATTAATCATGTTTATGACATAACCATACTCCATACATGTGCATAGTGAGGTGGTGCTGGCTTGACTTGTGCGCACTTTAACTATTCTCCATTCTCCTGTGTATATGTTAATTACCTTCACCAACACATGTGTTGGATAACTTTATTCACCAAATCTTGATCGGATATAATCAAATATGCAGTATTTACATATAAAAGTATTCGGTTATTGGGGAAATTTCAATATACTTCTAATGTCGAATAAGAAAATCAATTCTGACGTGCGGACGCGAAAAGATCTCTTAGAAAGTAGAAACCCTAAAAAAATGTAAAGGGTGTTGGAAATTTACTAATGTGGAATTAAGTTTATCCCATTATTTATGACTCGAACAATTGGGACCCCGCATGTCGGAAACGTCGTTTCCACACACGTGCACTCGTAGTGCCAAGTATCGTAAATTTCGTTAGTGAAAGAGATATTGGTACGTAAGTAAATGTTTGAGACATAGAATAATATATGGTTATTGGCTAAATAACAAGTGTTCCGCATCGGTAAACGAAGGAATGATTGTGCATAGTGTAAGATGGTACGGGCCGGAAAGGGTCGCGGCACAACCCGGATGGAATTCCAAAAGTTTGGCTGATTATGGAGAGGTTTTGGAGCATTAAAATGACAATTTTCCTCCATAAATCAGTCATTATTTGACTGCATTAATTGATGAATTAAAGGGCCATTACGTGACATTTAAATGACCATTACATGGGCACTTGAAGAGGCCATTCTTATACTACTATAAATTGATGCATTTGGCTCAATTCTACACACACTTTTCAAGAACAACAATTCTAAAATTGTTGTTGCAAATCCTCTCCTCTTAGCAATCGTTTGTTATTTGTTTAAATCGCTAAAATCACTTGTGTTTGCTTTGCACAAATGATAGTTTGTTGTTTTATCTTAAAAGTCTTTTGTCCGCTAACGTAAAAGCATATATACGGGGCAATCTTATTTTAAAGACAGAGTGTCATCACTCGACTCAGTACAGTTGTAACACTTCCAAATTTAGTATGTCTTGATTTCTGGTTATCAAGATTCAAAGAGCTTTCTGCAAATTGGTATAAAGATCCAAGACTGATTCAAGAACTTAAAAAGCTTGTTGTTGTCACAATTCTTATTTACTACAAGCTTGTTGCTATTGTAATCATTATGGTTTATCCTTCTGAAGCACTTGTAATAGTTATTTACTATTCCCGTACTGCTTTGTTTCCAACAATTTTAAGACAAGATTGTATTAGTGTTCGAAAGATGTCGGTCAACAGTTGTGTGACTAAATCTGGCTATAGTTGTTGTTTTCTGGTTGAAGACAGTTTCATTAACAGTTCTGTTGACAGTAACACTGTTTCTGCCAACAAACTAGACTATGGTTCTGATGCTGAGGTTCAGAGCGCTTATGTTGATCATGTTGTTGACGGTTAAGGTATTGATGGTGTCACCGCTCCCGAGAGTGGTGAAAACAAGTGCCCACGAGAGGTTAAGGATGTCAACTGGGATAAGAGGAGAAGACTGGAGATGTTGTTCTATCTTGTAGCAGAAGGCCTATATCTGTTATAGACAAAGGATCCGAATTATGGTAAGGAGGAAATGAACACTCAGTTTGACTGAAGTGGGCCAGAATCCAAAAGGTCTAAGTTAATTACCATTCCTTGTCTTTAATGTGTTTAGATAATATCTGAATAAAAGTGTGTAAAGCCAGGCTAGGAATATGAAAGTATTTTCATTAAACACTTATATTCCCTACACTCTAAAATCAGAAATTGAATCTCCCTCATTCCCGGTTAAAGATTGGTGCTGGAAAACAAAACTTAAAAGATCTGGTCTTTTGGGTGTAATTATTAAAAGTGTGTAAAGTATGTTCGCACGTATGAAGGAGAGATATCCACTGACTGTGCGAAAATGGTTACCACTCTTAAGCAAGCGCCAGGAATTGTCTGGGCACCAATCTTAATAGAAGAAGACTAAAAGATAATGGCTTATCTTAAGACGTTGAACCTGTCACACTATCTGATAGAAGATCCTTCATTTGATAGGATGGTATTGGACACTCAGTCATACAAAGCCTACGGGCGACTGGAGTGGGCCAGAGTTTTCATGTCTTAAATGATATGAAGGCCAAAAGAAAGGCAGAAAAGAAATTGGACACTCAGTCTGCAAAAGCAACTGGAGTGGGCCAGAGTATCCAGATCACATATGATCCGGTTACGCCCTAACCACGGGCAAGAGGTTGTTCATGTGAAGCAACGACACATCTAAAGTAGAAGGGGTTGTCCTTAAAAAGGACTTCAGGGAATGGGATCACTCTAAACGGAGGTGATACATGTCCGAAACTTGGTTTCAGGGACGCTGTTGGTCAAGCTGGTTTGAGACTAGTCCAACATGTCTGTAATAACTAAGAATGGTACAGTATGTCTGTAGCCAAATGAATGATATATTTGTAATATGTGCATCTATGCCATCATAGATTAAGACACGTTAAATATAAAATTCATTCAAAAGCTAACTAAGTTGAGATTGTTGCCTTCTATCGACATAAACTGTCAAAATGAATGTGAGGAGGGCGAAGAGGCAAAATCACCTTTCCATTCCATCAAAAGAATAGCGAAAGAAGCACCGTTCCTCTAGAACTTAGTCACACCTACATGAGTGATTTCAAGTTTGTAAAAAATAGAGGGGGGGGGGGAGACAAGTACTTTGTGACCATCATTGATGATGGTACAATGTATTGCATCCTTTGTTTGTTGAAAAATAAAGATGAAGTTGTTGAAGTGGATAAGCTCTACAAAGCAGAAGTTGAAAATCAACTAAGCCTACAGATTGAGGAATTCGTAGTGATAGAGGGGAGAATGTGAAACATCGTTTATCAAACGACTGCTCCTTACTCACCTCAGTCTAACGGTGTTAGTCAATCGCAAAGCCATACGCCCAAAATATGTGGGGCAAGATGATCCTAACTGCTAATGCAATTCTCAACAGAACTCCGCATAAGGATAACCCTGGATGTGAAATATGGAAAGAATCTTACCTACAAATATTGTGATGTGGGGTGGCTTGGTAGAAGTTGGAATATCGAAACAGGTCAAGTTGTACCTAAGACTATAGATTGCATATCCACTAGATCTGCAAATAACAGTAGTGCTTATCGCCTCTTGGTGTCAAAGAATGTTGAATTCTTTGAAGACATCTTTCCTTGAGAGGAAAAGAAATAATTGCTCGAGGTTAACAAGAACCCGCGAGTGTTTGATTATCCAAAACCAGACGTTCCTGATCTACAAGACTCAAAATTTGCTGACTATCAGGAACTTAATGTTTCAGATCTACAGAACTCAGGGATTCTGGATGTTGAACCGAGACGGAGCAAAGAGGGGACAAAGACTTGTTACATGTCTTCTATCTTGTATGGTTGGAATTAAACTATGGAAAATTAACAAAGAATTGTCATCTCCTGAAGCGCTGCTTTAGAAAGAAGCTACAGATTCCATCAAATAGAACCATACTTGTGTAATGGTTGGCCTTCCTCCGGAAAAAGAACATTTGGGTTGTAAAAGTGGATACTCAAATTGAGTACAAAGTAGATGGATCTACTGACGAGTATAAGGCCTCGGCTACTTAGACATGTGCTCCTCTGGGAATAGCTTAACATATAGGGCCATTGCAGTTTTACGTGACATGGATGTTGAGACAGCCTTCCTAACCGGAGAGTTGGAAGGGGAGGATCAACGTTGGTTTGTTGGACTGTTGGGCTTCTTCTTAAAATTTCCTTTTCATCATTGAAATGTTTAAATTTTGGTCCTGGAAGGTCTAGACGAAATAGAAACAATGAATCTGACAACAGAAACATTGACTCTGAAGTTAGAAAGCCAACAGTTGGAAAACCAACAGTCTGAAAGTAGAAGTCATATTGAAACAAAGTCTAGATATGAAATGATAAGACTTTTGGTCCTGACTTTGTAGCTTATATGGTCGATAACGAACCGAGGACAGTTGCTGAAGCATTGTCTACTCCAGAAGCATCGCTCTGGAAATAAGCTATTGAGAGTGAAATAGACTACATCCTGCAAAACCACACGTGGGAATTGGTTGATCTTCTTTCGGGAAACAAATCGTTGGGATGTAAATGGATACTCAAACGGAAGTATATAGTAGATGGGTCTGTAGATAAGTACAAATCCATGTTGGTAGTCAAGGCTATCGACAAAAGAAAGGCCTTGACTATTTTGACACGTACTCCCCTGGGTCTAGAATGACGTCCATACGAGTATTCATTGCGATCACAGTATTGCGTGACCTTGAGATACATCAAATGGATGTCAAGATAGCCTTCCTAAATGGTGATTTAGAAGAAGAAATTTATATAGAACAACCCGATGGGTATGTGGTTCCAGGGCAAGAGAAGAAAGTCTGTCGACTTGTCACATCTTTGTACGGGCTGAAACAAGCTCCGAAGAAATGGCATGAAAAATTTGATAGTACCCTACTATCGAAGGGTTTCTCCATTAATGAGTGTGATAAATGTGTCTACATGAAATGTAACTCTGATTCATTCGTCATGATATGTCTGTACGTAGATGACATGTTGATCACGGGAAGCAGTCCTAGCTTGATCCTAGAGACTAAGAACATGTTGAAACAATATTTTGACATGAATAATATGAGTGTCACATATGACATCATATGAATTTAGATTTCTAAGACATCTAACGAACTGGTCTAATTCCAAACTAATTTGTGAGATAGTTAACAGTCTCGTTGAAACCACCAATGGATATAAATCATATAATTGATTAGAATCACAGTGCACCCACATATACCAGGAGCGATATGTACAGGTCACATGTAGTTCAATATATTTTACACACTACAACCGACCTGGTATCGGCTTACAAAGTAGATCAGTTGAACTAAAGTTCACTTGTGATTCTGGAAATGATCGATAAAAGGCGTTAAATCGGATGTGATGATATCTGAAATATTCGCTTATCTACGGATTATGGTATTCTGGATGTCCAGCGGTTCTGGGAGAACACAGTGATGCAAACTGGACATCAAACTTGAAGAACACTAAAGCCACAAGTGAATGTGTATGGTGTGTCTTTGAAAATCCTCTAAGCAAACTTGCATCGGCCGATTCATGATGGAATCAGAGTTTATCGCTTTGAACAAAGCATGAAAAGAAGTTGAGTAACTTCACGACCTCTTAGAGGATGTCCCTTATTGGGAGAAACCCGTGCCTTCGTCAGTTATACAATGTGACTAGCCAGTCGGCTTCAAGGAGGACACAGATGACGGCGTATGGACATATTAGTCAGAGACATAAGACTGTTGGGTAGTTGATCATCACGGGTGTCACTTCCTTGATTACTAATCAAAGGATATAGCGGACCCTTTAACTAAAGGACTACCCGAATATCAAGAGTTATGTCTGTCAAGGGGAATGTACTTAAAACCCAAACAATACGAACCTTTGCAGTGGTAACCCAACCATATTGACTGGAGATCCCAAGAATTTGGTTCAATTGGAAAACTAAGTTGTAAAAAGGTTCAGTTGAGCGCTTCAGTGGAAGCAAGAGCACTTCGAATGATGATTTCTGTAAAGAAACATGAATCCAAAGTCGTTCCCATGATAGACATTAAAGTGCTACCTGCATGGTGGGTAAATGTTAAGCTTCCAAACCTTTAACGATCCTCAAATGGTTGAGGTTAAGGTTGGGGAAACTTTTAATGAATCCTAACACTTTTGAAGTGAGGTATAATAGGATACCTTGTAGGAGATCACCTATTTAAATGCGAGGACAAACGCCTCAAATGAACGCAATATCCAAGTGTGTCCACGGCCACAACAGACAGAATAATAAGAATGAAAACGAATAAAGAGGAGGTATTGTGTTGGTACCGTTGTCTTGGCTTACATTAAACACTGACGGTTCAAGACATCACGTTCACCGCGCAGTAAGTAAGTCCGATGGTATTCAACTAGGGAAGGTTCAAAGCGGAAGCTACCTCTCCTGATGCAATATATTTTTGCTGAAAGTAGGCACCTTGTGGGTGCGCCAAAATCTCTTTTAAGAGGGAATTGTTGAAAATTTACTAATGTGGAATTAAGTTTATCCCATTATTTATGACTCAAATAATTGGGGGCCTGCACGTCGGAAATGTCATTTTCACACACGTGCACTCGTAGTGCCAAGTATCGTAAATTTCGTTAGTGAAAGAGATATTGGTACGTAAGTAAATGTTTGAGACATAGAATAATGGACGGTTATTGGCTAAATAACAAGTGTTCCACGTCGGTAAACGAAGGAATGATTGTGCATAGTGTAAGATGGTACGGGTCGGAAAGGGCCGCGACACCACCCGGAAGGGAATTCCAAAAGTTTGGCTGATTATGGAGAGGTTTTGGAGCATTAAAATGACAGTTTTCCTCCATAAATCAGCCATTATTTGGCTGCATTAATTGGTGAATTAAAGGGCCATTACATGGCATTTAAATGACCATTACATAGGCACTTGAAGAGGTCATTCTTACACTACTATAAATTGAGGCCTTTGGCTAAATTCTACACACATTTTTCAAGAACAACAATTCTGAAATTCTTGTTGCAAATCCTCTCCTCTTAGCAATCTTTTGTTATATGTTTTCTTCGCTAGAATCACTTGTGTTTGTTTTGCACAAATGATAGTTTGATGTTTTATCTTGGGAGACTATTGTCCGCTAACGTAAAAACATATATACGGGGTAATCTTGTCTTAAAGACAAAGTGTCATCACTCGACTCAGCACATTTGTAATATTTTCAGATTTAGTATGTCTTGATTTCAGGTTATCAAGATTCAAAGAGCTTTCTGCAAATTGGTATAAAGATTCAAGACTGATTCAAAAACTCAAAAAGCTTATTGCTATTGTAATCTTTATGGTTTATCCTTTCGAAGCACTTGTAATAGTTATTTACTATTCCCGTACTGCTTTGTTTCCAACAAGTGGGTCCTATGCTCAATTAGTTGAGGAGAATAAATCACCCAGCGTCTTTATCTATTGTTAGGCCACACCTTAAGCTGTCAATGTCAAGGCTATATATACATCATGAGTTAGATGAGGGTAAACACCAAGAAGTGAAGAGGTCATTTGAATTCAACGAAAATGGATTCTTCAAGACTAGTTTTACTTTCTAAAAAGATCATTAAGCCTTCTTATCCAACTCCACTCTCACATAGAATTCACAAGCTCTCTCTTATGGACCAAATGGGGACTCACTCCTATGGTCCGTTTTCTTTCTTCTACCCCAAATAGGACACTGCAAGCTCACCAGAACCAATGAATGTATTCCAAATTCTTGATAAATCGCTTTCCAAAGTCCTAACAACTTATTATCCGTTTGCTGGACGCGTAAGAGACAACTCCTTTGTTGAATGTAATGACATGGGAGTCGACCTCTCTCAAGTCCGAATTGATTGTCCAATCAGTATCTTCGATCACCCTCATACTGATCTAGACAATTTGGTATTTCCAGATGATCCTTGGATCCCATCTACGGACAGTTTAATCTTAGCTCAAGTTAGTCATTTCGAATGTGGTGGCATATCGCTTGGTGCATTCTTTTTACACAAGGTTAGTGATGGGTTTCGTCTCTTTTGCCCTTTTAATTCGTTATTATGACTAAATAGCCATTTAAAAACCACATCTCAAGTATCCAGAGTCAATCAAAGGCTAAACTAAGTATATAAACTCTTGTATCCACTACATTATTGGATTTAATGACACCGAACTAATGGGTACGTCATGGCTAATTAACAAGTCACATTGGACATGAGAAACACAGAATCAGTCAAATAGCGTAACTTCTCTAGACAACAAATACTGTTTATGCTAACTGAACATATATGACCAGTTAGTTAAGGTAAATGTGTCCCAGTGACTCAGAAGATCTTTTAAACCATTAGGGATGTTACTCTAGCATTATGGCATATAAGGAAAAATAAAGACAACAGGACACCTAGGTAGCAGATCAAACATGACATTTTAAGGATAAAGAAGCAACCTAGCAACTGAGATACTTATTACAGTAGTTCAGTCATAGTAAATAGCAAGGCATGCATATTCCATTTTATTACTTATCTCAACCTTATGCATACAGACTTACAACATCCTAACATGGTTCAAAGCTAATACCATTCACTATCCTTTAACGTTCCAACAAAGTCAATGCAATAGAGACAATACATATTTTTAGATCCTTATCATATGACCAGCATATATGAGTTAATCGCAAAATACAGACATATAGCAATCCAACATGACACAGTTTAGCCCAAACAAGTGGAAAACATTAGCACATACATAATTTAAGCATCTTGATAGGGGGATTATGACCTAAGAACCAAGTGAAGGACTCAACAGTATAAACCTATTTAGAGATTTTGGGTCCAACATGATCATATAATGTCCAGAGATCAACACATACACACACAAAGCTTTTGATCACATTTTACTACCCTGAACTCAGGCATACATGTTTATAAACAGGAAAGTAAGAATTTAAAGCCGACCTATCTAAACACTACTCATTTGATCACAAAGAAAATATGCAAACAAGTTGACATACATCTAAATCCACAAAGAGACCAAACTTTATTCCTACTTAACATTGAATTTCAGACATGTAATAGAACCAAAGCATAACCACATATTCAGACCTTAATCACCACAGATCATGACCTTTAAAGTAGAACAAGGACCTTATCATATTAATCATGCTAAAACATAACTAATTTACATCATAACTTCACTAAATAGGTGCTGAACAACATTTTCAACATATTGTATTAAATGTAATACTAATCATGAACTAAACAGGTGCAAACACTATATGTATCACACATAAAACATCTAACTAATCATAACTCTTCTAAATAAGTACTAACAACATACGCCTCATATCATAATCTGCATAAGTTTAATAATACAAACAAAGTATTTCTAAATCTTAATAGGTAATTAAACAAGACTAACAACTTAATACACTTAGGCATTAAAACACAACCACGTGAATAATCAGTACAGAATTAGCACCAAAACACATAAAAATACAAAAAATAAATTGAGAGGAATTTGCATTTTACAGACCTTCTCCGGGTGGCGAACCGAGGCGTGTTTCGAATCGTCGACCCGCTCAAAAAAGTTTGTTTATGCGATTGAAAAAGAACAAAATGTTTGTGACTTTGCAGAGCCGGAACCGAGAGTAAAAAAAGGACTTTTCAAAATCAAAACATGTTCAAGAAAGGATCTTTGGCTCTGAAAATCTTTTGTGAAACCCCAGTTAGGTCGACTCTTCGCAAGAGATTTAAAAAAAACAGAGGGCTTCCCTTTTTTTTGTCTGAAAATACGAATCCCTTAAACAACCCACAAAGGGTTCTATTTATAGTCCCAACTGTGACCCTAATGGCTAAGGTTTGAAATTCAAATTCAAAACAAAGATTGAAATGTGACAGTTTCTTTTCATTTCGAAAGCCGAGATGATAAAGAAGAGGTACAGGTTTGTGTTCTTACCCACCGAATCCTTGAAGGTATTATAGGGATCGACTGCGGCATGCATGCTTCGCAGGTCGATTCGACTTCGGACGAGCTATTCAAGGCTCTGGGGTTTGCAGAAAAAGGGAAAAAAGGGACTGGGCGATGTGAGGGCTCGATGGTGGAGGGGACATGGTGGCAGTTGTGTGGTGAGGGTGTTTGTCTGGCGGGTAAAGGGAGGCGAGGTGTGAAGGGCTGCTGGTTTTTGGGAGGGTCGTCTGGCTTTTAGTATTAGGTTTGGGGACGATTTCTTGAGGTATGGGTCGGTGAGGTGATGGGGTAGGTTGGTGGTGTCGGCGGCGGTGTCGACGGCCCAGTAGTGTCGGCGTAGGGTGCGGCGACGTGGGTTAGGGGTGTAGGGGTGTCTGTGGATTAGGGGGGTTAGGGTGTTAAGTTTTGAGATTAGGTAAGGTTTGGTTAAAAGGGGTGTTGGATTTGAATAAAGGGGTAAAAGGGATGTTGGGCCAGTCGAGTGGGCCAACGGGTTTGGGCTTTGGTGGGTTGAAGAAAGGTGGCCGATTTTGGGCTGGTTTGTTTGGGACTTGTATGGTTTGGAGAAATTTTTTTGGGTTTGTTTTGGGGTTTTTGGTTTTAAGGGATAAATGGGTTGGTCGAATGGGCTGGCCGGTTGGGCCGACGGGTTGAGGTGTTTTGGGATAATTTAGGCTTGGTAAGGGGGGTTGTATATTGGGCCTCATTTGGTTGATATTGTATTGGGTGAGGAGAATAAAATGGGGAGTTGGTTAAAATATAAAAGGATTTATTATTAGGAATGCTTTGAAGAGATGTAAATTATTTAAAATAAGATATAACGATATGATAATAATAAAACATAATATTTGCGAAATGTTTAAAATGTTGAAAACAGAAAATGCGATGTCGTTTTGCAAAAAATAGAATAGCATAGAATATTAGGGTAAAATCATGATCATAGATTTAAAAAGGCAAATGGTTGTAGAAAATACGAATAATAATAATAATAATAATATTGAGAATAATAATTTATGTGTATATATATGCCTATATGTATATATATTAAAAATATTTTTTGAGGTGTCAAAAATATTTAAAATTGCAAATAAATCGAAAAAGATGGGACAAAATTGGGCGTCAACAGTAATTAATAATTATTGATTGTAGCATCTCATGTATATGGTAGATGATACTCATATCCTCTAGCATTAACTTAGGAGATTAGATTAGCATGATACTCTCCTTTTATTTAGCTTGTAATAGTAGTATATTTACCACATTCGTGGAAGATGAACATTGAGGAAAATATTCCATAATTCTTACACTTAGACTTACTATTTGAGGATCATTCTTGTTATTTTCTCATAGGGACAAGGCGTGAGAACCCGTGAACTATGATAAAATAGTTATACATATAATCTCTTCGAACTATGCGAGGGTCATATTATTCTCCCTCTCCCTCTCCCTCTCCCTCTCCCTCTCCCTCTCCCTCTCCCTCTCCGAACTTAATTGTAAAGATTGTACTGGTTTGTAGGAGGACCCAAATATGATTTAGGGATGTCAAAATATGAAAAAATCAAGTTCAGAGAGCTAATAGAATCCTCACATAGTTTAGGTATGTACATGAGTTTAGAATTTAGGTGTGTAACCGATAATTTTGCCATAGTTGAGGGTGGTTATGCCTTATTCCTTTCTCATATTGTACCAAAATATTTTTGGCATAATATATAAGCAGGCCTTCAAATTTTGCCTTAATTGACAAATATGTCCTTTAACTTCGAATGTGCACAAATATGTACTTCAACTTATCTCACACTATCAATTGAACGCTCTAACTTATAAAATAATCATCTGCATATCCAAAATATACATGCTACGTCACCATTTGTGTTTATATATTCAACAAAGTGTTTTAATATACACTAAAAGTTGAAGCACATACTTGACTTGACAGCTGACCCCAAATTTAAGGTCTTTTTGTGTATTACCTTATTCCCCTATCCTTTTAAAGTCCGTTTAGGTTAGATTTTCTACTTCGATTTGGTTTTCGGAGTGTTTCTTGAAAACCTTATCCTTTCAACACTCTCTCTGCTTCTCCATAAACCCTATCTTGAACCCTAGCACCAAAAAATGACTTTATTCCTTCCATGTCCCTTAAGATACAGCAAAATGAACAGTCTTTTTATACTAAGAAAGTCTTCATCTTCACTAACTTCAAAAAGGGTATCCATAAATGCAATTTCCCATATCTTTAGTGACAAATTTAGTCCCAGAAATGCCCTTCAAGTTCCTCAAATTCCTCAAATTCCTCAAATTCACATCTTTACCACTTCTTTAACACTATCAGCACCACCAAAGAAATGTGTTGATGGTAAATTTGGGTATAATAGTGTAAGGGGATTTGCTGCAACTGCAATGGTGGAGTTAGAAGAAGAGTGTGATGAAGGTCTTGAGATTTCGAAGCTCGGTATTTCGGAGGAAATTGTTTCGGCTTTGAAACAAAGGGGAATTACTAGTCTTTTTCCAATTCAGGTGAGAAAAAGACAAGTATTTTTAGCTCCTAAATTTGTTATATTTGTGTGTTAATTGATGGTATTCAAGATTTTTGATAGAAAGGGTAATTTAGGGGTCGTTTGGTATGTTGGACAAGCATAAATAGTCATGGGATAAAAATTTAGTACTGCCTTATGGATAAGTTATCCCTGCCAGATGGTGTAATAATAGTACCAGTATTAGTTATTAGTTATCCTGGGATAAAACAATAAAAATGACAAAAATATCCTTGAAGTGCCGGGATAAGTTATCCCTGCCAGATTGTGTAATAATAGTACCAGGATTAGTTATTAGTTATCCAGGGATAAAACAATGAAAATGACAAAAATACCCTTGAGGTCCCTCGAATTCACTCCCGTTACAGTTTCTCAAATTCACAGATTTAGCACTTCTTTAACAATATCAACACCACCAAAGAAATGGGTTGACGGTAAATTTAGGTATAATAGTGTAAGGGGATTTGCTGCAACTGCAATGGTGGAGTTAGAAGAGGAGTGTGATGAAGGGCTTGAGATTTCGAAGCTTGGTATTTCCGAGGAAATTGTTTCGGCTTTGAAACAAAGGGGAATTACTAGTCTTTTTCCAATTCAGGTGCTATAATTAAATTGTTATATTTTCTATATATAAAGACAATATTTTTAGCTAGAGACACAGATGCCCAGTGCGGAGGTGTGAGAGGTTGGCTATGGACAGGTTCAGGAGAGGTATAAGTAGGCCGAAGAAGTATTGGGGAGAGGTGATTAGACGGGATATGGCGCAGGTGCAACTTACTGAGGACATGACCTTATATAGGGCGTTGTGGAGGACACATATTAGGGTAGAAGAGTAGTAGGTACTCGAGCGTAGTCTTACTTAGGCTTACAAATTGATAGTTGTAGTGTTATTACGGTAGGCCCGATTAGCCTATCACACTTATAGACACATTATTGCTTTATAATCCACTGTAGTTTGATTTCTGCTGCTATGTGTTCTTTAGTGTATTTTGTTTAGCTTATTTAGTTGTGTTAGCTACTGCTCCCTTTTGTTCGAATGCACTTTATACTGCTTTAATTCCTTCATTATCTGAGTCTGACCGTTTCTCTTGCTATATTTTTGTGTGTTCACTGATGGTATTCAAGATTTTTGATAGAAAGGGTAATTTAGGGGTCAGTTTGGTATGCATAAATAGTCATGGGGTAAAAATTTAGTACTTCGTTATTCCTTGTTTGGTTACTAATTATGGGATAAGTTATATAGTACCGGGATAAGTTATCCCTGCCAGATGGTGTAATAATAATACCAGGATTAGTTATTAGTTATCCGGGGATAAAACAATAAAATGACAAAAATACCATTGTGAGGAAATTGTTTCAGCTTCGGCACAAAGGGAATTACTACTAGTCTTCTCCAATTCAAGTGTTTTAAACTGTTATCATTTCTATATGTCCTTAATTTTGCTATATTTGTGTATTTATTGACGTGTATTCAAGAATTTTGATAGAAAGAGTAATTTAGTCTAGTCTTTTTTCCAATTCAGGTGTTTTAAACTGTTAAGGGCTCGTTTGGTACGAGGGATACTTAATCCCGGGATTAGTTATCCCGGGATTGTAGTGTTATTTTTATCCCACATTAAGGGTGGGATAACTTGTTCCCCAACCAAACGAACCCTTATTATAGTCTCTATCTGAAAAAGATGGTATTTTTAGCTCTTAATTTTGCTATATTTGTGAATTCGTTGATGGTATTCTGGATTTTTGATAGGAAGAGTAATTTAGACTACTCTTTTTCCAATTCAGGTGTTTTAAACTGTTATAGTTTCTGTCGGGAAAAAAGACTGTATTTTTAGCTCTTAATTTTTCTATATTTTTGTATTTGTTGATGGTATTCAGGACTTGTTGATAGAAAGAGTAGTCTTTTTCCAATTCAGGTGTTTTAAACTGTTATATTTTCTATCTGCGAAAAAAGAGACTATTTTTAGCTCTTAATTTTGCTATATTTGTGTATTTGTTGATGCTATTCAAGATTTATGATACAAAGTGGTTTAGACTAGTCTTTTTCCAATTCAGGAGTTTTAAACTGTTATAATTTCTGCCTGTTAAAAAAAGACAGTATTTTTAGCTTCTAATTTTGCTATATTTGTGTATCTGTTGACGGTATTCAAGATTTTTTTTTATTGAAAGAGTAATTTTGACTTATAGGTGGTTAACTGCACATGGGTCATTTCCATATGAGGAAAATAAAAGCATTTTAACTCTTATTTTTACGTATAATTGTGTGTTTATTGATGGGTTTTAACATATCTTTGAGAGAAAAGAGTAATTTAGACTTATAGGAGGTTCTCCGTGCATGGATCATTTATCTGGGGAAAAATAGCAGCATTTGTAGCTTCTAATTTTCCTGTTTTTATTGATATTTCCTTTTTTTAATGAAAAGAGAAATTTTGAATTATAGATGGTCATCTGAACATGGGTTTTATGGGGTCATTCAGTTCATACTAGTTGTAATGCAGTTGCATATGAAAAAAAGGTTTCTGACTCAAGATGGATTCTTTTACTTTTGGGTTGTTTCAGAAAGCTGTTTTGGAACCAGCGATGCAAGGGTCCGACATGATTGGCCGAGCTAGAACTGGAACTGGAAAGACACTAGCTTTTGGCATTCCTATCATGGATAAGATCATTCACTTCAACAGAAAAAATGGGTTTGTTCACTCTTTTTTCTTTGTGGGATTTATTTAATATAGTTAGATATGGTAGAAGCATAAAATATTTTGGGCTTTTTTCATTTTTGGCCCGTCGACCAAAATTAGTTACGGGCGCTAGCTAAAATATACAAAACCTATACTGATTATGTATATTGTATGTATATTCTGTGTATACAGCATGTAGATTACATGTATAAAGGGCAGCCCGGTGCACTAAGCTCCCGCTATGCACGGGGTCTGGGGAAGGACTGGACCATAAGGTCTATTGTACGCAGCCTTACCTCACATTTCTGCAAGAGGCTGTTTCCACGGTTTGAACCCATGACCTCCTAGTCACATGGCAACAACTTTATAGATTATATGTATGTATATACCTAATATACAAAACCTATACATTTGCTGGATATTATTCTTTTGAGCTGTTCAAAAATGTAATTATCCCAAATATTATCTCGTCTTAAGCTTGTCAGAGAGTTATTGATGACTCTATTTGATTCTGCTTATTTGTTGATATTGTTAAATTCGTTACAGTTGAACTTTGTTTGGTTATTTTAAACTACACAGACGGGGAAGAAATCCTTTAGCATTGATCTTGGCTCCCACCAGAGAACTTGCAAAGCAGGTGGATAAAGAATTTTATGAGTCTGCTCCTGTTTTGGATACGCTGTGTGTTTATGGTGGGGTCCCCATTCAACGCCAAATGAGTACTCTTCAAAGGGGAGCAGACATTGTTGTCGGGACACCTGGTCGAATCATTGATTTGCTGAAGAGAGGGTCTTTGAATTTGTCAGATATTCAGTTTGTTGTTCTAGATGAAGCTGATCAGATGCTTAATGTGGGCTTCGCAGAGGATGTTGAAACCATTCTAGAAAATGTTAGGCAGAAACATCAGACAATGATGTTTTCAGCCACAATGCCAAGTTGGATATTGAAACTTACCAAGAAGTTCTTGAAGAAGCCAGTTCACGTTGATCTTGTGAGGCCACTATTCTCACTATTTGGACAGGAACTTACTGTCTTATTTTTGTTGAATACCCTTGAGGTTTCCTATGCTCAATAATTATGTGTAAACGTGTGTGCAGGTGGGAGACTCTGACCAGAAGTTAGCTGATGGCATTTCCTTGTATTCAATTGCTTGTGACATGCGTAAAAAACCAGCAGTTCTTGGGCCCTTAATATCGGTATGAATCTATAGCCTGATAGCTTGTTTGGCCAAGCTTCCGGGCAGTCGAAAGTGCTTATTTTAGAAAATTGAGGTGTTTGGCCAAACTTTTAGAGAAAAAATATGCACTTTTGAGTAGTAGCAGAAACTGTTTTTCAAAAGCTAAAAAAAGTAGTTTTTCCCTCGAAGCACTTTTGGAATCTAAGCCAAGCACAAATCACTGCTATAATATTGGCGAAAGTGCTTTTCAAATTGATTAGCTAAACACGAATTGCTACTCTCTAAAAGTACTTTTCCGAAAAGCACTTGTGACAAAAAACATTTACCATCCACTATAAAGGAGTAAAGTGATTTCTTGTTCTTTTTCCAAAAAAGTTCCAAGGCTGAGTATATATTTATTCTTCAGGAGCATGCAAAAGGAGGCAAGTGTATTGTCTTTACTCAAACAAAGCGTGATGCTGATAGGTTGGCGAGTGCAATGCAAAAAACTTTGAGATGTGAAGCTTTGCATGGAGATATCACACAAAGCCAGAGGGAGAGAACTCTGTCTGGTTTCCGACAAGGGCAATTCAATGTATTAGTGGCCACTGATGTTGCTGCTCGAGGACTTGATGTACCTAATGTTGATCTGGTTGGTCTTTCATGGTTTTATTTGCCTAATTATTTAACCATGTTTCAAGCATTCTTGTTCCTTGTCTTCCCTTCTGTTTCCACCTGAAAATAAAAAACGGTGAGGGAAGATAGGGCAGACAGATAAGGAAAAGCCCATAAATCCGTATTATGGAATCTTTCTGAAAACTTAGACTTGCATGTTTATGGAATCTTAGAAAGTGTAGGAGACAAAATTTTGATGAAATTATGATAAAAATATAAGCAATGCCACATAGATGAGCAATGCCACGTAGATACTTATGAATTTTAGGATCATCTAGAGGGCATTGTGTCTTGAGACAAATTTCACACACCATGTACAGAGGAAACAGCCAGAAGCATTTTTGAACACCCTTTCAGAAACAAACACTTCATAAGAATATAATAAATATTTTATCATCAAGAGAAATGTGCACCAAGAGCACTAAAATGGCTTTACAATAGCTGCATGTCTAGTGAGCTCAAAAGGCTGTACAGGGAAGGAAGCAGTTCCTAGTCATCCATTCTTAATCGGGTGATTATTCAATGACTAAGAAAAAAAAGACTTTTATGCAGTTATCCAAAAAAGAAAGAGAAGAAACGTGTTCATGCTTGAAGTTTTAGAGTCTTCTTTAATTGCAGATTGCTTTTTTGTCTTTTGCTATCTTGAGTTAAAGTAGAGATTTTGGTGCTCAGGTGATACATTATGAACTTCCGAACAATTCAGAGATCTTTGTTCATCGATCGGGTCGAACTGGACGTGCTGGGAAGAAAGGAAGTGCCATTCTCATGCATTCCTCAAAGCAGCATAGGGATGTAAAAGGTATCGAACATGATGCCGGATGCAGATTTACTGAGGCAAGGATGCTTATACCTAGTTTTACTTTTTCAAATACTCATGTGGGTTTGTTGACATTTTCACTTATGGAAACAAGGGAGGATGCAATAGATGCATGTTCAGCTACTAAAGCTGTTAAGAGTAGATGCTATACTTGTGTTCTGGTGTTTGGTTTTAGGTATAAGCCAAGTTAATCTTGCTATATAAATTGGTTTCCGGTATTAAAATCCGTATAAGCTATGCGGATTTTAGTACTGGAAACCAAATGTTGTACAACTATAGGGGTATAAGTTATACGGGAATTTGTGTATTATTTTATACATGATAGAAGGTGGAATAAGTAATATGCGTATTAGCAATATGTTGTTAAGAGTATCTAAAGACAAAAATACCCTTATAATATAAAAAATAAATCCCGTATTTATTATTCACCGCATAACAATCCTTGTATTATTTATTCTCCGCATAACAATCCATGTTGTATTAATCCCTGTACAAATGATCCATGTATTAGAATCCCCGTATAATTAATACATCAAACCAAACAACCTCTTACTATTTAAGTGAGAAAATATGCTAATATAGAGGTAGTTGTAATTCTGAATTGTAAACTGTGCACACTGGATGCACCCGTGAATATATCATTTTGTTGAAATAGCTACTCAATTGGTAGTGCTAAAGTTAATATGTAATCTCCCTTGAAAACCCCTAAAAGATTTTTCTATTAGTTGTAAATACATGCATAAAATTCTTATGAGCAAGACATGTCAGACCAAAACGTCTTATTTTGGGTTTCTAAGCAAAGCAAGGTCACTCCAGGTGTCGGGGATAGTTTTAGTGGAAAATTTTGAAAGAGCTAGTAAGGCCAGGTATCGTATGCTGGTATCTAAATATGAGTTCTATTGGTTAATGAGCTTAGGCAATCAATATTTACATGGACAATCTGAAGTTCTTTTTACCACTTTTATATTGGACCTTTGAGACAATATGGATTTTGGTGATTTTACCTTCAAGGAGCTTGCTTTGAGTGTTTTGTTCTTTATTTTTTCCCTTTATTGTCCCTTTGTTAATAAAAAAGAGCTTGAAATTTGAATCTTTGTAGCATTAATGCGTCAAAAGTAAGCAGAGAGTTTTAACTTTGAATCTTCATAGCTTTAATGTGTCAAAAAAAATAATCTCCATAGCTTTTTGGGGATCTTACTACAAGTGCAGGTCTTTAGCATTCTGAAATATTTAGCATTTTTTCAATACTGACTTTCTAATAGTTCTTGATGTTCATCTCCTGAACGCAAATCTTAAATAAGGAAAATTTGCTAGCTGGTGGTGACTGGACTTTTCTCCTTTGTGATGCTGACAGTTTTCCCCTGTATATACAGAATGTTATCTCATAGAATTTTCTTCTCTGCATGTACTTGCTGAATAAAGCTTCCAACAATTAAAGTAGAGGCTGGAGCAGCAGCAGACATGTATAGTGACATGTGCAAAAGTGGCGACCGTTTTGGCTCCTATGGAGGAGACACCATGCGTAGTAGATCTAGTGATTTTGGTGGAGGTCATTCTGGTGGCTATGGAAATAAGAGCAGCAGGTTCGGTGGAGAAGGCGCTTCATCTTCTGTTCGAACAGGTGGATACGGTGGAACTGGTTCAGGAAGATCAAGGGGTGGATACGGTGGAACTGGTTCAGGAAGATCAAGGGGTGGATACGGTGGAACTGGTTCAGGAAGATCAAGGGGTGGATACGGTGGATCTAGCTCAGGCCGCTCAGGAAAGTTTGGTGGTTCAGGAGGCTCAAAACGTTTGGGTGGTGTTCGTAATTTTGGTGATTTCAGAAGCTCCATGAGTTCAAATCGGTCAACTAATTTTGCAGAAGAATTTGGTTCAGGCCGTTCTAAAAGATTTGGAGATTCGGATTATGACCGAAATAGCCATTCAAGCCGTTTTGATGGCTTCGGAGATGGCAAGGATAGTGGTGAATGGTGATCAGAGTCGGGGGAGGAACCATTTCTAACTCCGTTGCAAGGCAAGTTTCATTCTCCAATACATGTAGATACTTTAACCACTGAACACAAAATGTTGAAAAGAAGGGACAAAATAAGCCAAGTCTCTAGGATGTTATGTTGTAGTGGGCGGTTTATTATTGGGTGTATCATGCACATATTGGAGGGACCGTCCTTCCCAGAATAGTTTTTGGTAGTTGTGGAAAGCATGCTTTCAAAAGGGGACATAAAAGTATCTTACAACTGATGGATTTTTACAAAGATACTGACAGTCAACTCATAATGGTTGATGTGATGCTATTAGGGCAGTGGACATGTGCATGTGATTGTTTTGAATACTATGCTGCATTTCATTGTACTTTGGACCAGATAAATTAAGGCGGGGATTGGGGGGGAGGGGGAGAAAAATATTATACAGTCAAACCTCTCTATAACGTCGTTTGTTCCGATATTTCTTGGCTGCTGTAGCAAAATGCTCTTATAGAGAACATATAATATAACATAACATGAAAGAGCAGTTCAACAGAAAACATGGTTATAGTGAAATGTTGTTATAGAGGACGACTATTATAGAGAGGTCTTACTGTATATTTCTTGTGATGTATAATGCCAGCAGTAAAGAATGATTTGATAATATCATACGGCCTCTTTAACCTGTTCTCATGTAATGGCTTTGGTTGGTTCAGGAGGTGTGGGCCACTCAAGGGATGGTGCAGATGAACTCTGATATGTGAAGTGTATGCATCGATTACCAGGTCCTGTAACCGGAGTAGCAGCAGTTGCAGATGATGATGCTACAATTCATTACAGTGTAAAATAACACTTCGACATCCACTTGGTCTCAGAAGGCACCTAAATGCTATATATGCAATCTATAGCGACCAAGTTCTTCTTATCATTGTTGGCATTATATTTCTTCGCTTTATGTTTATAAGTTATTTTTTGAGCTCAAGCTTGAAAGGAATACTTTTTTGTGAGAGCTCATATTGGTACTTGCTAGTACCTAGTGGTTGTAATGTTCTGATTTCAGTATAAATTTTGTACAATCCTAGACCTTTTGACATTTAACCATTTTATGTTGATGTACTGAATTATTGTATCAAACTGGAGAAAAGGCTTACAGTGGAAAGTGTATTTAGTTTTTCTTTTGCACTTGGAAATAGTGATTCTTGTGAACTATTCTAGGCTCGCTTTATAGTGTGTCCTGGAAACTCTCAAACAGAATCACTAGAACAGATAAGCTACAGCTTCTAAAGTTATTATGTCATATTATGTGTGAAATATTTTTTTGGAAGCAATTTTTCTCTTTCCGGGAAGTTTTTTTCTTCATTCTCTCAGATTTGAAAAAAAGAGGAATTTATCTTACTAAAAACACAGAAAAAGACTCATCGAGAAGGAAAAGGTATTCATATGAAGCTCTTTTTTTTATAAAAGAGATCAATATGCTCATTTATATAGTTTCTCATCAAGTGAACAAAAATGTCAGTCAAATGTTCATAATCCTAGGTTTTGTTACATTCACCAATGAATAATTCCTTTTCTTCTCAAACAGCTAGAATAAACTTGGGTATTGTTGTTCTTGCTACCAAAATCACAGGCTGCTTTGTTGGCTAAAGCTCATGCCTAGTGCACCAGTTCTGCATTCAGCTTGGCTGAACATATCAGAAGTGCAATATCTCTACGTTTACCGCACAATAGTTCTGCTGTTTTTCTTTGTAACAGCTTCAAGAAATTTGAACATCCATCCATCTAGCATGCCTATTACACACAACAAAAAAAATACCAACATATCAGTATGTTTGACTACATATACTAAAGATTTCTGATTGATGCTGACTAACGGTTAAATTTCTTCTGCAAGAAACAATTTACGGGGAATTTGTCATTTCGTAATTAATGTAAGCCAAAAGCATCAACTGATTTGTCGATACATAATCAATAAGACTAAATAAAGAGAAACTATGTCATTCCCAAATCTATCACTGCCATAGCATCAGCATAGAAAATGCATTTTACTTTTTAACAAGAAATGATGAGAAAACCTATAGTCACTTCCAGATGCTGTGGTCTATAAAGTATCAGCAAATGATCAGGATAAAAAATAAAGCATAGTAAAGGCAAACCTGTCAAGGCAAATGTCCCACCCAAAACTGCACAGAGCCGAGTGATAAAGTGCAGAAAACTGCGACGTTCTTCTCTGATGGTCACGGTAATTGGTGACAAATCATACAAGAAGTATACAGCTGCATATAGTGGCAAAAGACACTCAGTGAACAATGAAATACAGCAAGAGGAGAAGGGAGAAGGATAACGGAGACTCACCTGGCCATGACCGTTCAAATTCATGGATGGGAGAAAAGTACTCCGTTACAGAAAATTGATTAGTCGGTAAAACTTCTTTTGATATATATCTATACTCGGTTGGAACAACCTACATGACAAGAACCAGAATGTTAAAATATGGAAGCACGAGCACATCCAAAAGAAAATCATTGTGATTCAACACTTATCTTCCGAAAAAAATCACAAGGAAATCCAATTGCGCCAACCTGGATACATGTTTCAACTAATGTTCCTTGTCAACACTGTTAGATTGTGTGAACCGTCTCATCTATGTCTAATCTTGTTATAAAGGAGACATACCTATTTCAAGCCTACAACACGCTTCCTCGTGTCTTCATTTTTTTCCACAAACACATGGAACTATTTTTGTTGAGTGGCAGTGAGACTTGAATTAAGCCCTCTCTTTATTTTGTGAATTCTCCCATCTTAGAGTTTAAGTCGCTACAGAGGAAATACTTCATTTGTTAATTAGAGATTCACAGCATTTTAGAGGGGCTTGGCCTAGTGGAGGAGATCTTTAACCTCCACCATGAGGTTATTGGTCCAAGTCATCAAGGAATAGAAAAGTGGAAAAAGTCACGATGGCCCATGGGACAGGATTTAAAAAAGTAGTACAAATCCGCTAAATGTTTTTCGCACTGGCGGCCAACAATTGCAGATATTTAGCCTTGGTGAAGAATAAGATAATTAGGTCCCTACATTAAAGGAAAAGAGTGCAGGGTTAGGACTTTAATTTGGTTCATATATCATATTCATATGCCACAAATAATCCAGACAAATTACTGAAGCATGCAACCCCATAATACAAGTTTGTTCTTTCCATCACTTTAAGGTTGGTCAAGTTTGTTCATTCCACCACTTTAAGAAAGTTGGTCAAGGCTCCTTATGTTAAAGAAAAAGACAGAAAGAAAGAATGGTCAAGTCTATGTTGAAATACTATATGCAATGTATTCAAACAAAACACAGTTAGATCTTTCACAAACCTTTATGTAATATTTGAATGTGCCACTTGCTCCACGCAGAATTCGTGATGTTCCGTCTAGCGGGTTGTGAATACCTGGATATTTGGGCCCAAATGATAAATCATGGATTATATGGCTTACATTGACATGAGTAGACCCTTCAAAAATCTGCATTTTCAAGGATGCAAATAAGAATGAGCATATACACTGGTAGTGAGAAGAAAAAAGATAATACTTAAAAAGGCTATTCTCTAAATGCCGCTGTAAAATGCAACCTTTGAGAGGTACTTGATGTACTTCAGAACATGGATTGAATAAAAATGAAAATCAGCTTCTGCACTCAGACCAACTTAAGAAATATGGTATTGCTAATTTCTCTATACTTGTTTCACAAACTATATAGAAACTCACTGTACAACTTATCATAGATCAAAATACAAGCAAAATCTGAAAAGTAGCTTCAGTACAATCTTCCCTTTGTCATGCACAAGTACAAAATAACTAATAAGTTTGATTGAATCAGAGCTTTCATTTTACTTGAACCACCAATATGTAACTTGAGAACACCGGAAGCCGACTAAAAAAACTGTCCAACTCTCACACATTTGGAAGGGTTATTGCCCTATTTTCTAAAACAAACTCTTTTTAGCATCTTCCGACTATATAGCCCCCTAGTTTCAAGGATCACTACTGCTGACACAATTTAACCTGATAGATCCTTAGAATAGAAGAAAGTTCAATGGAATAGTGCACATTTTCCAACAGTTATCGTGTATGTCTATCAAATATATAAAAATCATAAAATATCAGCAGAGCTGACCATTTGAGCAACAAAAATGTTCAACCCATGAATGGATAAATGGAAATTCCCAGCAACCCGCTGGACATCTATAACACCATACACCTGCACGCAACAATTTCAGAATCAGTTGGTGCAACACTGCCATCACTTAGTTAGCCAAAGTGGCAGCATATTTTAGGCCCAAAGAGAGACATTGGGGTGGGGGTTGGGGGATTATAAATACGAGAACAGGCATAAAAAAAGAGCCCAAAACATACCCTGCATCCTTCTCCCGCAGCCAATGCTTGCTTAACCTTCTTGATCATATTTTCAGATTCTTCATCAATGCCCTGAAGATGGATCTTGTCGGAATCTTCATGATGTTCTTTGTGCACATCTGGTGAAAATTGTTACTTAAACCATGTTATCAATTAGGAGATTAATACTCAATTGTGTTATGCAAGTTAGAGCGCAAACTAATCAACTGATATATCTATATAAACAGAATTTCTCAAGTTATTTGCCTTTTGCAAGTTGGATCCACTTATCCGCTTCCAGAAAGAGAGAATTTGATAAAAGTCACTAAGGTCTAACCAAAGTTATTTATATTTTTTAAGAAACTAACATTAACATGATCAACGGCCAAAGCCACAGAAAGCATGTTTAAGGCAAAAAGCATACCAGTGTACAACTTGGACTCAGATAAAGAGACCAGACAGTTAAACTAATGCTACTACCCAAATGCAGAAGAACCAAAGACATTACCATGTTTATGAGCTTCATGTTCCTTCTCCACAAGGTCTGACAAATACTCAGTGCCAGTGATATGGCCATCACTGTTCAAGCGAAGCTGCAAAAACTCTCAACCTTAGGGCATGAAAAAGAAAAGGATATGCCTGGGCATGCATACACTATAGACTGAATCTGAAATAAGTGCCAATTAGAACAACATTGGGGTCTGGGGAGGGTAGAGTGTACGCAGACCTTACCCCTACCTTGAGAGGTTGTTTCAGGTAGACCCTCGGCACAAGGAAGAAAAAGAAAATTGCAAAATCTACTATAAACATGAAATAGAAGACAAATAACAAATATCTGCATAATTTGCTTAAGTGTTACAAAGCTTGCAAAGACAAATTCGCTTGACTAACAGACTGAAACTGGGAAGGTGTGGATGCCGGGTACGCCTATTCAGATTTGTAAGATTTATGACTTTCAGAAGTTCTAGCCTGCTAATACCAAGTTATGTTGAGTGAACTACACTGACATTCCTAATTTTCGGGTTACAACAAAGAGACCAGGTGATGGGGAATTAAAATTATTGTCCTACATATTGTGAGGCATCAGATTTTTCTTGGGAAGACTACAATAGCGTTGTAATTTACTAATACAAAGCCTCTACCGCCTCTCTCATTTCCATAACTACACTACATATCTGGGGCTTATAAGTTATTGGTATTTTGGACAAACCTCCCACGCAAAAGTTTCCTGCTTAGTATTGCTAAAAGATCCTTAAATCTTTTACGAACAATCTAGCTTACAAAGACTGACAGAATATAAACCAATATGAACTGTTAGTGGGAAATACAAGAAAAGTAAAAAGGTCAATCTTCTTAACCAACATCACTTTTGTGTTTGTTGAGTTTTCCTTTTTGGCTTTTACGATTAGGAGAAAAACTGTAACTTGGAAGCTAGGAGGATGATAAATAATTTTGAAATTGTAATGGAGGAAGGGGATAAGTAATTATGACAAACTAGAATGGACATCAAAGTACACCTTACACACAACCTAAGCATGACATAACCAATGCTGTAAGTCATAACCATCAAAACTCGAGACATTTTATATTCGTTATATTATTCAGATGCTACTGTGTAGTACCAATGACTAGATTGCCCGTTTTGGATACGATAAAACCAAACCTGCCACACACCCCAAAAAAAAAAGTAAAACCAGAACAATCTTTTTCATCTTCCATTTTCCCAGTTCACAAAAAAAACTAGTAGAAAAAGAATTGCTATATGACAAACTAGAAACAAAAGTTTACAATACTTTTGACTGGAAAGGCACCAGAATAATTGTGTTGACTATTATAGGTCTGATAACAAACAACAACAACATACCCAATATATTCTCACAAGTGCGGAATTGTAGGTCTGATAACATGATAACAAATTGATTCATCCCATAAAACTTGGTCCATCTAAGTCATAAAAGTTCTTTTAACTAGAATCCAACAACATTAACATTATGATCCTAGTCTCTTTTTGAAAAAAAAAAGAAGTACGAAACACAATTTACTAAAACACTTAACAAACGGTGTTATGCATTACCCTGTAGTACAAACTACAAAACACTCGTTTAGTTTTCAGTTCGATGGGAAGCGAAATTTTTCGTTAGTCACAGTAGACCAAGTACCTTCCATATGTTTGTATCAAGATCTACTTCATGCTTCCCCGACATATCAATAGCATCCACACTTAGAACTACCAAAAAGAATAAATTGATCAACCACTGAAACATTACGAAAAAAATATTAACAAAGAAAAGCAGTACTCAAATTAAAGTAAAGAAATACGGACAGCAAGTAGTGAATATTGACTTACCATCACAAGGTAAAGAGGGGAATGTCATATTTATGTGAATGGGAAGATTTTCTCCACGTCTCAAGTCAACAGCCATCTGCACAGACGAAAGTCACAGCACAAACTTACTTCAAATGAGCTTAGACTAAGCTGAACCGAAAGAGGATTTCATCAAAGAGATGTAAACTACCTGATGAACAGTATATATATTAAGATAGTAACTCAGTTCATGCAAGAACAATGTTGCCATGATTAGCAGCCCCACAACGGAAACTGGTAATGAACAGGAAGAAAGAGTAAAGTTAATAAAATAATCAAGCTCAAGTAAAATACAGACACAAAATAAGCAAGAAATCTTCTACATGTTCATTTGAAAGTAATGCTGGTGAAAACGTTAGAGAGAATTGTTTATGATATCTCACGGTAGGTAACACAGATAACTCACAAATATTTAGCGGTTAGCACCAATCAGTTAAAGATCAGCTTCACTTTTCACCC
Source organism: Anisodus acutangulus (assembly GCA_029783415.1). Classification (NCBI taxonomy): domain Eukaryota; kingdom Viridiplantae; phylum Streptophyta; class Magnoliopsida; order Solanales; family Solanaceae; genus Anisodus; species Anisodus acutangulus. The sequence goes on along the minus strand of CM056511.1, from coordinate 37,106,170 downwards.
ACATAAACATTGTGGTATTCACCATCAATAGGCTGCATCCTTGTAATCTATTACTTAAGAAATAGCTATCTTTTTCTATGTTTAAAAAAGGAAAGAGGCATTCTTTTTTAAATAGACTAAAAAGGAAAGTAAGACAATCTTTTTGAAACGGAGGGAGTAAATGAATTTTTAAGACAAGTACAGTGTTTGGACCAAGGTTACTAGGTTCGGCCAAACCCATACCCTAGTCTCTAGCTCCACCCCTGCTCATGATCATACCAATAAATACAAAACTATTCCTCGGTTCCCACATAAAGAGAAGAGAAGAGTAAAACTGAAAATATAGAACTGAACAGTTATGCCTCAATCCCAAATTAATTGATCAGCAATATAAATTCTAGATGTGAGTCCACTTTATTAAAAACAATTAAGAACGAAAGCGGAGAATCAATCAACTACTCTTCAAACTCACATTAGTTAAGGTTGGCTATAAGAACCCTCTCTATTCATTCCACTCAATGCAGGCCCATTTTGTACACACAAAGAAAAATCACAGAAACAAAAAGGACTAAGATCGAATACCGAAGGCGCCAAACTTGGTTTTCTGCAGCAAGTGTTCTTCAGCACGCGGAAATGCATCAATAGCTCTTAGTGCTTGCTTCACTCCCATTTTTCCTCTTCTTCTTTTCCAAGATTTGATAATGCTTTTCCAAATACATCCAAAAATAATCATCTTAAAGGTGAAAAGCATGAGAATTATATGTATCCATCAATCAAGTAATCAAAAAAAATGAACAACATTTTGCTCTAAACAACCATAATTCATTCAAAAACCTAACTTTACTTGTAAATACCTCGTCATTTCAAATTAAACCCCAAATTACGGAAATAAAATGAGTCTATAAAGCTAACATCTATCATTTATAAGAAATTGAAACAAATTATACACAAGCCAAAATGAATTTGCTTTAAAATCCTAATATTATTGTAACTAGCTAGTCATTTTGCTCAAATTAAACCCAATTTGGGAAATAAAATGAGTCTATAAAGCTAACATCTATCATTTATAAGAAATTGAAACAAATTATACACAAGCCAAAATGAATTTGCTTTAAAATCCTAATATTATTGTAACTAGCTAGTCATTTTGCTCAAATTAAACCCAATTTGGGAAATAAAATGAGTCTATAAAGCTAACATCTATCATTTATAAGAAATTGAAACAAATTATACACAGGCCAAAATGAATTTGCTTTAAAATCTTAATATTATTGTAACTAGCTAATCATTTTGCTCAAATTAAACCCCAATTTTTAGGAAATAAAATGAGTTTATAAAGCTGATTTTCGACTACTTATACGAAATTGAAACGAGGCAAAATGAATTTGCTTTACCAAATGGTCCAACTCTGTTAAATTTTAGAGAGAGAAAGTACCTATAATGTAGAGAGAGAGAGATTGGGATCTCCGACGCTTCTCGTGACGGAAGTCGACAGGATTATGACAAAGACAGATTTAATACTATTTCAAAATGTTTGAAGCCGGTAAAATTTACATACTACGTCCAACAGACCCGTCTGACAAATGTTTAAATTTGTCACTTGTTTAAATTATTTTAAAAATAATTTACGGTACATATTTATATAAAATTTATTTTGGATCACACATTTCAAAAAATCTCATTTTTTTTAAATTTCATGCCAAATCAAATAACGCCACATATATTGAAACGAGGGAGTTTTATTTAGTAATTGCATAGTTGCTTATTTTTTGATGTGTTACTATCTATTGTGCATTTGCTTGTATCTTGCTACTGTTGTCATATTTTTTGTCTCTCCATCAAACTCCTTTTCTGTTATTTCCTTTTTTTTGAGTCGGGTTCTTTTAGAACCTGACTCTCTACCCATAAAAATAGAGTCAAGATCTATGTATATTCTATCCTCCTCAGACCCCACTTATTGAATTAGATTGGATTGTTGTTGTTGTTGTTGTTATCCTAATTGATTACTCACAAATTATGTCGCATTATCATAATTGTAAAGCTTTGTACTCTAACTACTCCCTCTGTCCCAAAAAAATGACTCATTTTTTTTAGTCCGTCTAAAAAAGAATGATATATTTTTTTATTTGACAAAAAATTAACTTTAAACTTTAACTTTTATGCAAAATGAAATGATCTATAACCACACAAACATCTTTGGCTTATTTTAGACGATAAGATTCAAAAGTCTTCCTTTATTTTTTAAAATGCGTGCCAAATGAAAGTACGTCATATAAATTGGGACGGAGCGAGTATAATATTAATTTGCAGCAGTTAATATTTCTTTTTTTTTATAATGCTTATCTATAATATTGTCATGACTGTTTTACTTCTGTCAACTATTATCTTACCTTTTTATCATGCTTTCTTTTGAGTCGAGAATCTTTCAGAAACAACCTCTCTACGTCTCAAAGTAGAGGTAAAATCTGCGTATACTTTATCCTCTCATACTCTAATTGTGAAATTATACTGGATATATTATTATTGTTGTTGTATCATAATTTTAGAGCTTAAATAAAGCACGGAAAAAGAAATACGTTTCAAACTATGTTCACAAAAGCTTACGAGTGTGTTTGGTAGGGAGGAAAACATTTTCATTTCTCCATGTTTGGTTGGCCAAATTTTTTGGAAAACAAGTTTCTAAAAAATGAGGAAAAATAACTTCCTTAATGAAAGTAGGAAAAATAAGTTACATAAGTGACATTTCAAGTTCATTGTCTCCTCCCCACCCATCCAACACCCCCACCCCTTAATCATCCCACCCCTCTACCCCCGACCCCCCACCCCATCGTACCCCTATAAAATTTTGCTAAATTACATACCAAAGGTCCCTTAACAAACACTAGAAAAAAGGTAAGAAACTCACTTTTTTAAAAAAAAAAATCATGTTCCCATTCTATTTTTGATGTGAGACTCTTAATACTCTTTTTGTCCCAATTTATGGGGCGTCATTTCCTTTTTGGTTTGTCCAAAAAATGTCAAATTTTTATATTTAAAAATAATTTAACTTTACGAGATGATTTACAATCACACATTTTTATAAGATTTATTTTGGACCACACGTTTCAAAAATATTCTTATTTTCTGTAAGTCCTTGACAAGTCAAATAATGTCGCATAAATTGGGATAAATAAAGTATTTTTTAGGAAAGCTTTTTCCGTGGAAAACGTTTACCATCATACCAAACACACTCTACGTCTTTACTAGTTCTACCAGTATTTAGAGTTTTTTTTTTCCACATAATACTTATAGATCAATTCTCACAATTTGTTCCTACTTGTTATCTGTTTAATAGAAATCTTCCTCTTAAAGAAATTCAGTATTATACGTTCCTCTTAGAGGTGATTTCTTGAACCACGCAAATACTATATTACAATAGTAGTAGTAATACTAATACTTTTTTTTTCTTCATTTTGATACTTACGAAGCACAATATAAATACCAAAAGAAAAAAATAATTCCCACCTTCACCACCAATTTTTCTTCACAACAATTTGCCCCACCATTGTGTCCGGCCCTTCCTTCCCGATTACGCGCATAGCGGGAGCGCTGTCCTTCAACAATTTGCCAAAAATTAATCTTTAAAATAAAAAAAGTTCAATTTGGGTTTATCCATTACAAATTCAGTTACTTTTGTATACCCATTTTGATCCGAAACCTCAAATCATTTCTGGGTATTGAAGATTTCACACGAATCTATTGATATACTTTTTGTGGTAATTTCTATATTTTTGTTTTTATTTTTAAGTTGGGTTTTGTTTGATTCTTGATTATAAATATTGTTGAGTTTGGTGTAACCGTTATTGGATTATATGTAATTTGGCTCTGTACTAATTTGGATTATGTGTGATTATTGTAATCTGTTTGTTAACTTAGATGATTATGCTTTTGTAGAATTTAAATTAGTTGGTTATGCTAATTTGGAACTTTAGGTGTTTGTATAGAGTAGATGTGTTTCAAGTTGAATTAGTTGGACAACAAAAAGTTTACTCATTAATAATGTTATAGAGACGGGATTGAATGGAGCGAAATGGATATAGAGGATTCGTAAAGCCGACCCTTTTTAGTTCCAGATTGAGGCATAACAATCATGTTTTCTCTTGAGTCGAGGGTCTTTTGAGAACAACCTCTCTACCTCCCAAGTTAGAGCTAAGGTCTGCGTACGCTCTACCCTCCCCAGACCCCACTCTGTGGGATTACACTGGATATATTATTGTTGTATTGAGGCATAATAGTCAATTAGAGTCTTTTATTAGCATATGATAGGAGCGAATCTAGAGGCTTGATTATGGTTGCTAAGACCTTGTATAAATATTAAAATCTATTAAATACTTATACAATCAAACCTCTCTATAACGACGTAGTTTGTTTCGAAAGTTTTTGGCTGCTATAGTGAGATGTTGTTATAAAGAAAATATAATGTAACATAATTTGAAAGTAAGTTCCAAAACAAACTTGGTTGTTATAGTGAACTGTTGTTATAGCTGGTGACTACTATAGAGAGGTTTGACCTTAGTATTAACTTAAGGTCGTTGTAGCCTTGTATGAACCATAAACTTCAAATCTTGATTCCGCCTTTGGTAGCCGATTTACCTTTAATGAACTAGAAGTCTACAATGTGTGGGCCTTTTCTGGCCATTGATTGCAATAAGTTTGATGAAGTGAACACTTAAGTCTGTTGTTGTATTGTTTTCCAGCAGAGACAAAAACACCAGGTAATTTCTTTTATCTGTCCTAGCTTTGGTGGACAGAGTTACCTAGCTTTGGTGGACAGAGTTACCTAGTACCTGTTGCCTGTTGCTGGTGGGAAGCGGCAGGTATTTCCGTGGAATTAGTCGAGGTGCGTGCAAGCTTGCCTGGACACCACAGTTATAAAAAGAAATAATCTTTTGTTGGATTGTTTGGTTAGCTCCTCATCAAATATCTATAGTCTTGATCACTAGCCATTACAGTTGCTGGTAATGGATTTTGTTTTTGACCTTCAAGTGGAGTGAAAGTTAAGTTATTTAGTTTGTGATACTAGATTCAACCGGAAAGGGAGCATGATTATTCAAAATTTTGTCATTGTTGCAAACATAAATAGACATATACAAAAGCCTCGTCTCTAATAATGTCAATATTCTAAAGAGGCGGTACACATATTTCAACATGTTATTGGAGCAAGCAAAGATCATGGGTTCGAGTCTGACTGCCGCTCATAAATAAAACATGTACTGCTTGGCATAAGGGAAAGAATCATGTCTACAAGTGAGGTGACCGTGTTGCAGGCCTTACTGAAAAAAAATTAAAATGTCCTCTCTCTAACATGTTAAGCTTTTAATGACCTAACAAGTTGACAGTGGCTAATGAACTTTGGATGTTTTCTTTAACTATATTTTTAAGATAGATAGTTTAACATCTTGGATGGTGTAGCTTAATGCTTAGAGGATAGGAAGTTAGGAGGAGATACTGATGACCAAGCTTGATGGAAGGATAACTCAAACATATGCCTTATTTTCGTATTGTCTTTTAGGAGAAGGAATTGCAGTTTGTTTATTTGTATCTAGTTTCTTATTCTGGCTTGGGGGACAACAATAACTGGGAATGCCACCTGTTTGGGGCTGATAACCCAAAGGCTGATTCTGCACACAAAAAAGAGTGAATAATTATGTATGAGAACTTGTTCAAGTAAGAAAAGAATCTATGTATTGAACTTTATCACCAAAAAGGAAAAATAATCTATGTTGACGAACTTAATTAGAAAAAAAAGAAAGAAAAGAGAGTAGAAGTGGGCCTTTCATTTTACGTGGATTTGTGGGAGGAAAGAAATATGCAAGTTGCTCAACACTTCGATATTTATATTTGGATTATTTTGTAAATAGTGAAACCTGAGTGTCTTATTTAGGCTATTTGTTGATTAAGCATTTAATTTAGTCTCCTCCCACCCTCTTTCTTTCTCTCGTCTCGCCCTTATAGGTGTTTGAATACAATGTCTTAACCTTGTTTACGGATCCATTTTTCTTGTTATTGCTTTGTACATAGCTCACACGCTCTCATTCAATTTTGACTTGAGCAAGAAGAACCATTCTGTATAAGGTTCAATTGCTGGTATATCATACGGTCAAGAAAAGTTGTTTGGTCTTGTAACGACATTTATTTAGTAAATCTCCTTAATTGCAAACTTACGTGGGGGCAGGCGATAGTCGGGAGGCTCTTTGCTATTTGTATATGGCAGCATTGAATTGTTTTGAGCTATGTTACTCGGACTCTTCAAAATCCTTTCCGCACTTGTGCTAACTTACCTTGGATGCTTTGACTACATCTATGACCGAAAAGTATAGATTGATTGGGTATTTGGTTTGATTGTTGGGTTTATGTCATATATATATAGTTATATGAAGTATGAGAATGTTTTGCTATTACACGAGATATTTTATGAATAAAGTTTTAGGTGTTTATAAAGATTTTTTTTAGTTTTAGTTTAATAGCTATGATTAATCGAGATATATACTTTGCATGTCATAATATAACATTTATTGGCCGTATCCCATCACCCATTAATTGAGAGATTGATGACGATGTCACACATCGTATTGGGGCAGGGTGGATGAAATGGAGGCTCGCATTTGGAGTCTTATGCGACAAAAAGGTACCACCAAAACTTAAAGGCAAGTTCTATAGGGCGGTGGTTAGACCGACTATGTTGTATGGGGCGGAGTGTTGGCTAGTCAAGACTTCGCACATCCAAAAGATGAAAGTTGCGGAGATGAGGATGCTGAGATGGATGTGTGGGCATACAAGGAGGGATATGATTAGAAATGATGATATCCGGGACAGAGTGGGAGTAACCTCGGTGGATGATAAGATGCGGGAAGCGAGGTTGAGATGGTTTGGACATGTGCAGAGGAGAGACACAAATGCCCCAGTGCGGAGGTGTGAGAGTTTGGCTATGAACGGGTTCGGGAGGGGTAGAGGTAGGCCGAAGAAGTATTGGGGAGAGGTGATTAGACGGGATATGACGCATGTGCAACTTACTGAGTACATGACCTTAGATAGGAGGTTGTGGAGGATATGAATTAGGGTAAAAGGGTAGTAGGTAGTCGAGCGTATTCCTACTTACGCTTGTAAACTGGTAGTTGTAGTGTTATTATTGTAGGCCCACTTAGCCTATCATACTAATAGGCGCAATATTTCTTTATAGTTCCATGTAGTTTGATTTCTGCTGTTATGTGTTCTTTAGTGTACTTTGTTTATCTTATTTACCTGCGTTAGTTACTCCTTTTTTTCAGAATGCGCTATCATGGCTTATTCGCTTTTGATACCAACATTTTCATACCGCTTTAAATTTTTTGCCAGGTCTGACCGTTTCTCTTGTTTTGCTTGTGGTTATGCTTTGTCTTGAGCCGAGGGTCTCTCGGAAACAACCACTCTACCTACCCAGGTAGAGGTAAGGTCTGTGTACACTCTACCCCCCAGACCCCACGTTGTGGGATTTCACTGGGTATGTTATTGTTGTTGTTGTTGTTGTATCCCATCACCCATATTCACACTTGAATCCATATCCCTGAATCCTAAAATTTATGCGACGAAGAATCCGAACTGTAGATCCGGAACCCGTATCAGGTACCGGAACCCGTATCCAAGCAGCAACTTAGGTTTTGAGAGTATACAAAAATGTGTAGTATATAATAGATGTGTAATGCAGTTTGTGTCTTTCACCTCTACCTCTACCTCTCCGCCCCCGTCTCCCTCTTCCTCTCTATTTCATTTTTCATATCTTGGATTCGTTTAAGCAAGTCATCCTCTATTTTAAGTTTTTGCTTGTTATGCTTTTACCAACTTTATTGATTGTATGTTTATGTTCTTTCCTTTCCTGGTGTTATGCAGGTAGTCGTGTTTTTCCTTTGAAGGATTGAGATCGCGATCTCAACTCTCAGATCTGTTTTATGCACCTATCTGTTATATATGGACTGAGATATATATTTCATGGGAGGCGCAGAGGATGACGAACCACTCTCAAAACGTGTGAAAGTATCATTTGGAGAATCAGCAGATCATTCGAACCGGGCATTGTTTAGGGATCCTGCAAGTTGCTCGATGTCTTGTCCTCTGAAAGTTCAAGGGGACGATGAGATTGTTGGTAAAAAAGGAGTAGTCAAGAAAGTTGAATTTGTTCGGATCATAGCCGAGGCATTATATTCTCTTGGTTATAAGAAGACGGGGGCGTATCTAGAGGAAGAGTCGGGGATACCTTTGCACCCCTCTCCAGTAAATATATTCATACAGCAAATCCTTGACGGGAAATGGGATGGAAGTGTTGCCACATTGCACAAAATTGGTCTTGTGGATGAAAAAATTGTAAAGTTGGCATCTTTTGCGATACTGGAGCAGAAGTTCTTTGAACTGTTAGACAGAGAAAAAATCATGCATGCTTTGAAGACATTGAGGACTGAGATTGCCCCTCTTTGCATAAATAACAATAGAGTCCGCGAGCTTTCGTTATGCATTATATCACCTTCACAACAGGTTCTGAAAATAAAATCAAGGACAAAGCTACTTGAAGAAATGCAAAGACTGCTTCCTGCTTCAGTCATGATTCCTGAAAAAAGATTGATCCATCTTGTTGAACAGGCCCTTCAATTGCAGCTAGAGTCTTGTATGTATCACAACTCATTACCCACTGAAATGTCATTGCTCACTGATCACGAGTGTGCACTAGATCAGATTCCATCTCGAACTTTGCAGGTTAGATCACATTTGAGTCTTGATGCTTGTTTAACCTGCAAGCACTATCATTTATTGGTTGTCAGTTAATTGCTTCATTAGTCGGGATAACTACATTTTTGGACCACTCAAAAAAATAATAGCCAGCAAATGTATAGGTTTTGTATATTAAGTGTAAATTTACATATGATATACATATTTTATACACGAATTATACATATAATATGCATAATCAGTGTATAGGTTTTGTTTATTTTGGATAGCGCCTGAAATTAATTTGGGCCGACGGGTCAAAAATGACACCCCCCTTATTAGTCACCTAATAGCTTATTCCATCTGTGTTTAAGTTTATTTCAGTGATAGGTGTGGTGATGTGTTGATCAAATTCCAAGTTTGTGCTTTTTATTGTGTAAAATTTTGGTTTATTCCATATTTAATTATGCCATTATTGTGTCAACAATGTTTTCCCTATTTTTCTAGTTTAGCAAGTACAAGTATATGTATAAGGCTATCACTGTGGTGGTCCTATTCAAGCTTGTATTGTAAAATTTTACTATAATCAGGAATAACTAGAATTCATCAAGTTTAAACTACTATAGACCTCTTTTTTGTGGCTGTGACAGAAGTCTAGACATATTGCTGTCTTCCCTATGATCATCCTATATTTCTTCTTTAATACTATAATATCCCTTTCAATGATATTCCTTCCTTGCCTATGCTGGAACGGGGGAAAATGTGAAACTCTAAGATTCATATAGTAAACAAGAAATTCACGTGTACATTGTCTAAGGATGAAAATTATACAATATCTTGTTTTGTTACAACATAGAAATACTCCTTATGTTTCATTTTATGTGTCTTAGTATGACTAGGCACGAAGTTTAAGATTGTAAAGGCTTTTGAATCTTCTGGTCTTAAACTGGAGGTGTTATGCATACCAAGAGTATTCTTTGAGTCTTGTGGTCTTGAACATGCCATGGAATTAAAAACATACTAAAAATAGAAGTGGCATTCTTTTTGAAACAATTTTAAGGGAAAGTAAGACACATAAATTAAAGTGGAGGGAGCAGTCTATTTTTATTAGTACTTTCAGAATCATGAGCATAAGGTTTGAAGATCCTCAAATTTTATCGTGATATAAGGCTTAGTTTAGGATTGAGACACACTTCGTCCTCTTGTTCCTTCTTGCTTCTCGGCATTTTCCATTAAGTTTTTGTTGTCCTCTACCTAGTCCAATATCCACTTTATTGTTCATACCCTTCTTTCCATCATTTTGGATTCATCTTTTAGACCTTCTACATTTGAAGGTTACCTGCGAAAGTGGATTGTTGATTCTTCCATAGATATCAAAAAGAAAGCATGCACATGTATTTGGATTTTCCTTCTTTTAACAATGATATAATTGACTTGACTATGATTTTGGTAGAAGGGCTTAGATCATTTTTTTTTTTGAGAATGAAGGGGTTTAGATCAATTATTGAAAGTTGAAGGTAAAAGAAAAAAGAGAATAGTTCGTTGATCACGTTGAGCTCTAATCCTTTCTTCATTCTTTGCAATGCACCAGATATTACAAGAACACAAAGATGAAGTCTGGTTTGTGCAGTTCTCTCATAATGGGAAGTACTTAGCCTCATCATCTGCCGATTGTTCCGTTATTATATGGGAGGTAAGTTTAAGCTCTCTTAAATATTGCTCAATAGATTTTTGCTTTATCAAAAGTCCTCTTGACTATTGCTTGTTATATCCTCTATTTATTTTACGGAAAAGGGCCAAATATATCCCTGTACTATTTGGAAAGGGCCAAATATACCCTTCGTTATACGGTGGGTCCAAATATACCCCTACCGTTATACTGTTGGTTCAAATATATCCTTCCTCCGTTAAAATTGTCCAAGGTGGGCATCCATCTTATGTGGCACTAACATTTGATGAGGTGGACGCCACGTGGCACGCCACCTCAGCAGGCCACCTTAGCACCTCTAACCCATTTTATTCCTCCCCTCTATTTGTTCTTCCACCACCAAAATTTTCTTCCCCTCCATCACCATTGCCACCCATTTACATCAGAAGCACATATTTATAACTATGGGCAACCAAAAGGACTTGCAGCTTGCAATTGGAAAATCATGGAGCTCTTATATCTTGATATTTACCTAACTGAGCATCAGACTTACGAAAAACTTCAGCCAAACACGGGATCTCATGTAAGTGTGACGACGACAACAAATCTTAATCCCACTTAATTGAAATCACCTATATGATCCTTTGTTTCCACTGTGTTTTAGAGTTCAACTTTCGGACATATATAAATGTACCTTAAAAGTGGATGCCTTAAGCACATCTCTGGCATTTGAAATCTTGATTTCGTCTCTGTGAGCTGCTCTCGTGATCAAACGATTAATTCTTCCAAAACCTAAATTTAGAAACCAAAAAAAAAACTTTACTGGTGGCTTGCATTTTTTGTTTTTGCAATAATAATTATTTTTTGTTTCTGAGGCATGCCGCACAAGCGGGAACGATTTTGCCATTATTGCATCCTATCGATTACTGTCATGGTGGCGGCAATGGTGGTGGAGGGGAAGGAAATTTTAATGGTGGAAGAACAAATTGAGGGAAGGGGTAAAATGGGTTAGGGGTGCTGAGGTGTCATGCCACATGGCATCCACCTCATACAAATGTCAGTGCCACATAGGATTAGATGTCCACCTTGAACAACTTTAACGGAGAAAGGGTATATTTGAACAAATAGTATAACGGCAGGGGTATATTTGGACCCAAAGTATAACGAAGGGTATACTTGGCCCTTTACCAATAATACATGTATATATTTGGCCCTTTTCCGTTTATTTTAATAAAAAATATTACTTTTTTCCATTAAATTTCTTCTATCGTTTTGCATTTGATGCCATAATTCTCTTGGATGACCATTATCTTTTTTCTTTAACTAATAATTTCAGAAAAAAATAGCGTTGCTTTTGCTTCACTTTCCCATGCAGTCCCACAAATGAATGTTTTTTTTTTGTAGATTCCCCTGACATATCTTTAGTATGACCGTAGAAAGTCCTTCGTAACTGATAAATCAATAGAGGGAGTAGCTCCTCTTCTCTCTAGAACTCCAACAATGCCAAGTTCTTTCTTTTTCGTCATCGCACTTGCTAGCTTTCCCAATTTTTTTTCTGAATCAACGGTGGGTGCTACATGAAGCTATGCCTCATAAAACTCTAGTAATTTATGTCGTAGGTGGTGGAAAATGGAGCAACTATATAAATAAACAAAATATTTGGTTATGGAGTATCTTTTGAGTTGCATCCTTGTAAGGGATTAGAAGAACTATTGTCATCCCAGAAAAGTTCCCAATCAGGGATATGCTTTATATAGCCCAAAAATAGAAAAGCTCGTGACAAAGGCGATCACATTCTTTTGCCTCCATCCCTGATGACCAATGCAAAGATAACCTATGCAACGGTGGGGGGTGCTAGCCTATGCCCAGACAACTAGGGGTGTACAATTGTACATAGGCCGGTTGGTTCAGATTTTTCAAATATCAAACCAAACCAATTATGTCGGGGTTTTAAATCTATAAACCAAACCAACAAAAGTCGGGGTTTTCAACCTCGGGGTTTTCAGGTTTTTTCGGTGAAGTCTATACAAAACATATAACTTGTGCTCCAAATATTTCTCTAATCCTAGTAAGATACAATTATCTAAGGTGTTTCTTAAGAAAATAACACAAAATGTGAGATGAGTGATGACATTGTACTAAAATATTCAACAAAAAGATAATGAAATTGCATAAAACAAATATTGTTAATTAATGAGCCATAATGAAAATGATCATAATTTAAAAGTACCAAGTCATGCTAAAATAAGTACGGCTAATAAGTATTAGATAAATGACTGAACATTTGTTGGCTAAAATAAGTACGGGAAAAGCGAGATGTTATTGTTGAAAATCTAAATTTTTTTGATAGGATAATGAGGGTTTTTTTCATTTTTGGCCCGTCGGCTGAAATTAATTATGGGTGCTACCCAAAATATACAAAACATATACATTGGTTATGTATATTATACGTATATTATGTACACAATACGTATATTATATGTATAATTATACTTTATATACATAACATATACATTTGCTGGCTATTTTGTACATTAGATCACCGAAAGACATTGGACTGTAATTATCTCATTGAATGAAGATTTAAGTTCACCCCTCAATTATTTGCCCTTTTTGCAGGTGAAATTAAATGGGAGGTTCTGCATGAAGCACCGCTTTTCTGCTCACGAGAAACCTGTATCCTATATGTCGTGGGGTCCTGGTGACAGTCAGCTTCTCACTTGTGGAGTAGAGGAGGTTGTTAGACGGTGGGATGTAAACTCTGGTGAATGTATACATATTTACTCGAAAAATGGTCTTGGTTTGACCTCGTGTGGATGGGCTCCAGATGGCAAAAGGATATTTTGCGGTGTTACTGACAAAAGCATTAGCATGTGGGATCTGGAAGGGAAAGAGCTGGAGTGTTGGAAAGGCCATCGGATTAGTAGAATAGCAGATTTGGGGATAACAAGTGATGGGAAACTCATGGTCTCTGTTTGTAAAGATAATATGATACTATTATTTGGATTGGAATCAAAAGAAGAGCGAATAATTCAGGAGAAGCAAGCAATAACTTCATTTGTATTGTCCGAAGACAATGGATATATATTGGTAAGTCTTTCGAACGGAGAAATACATCTTTGGAGGATAGAGGGGAGTATAAGACTTTTAGCCATATATAAAAGGCATAAACGAGAACGCTTCGTCGTACGGTCTTGCTTTGGTGGAATAGATCAATCTTTCATTGCCAGTGGGAGCGAGGATTCACAGGTACTTAGCCGAATCTTTTTGTTATTATGATTTATATGCTTATTTTCGTATTCAGGCAATTTGACAATTCTACTCGGATCGTTTACGTCTTTTGACCACAAATGCATTTTTTTCATGAACACATATTATTCTCTTTTTTTAATGGAGGTTTTATACCGGTGGTACACATGAGCTACCTGGTTATTAACATAAAATCTGAAAACTGAAAATTTGCATCAGATGTAAACATATACCAGTAAAAAGTTTTTTCCCCCTGATTACTGGGCAGAGATCACAGAATTACTTAGTGATATACTGGATCTTGTACTAATACAGCTACTATCCTCTTTCCTATTCTTTCTTTCAATCCCATCTCTTGTTTGGTTCTTACATTATTTGCATCAGCAAAGAGATGTAGGACACCGTAATTCTTCTATGAGCTTCCTCCAATAGTAGGCGGTTCAGCCACGCGCGGTGCCATGAAATGATTGAGAACTATTAGGGGTGGCAAAATTAGCCCATGAAAACATGACGCACAACCCATTCAAGTTTGGTCGGGTTATTGACCTGCCCATTTATTTGCTCAGCTCATCTAAAAGTTGGGCTGATATGTAGCCTTGATTGGATTGATATGTAATCCAAATTGATCGATAGAAAGCTTGTCAAGATATTTTCAAAAAGACATTTTCTTAGGTTGATATGTTATATATAGCTATAATATAGAAAAAAAATAGTTTTATTAGGTATTTAAAATATTATAAAAGAACAAACAAAGAAATTAGAACTTAATAAGAATTGGGTAGGTTGAGTTTTGACCTGCTTTTTAGCCCAACTAATGACCGGCCTATTTATTAACTCAAACCTTTTTTGACCCGTCCAAATCCTGCCCAGCCCGCCCATTTGACACCCCTATTTGAACTGTGATGGTGTCGAAATGAATCTTGCTAGCGATGTTTTTTGGGCACAACTCCAAGTTCCTTTTCTTGTTTCCTTTTTTTGAACCTGTCTTCTGCTCCCAAAGATGACAATGTCTTGCTTTTATTTCTTTTTTTAATGTGTGCTTTGACATCTTTATTATCCCGGAGAGAATATTTCTCAATGTTATATCCCAGAGAGAATTTGATCTTGATCTAATACCATATTTCAGGTATATGTATGGCACAAATGCACATCGCAAGTCATTGGGGAGTTGTGTGGACATTCTGGGACTGTCAACTGTGTTAGTTGGAACCCAGCAAATCCTCATATGCTCGCATCAGCAAGCGATGATCGTACTATTCGCATATGGGGCTTGCCTCATGGAAACACGAAGCACAATGGCAATGGAACTGTTCGTAATGGCGTGCACTACTGCAATGGCGGATCGTGAAGTCTCGGAGGTGAATGGGCGAGTGAAACATTACAAGATTTCTTTCATTGACCATTTGCTTTCTATGTACATTCGTTTACATCATCAAGCTTAACATTTTCGATAAACAAGAACGTGCAAATTGCATTCAGTCCAGCAATAAATCATGAACTTCTCCATCACTTTTTTATATTTTTTTGGTTGATCTCTCGTGGGTTATGGAAGTTTGATATTTAACTAATCAATAAAGTAGACCTTAGCCCAGAATTTGAATGGGCTAACTTTTGATCTCCAAAACGTGAGCGACAGACTCATGTTTTGGCCCATAGGTGATGGGAGAACTATGAGGTTTTTTCACTTACTCATAAGCAAGTTCTCACATTGTTTTTGTGTTGTACTTGGTAATTGTTTGAAAAATGGTAGTTCTAGTTTTATTTAGATGGTTTCATTATGGCTTTGTTTGGTAGGATCACTGGCTGGGGTCATTAAAGTCTCCTTTTTTTTGGAGAAAAGACGTATTCAGTGGTTTCCGTCAACATTTTTTGGTTCCAAATCTTTGTAGTTGCTTTTTCTGCTTGGCTGCGCTCAACTCATTTATATAGGGATGATAGCATTTTTTGATCCGTCAAACTATTGCTGAATTCTGATATTGTTTCTTATGATATATGATCTAATATATTTAGTTTTCAATTAACTAAAAATGTGTGATCTTGGTCCGCTTGTGTAGGAATTAGGAGATTTTCTTTACAAGTATGTTATCCTATAATATGGAGTAACAATACAAGTTTAACATGATACACAGTAATTAAATGGTGAAACGGTTAATAGTTCTGAAAAGTTGTGAATATTCACGAGCAAATGGATCAGTAGTTCACAAATTAAGTAATTGATCAGATGTTACAAAGACAAAAACTAGAATATATCAATAACTGAAAAACGTAAGTGCTATTAACCCTTTGTTATAATCATTTACGTGTTATAGCAGGAACTTGTTTAATTAACATTACCTTGCTCCATCAAGACGGCAAACATCTCAAAGAAAATTTTGTGGGGTTGTTGACAATTAAACTCAGCACCACATGTTTGTTTTCTTGCTCCTTTGAACCATCTCTTATCACCAGCTTGTGCTTTACAAATGAAAAGTTTGCCATCACTAACAGTGGCTGTGATCAATTGATGTTTTCCACCTTCATCTCCATCAGCAGTTCTTGTCAAAAGTTCTAGTAGTAGAATTGTTTCCCTCCCACTGTTGGAGTTGATATCTCCAACACATTTGCTGTGGCAACTACATCTGACTCAAATCCCCACTTCATTTTTTGTATCAGGATTTAAGTTATATATACTTACAATACAACGAACTTTTATGCTGTCAGCACAATTTAATGTACTAAGGATGAAGTCTCATTCATAAGAGTAATGTCCCTAGTTTGTACCCTATCTGAAACCAAGAGGGTTGGAATCCTGTCCGATCACCTTTATCAAATCCCTACCTCTCTTCCTTAGTGCAACTTCCGTATTCCTACCATGGGAAATAACTTTCTTTTTTCTTTCATGGTTATATTTTATTATATAAAAGCAGATTGTTGTCATTAGTAGACTAAGTTATTCATTGGTAGCACCTTTCAGTTTCTTCCCGGTGCAAGGGAAAAAAATCCTATTCTTCCGCGGATGGTACCATTGTCTCTGACTGTCTGCCAAAAGAGTCTTCCTCTCTCGTATCCCCGCTTTCGACAACAGATTCAACTGCAACAGTTACTCTAATATCGGCAATCACTCATGGTGCTGCCCTATTTCATTGGATATGTAGGAATTAATCTGCTATGAGATTAACATTATATGCAACATAAACACTTAAAATACTAAACATATTAGGTGTTAGTTTGGTAATGGTTGGAGTAGCAAACTTGGATTCGGCAATAATCTCATTCTTTGGTAGTATGAAGGGGGAATTGGTCCAAACATAGGACGGGTGTAAAGACGATCGTGAGTGCCAAATGCAGCAGCACCAATTAGGACAGTGAGTGCCAATCTACGAGAGACAACAACATCATGATCTTCTTGTTTTTGGGCACGACAGACCAATTTTAGTCTTAAGTGAAGGTACAACATATGATACAGAGGGTACTACTGTTATTTTTGGTGTTGAGTGTAAGAAGCATTGAGTTGAAGCCATTGCTAATGATGATCACTCTCAAATTTATTAGTAGTTGGCTTCTTTGATCTGCAAATTGTTACTTGTTAGTAGGAGTGTGTCTGTGTATTATTACATTTTGTGATATGCGAAGTGAAAGTGAATTAGTCATAGCAACTATTAGTTGTTCTCTTTTCCTATCTGAACTATCATCATCTATGTGTTAAAATATACCTAGTTGATAGTTCAGGTAGGAAAAGAAAATAATTGATAGTTTACATAATCAACTTCGAGGTGTATTTTAATACATAGACGGTGATAGTTCAGATAAAAAAAGGGTACAACTAAAAGTTGGGATGTGAAACTCATGAAAAAATGATAGTTCAGGTGTGTTTTGACCATTAACTTTTTGTGTGTGTGGAGGATTTGGATATTAGGAGGAGATTAGATTTATGATGAGGGGTAAGGTTCTTGAGGCTATGATTGGTCCACAATTGTTCTGCTTTAATTTTCATTGGGATCTTCATGTCATATAGTTTGGCATGTTAAAGTCATTTTCCTGATGTTACTAATAAGCAAATGTGAATTAAATATGTCATGTCATACAAGCTCTACTATAGAATAGTACCATTATTATGGGAATTGGGAAGGTTCAAATAATTTTTAATTATATATATATATATATATATACTTTTTTTCCAGCGTGACTTTTAAATTGTTCGGTGCATGTTATTACTTTGAACTATGTCACTGATTGAAGTTTGGTATCTAAGCGAGAGCAGGTTAGAGGGGCATGTTCATATTCCGAGTTTGTGTACAGCTGGGGTTGGGCCGGCTAACTAACCGGGGATCTCTCGCCAATAAAGAAAACATTTTAGCTAAATAAATACAATGATCATATGAGAAATTAACTCGTACTTATGATAAAACACAACAATGACATTTTCAACTAATTGTAGACCTATAAAAATCCATATATGTTAAGTCATCTCAACACTGAGAATTTTTTATTCATATTGTACTTTTTTTACACTTTTTATGTTCATCTTAAACATCCTAAAGAAAAGTTGGAGAAACAAAATGAACAAAATTAGCGAAATAACTAAGAGTTAAATAATTAATTAAGAAGACGAAGAAGCAGCAGGAGCAGCAGCAGGGGAAGCAGCAGCAGTACAAACTGCTGGATTTTGCTTTCCCTTTAAACTTGGCTTAATATTATCACAACTTGACTTTGCTGGACCTTCTTTTCCACTGTATGTGATATCAATGTCTCCAACTTCAACACCCTCACATGGAGTACCTTTACTGCATAAAAGTGATACTACATCTTGAGTTCTTGATGTACCTTTTATGTTTTGGAAAGTCACCTTGCTGATCTTCACTTGTGAAGGCAACTACAAAAAAGAACAATAATTATGAGAAATTTTGAGGCCACGATACAAGCCATGGAAACCATCTTTTGTAACAAAGAAAGAAAAGTAAGACTGTGGACAATAGATTCAATGTGGTTTTATCCTTTCCCAAGCTCGTTTATAATAGGTGGCGCTTTTGATGTTTAAACCGATAATTTTGTAAAAGTGGATAACTTCTAAATATCAGGAAACAAAAGTGGTTGCTTTTGAAAATTATCCAGTTAAAACACTTCCTATCGAGAGGTTCTCTGTTCTCAATACACGAACCAGAGACTTCTGATTAAGACTCTAAAGATCTCAACCATCCCAATATAGTGAATTAGTGGTAAGAAAAAAACACTGATTAGGACGAAAATCTTGGTGCAACGATAATTTATTTTTACGTATGACCAGAAGGCCACGGTGCAAGCCATGAAAACAATCTTTTGTAAAAGTCAAAGTAAGACCGTGCATAATAGATTCAATGTGGTTCTGTCCTTACCCAAACCCGTGCATAGCATGTGACCACTTTTTTATCTTTAAACTAATAGTTTAATTTTGAAAAAGTGGCCAGTTTTTAAATAGAATCCAACAAAAGTAATTATTTTGCAAATTATTCTAATAATACGCTTTTTGCCAGGAGGTTGTCTATTCTTAGTGCTCGAACCAGGATACTCTAATTAGTAATGTAAGGATCCCAACCACCTTAACACATTTATAATTATAAGTGCACAATACTTACATCTTTGTTGCATTTTCCAGCTGGGCAATAAACTTGATCAATGACAACAGGGTTGCTAACATTTTGCACAATGATATCCTCAAAGTGAATATCAGAGACAACACCAGGGTGAGAAGCAGGCCATGTCTTAATCCTAACACCATTGTCAGTGCTAATGAAAGTGCAGTTCTTAACAAAAACACCAACCACTGGCTTTTCATCAGGATTTCCACCAAGGCTACCAACACTAATACCATGTCCAGGTCCACAAGTGACCTTAGTGATGTAAAGTTGTTCCGTTTCATCGCCGATGGAGATGCAATCATCTCCGGTAGCAAAATTGGAGTCTGTAACATTCACAGAGGTCGACCTCGATATGTGGATGCCATCAGTGTTGGGGCTGCCGGCCGGAGCACTAACGTTGAAGTGGAGGAAGGTTAAGTTCTTGCACTGGTTCACATTCACGTGGAATGATTTGCTGTCCAGTGTAGTTATGTCTTTGATTATGGAATTTGTGAGGGAGTTGAAGCTCAAGTTCTACACCATGCAAAAGTAAGAGAAAAGAAAGAAAAAAACAATCATAGAGTTAGTAGAATTAATCAACGGATTTTGGTCAAGGATGACTCATAACTATAGTATGTTTGGCCAAGTTTCTCTAAATTATTAGTGTTTCTTCCTCCCTGAAAAATGTGGTTATGTTGGAAATTATGGTGTTTGGTTAAGTTTTCAAGAAAAAAAATGATTTTGAGTAGTAACAAAAAATGTGAATGAAATTGCATTACTTAATTAAAGTCTCTCTTAATAAGTGATATTTCATAAGAGTTATCTATTTAAATAATACCAATTGTTAAATGAAACTTAACCTGACCTCCCTCTCTTTGGTATTTGACGTTCAAAATATGTTTTTGGAAATATTTTGACGTAAAATATTTTTCAGAATAAACGAAGTTTGAAAATTTGATCAAACAAAAATGTCTCAAAACAATATGAATGGACTTACATTGGGAAGCTTATTGCACTTTTTGGATTCTTTGCATTCCCATGCAGCTTTACCTTGACCATCAAGGATCCCACCACCAGACATGGTGAACCCATCAAGATTGTTGACCGTTAACCATTCACCAGTCTTGAGTTGGTTAGGATCTGAAGGAGCTTTCAATGTGGCTTGGATTTGAAGTTCAATTGGGCCTTTGCATGGTCCTTCTAGTTTCACTTGGTTCATTTGGAATGTTCCCTTTGGGATCACAATGGTGCTTGGGCTTGTTGATGCACATGCCTCTTTAAAAGCATTCAACACGGCCTAAACAATAACAAAATAGAAAGATTTTTTTTTATCTAAACCACAAAAATAGAAATGCAAAACGACTGCAATTCTTTTTTAAGATACCATAATGGTGGTATCTACTCAACTTGTATGCACTTTTATTATTTTATCCCGTACTTCCTACATTTCACCAGCACGACTATTGAATAACTCTTCCATCCATGATTTGGACGGATGAGTAAATAATCACCTAGAGGCTTTTTGTTTGATGCGATATAAATGTAATTCAAACCTTTCACGATTTTTACTAATTTCATTTATCGTGCTAGGGCCAATGGTAGAGTCAAAATATTTAACAAGGTGGTTTTGAAAAATACAAAAATATCAGATCTGGAATATGAAGTTATGACGTGAAGCAAAATTTGAACTCCTTTACCACTATACTAGGATCTTTCCTTACGTTAAAGGGAATCAATGGATCATGTATATATGCAAAAGAATTCACTTTCATCCTATTTACTCAATAAAATTTTAGGACAAAAGGGATTCAACTGAATCAATTATGTGCTTGGCTAGGGCTAGGCCACACCCTTCGGTGCAATAAAGTGCTTGGTTTAAATTATCCATTTTCACCCAATATGATATTTTATTATTTTCTTGGGTGAAAGTAGGAAAAAAGAGGAAAAGAAGAAGAAGCAGCATGACTTACCTCACTAATATCAGCATTGCTATTGGCACCATACTTAGTTATATCAAAAGTTGCATTCTGAGATTCCCCAAGGTGTGCTAGAAATAACACCACCAATGCTAAATGAACCAACTTAAATTTCAAATCCATCTTTTCCTCTTCTCTTTTTTTTTTTAGTTTTTAGTTGTTGTTTTTTTTTTTGAAGTTTTAGGGATAGTATTTAAATGTCTTTGATGAAATGTAAAGTGGGAGTTGAAGCCCTTTTATAGTGTGAAATATTTGGCACAATTGAAACTTTCCACCTATTTTAAACCATAGATTGAGTTGCGGAGAAGACGTTGGAAATTAGTTGTACGTGGTAGTTCCTTTTTAATGATTTTGGGTTATATTACCACCTATAAATTTTCTTGGTTTGCTTGGTCTAGTTTTCCGTACAAATTAAAGAAGAAAAAATAACAGAGTTTTTAGATCTTTCTATTACTCTCTCTATAAATATCTTTATATATTGTATAAATAGAAATATACTGTATCTTAACGGTACCATTAGATTGCAAGTCTTGGTGGAATATGACATTACTTTAGAGGATGGATTAGTAAAAATTGTAAGGGCAAACCACTTTTCTAACTTATTTTTGAAAAATTTCAATGTTCAAAAATTTATTAAAAAGTAGTCACTTTTAATGCGAAAACAGTATGACAATGTCATAAAATTCGAACTTAAACAAGTGAAAAATCCAGGATACTGTCTCGAATCTGGGAATAATATCTTTCAATGACTTTAATTTTGAATTTGTTGATTCCTAGAACTGCCTATTTTTAATGACTTTTGAATTTATGATTATTTTTAATTGGAAAAGGGCCAAAAATACCCCTAATGTATAAAAAATGACTTGCAAATACCTTTCTGACCCGTATACTTTAGTGTGTCTTTTTGTTTTCCCCATCCAATGTCCGATAGCCGCATTGAAGTCCAACTAATCTGAATTCGTGCCGCGTAAGGCCCCATTCAGAAAAAACATTCCCTACCAAGGATTTTTCCATATCCAAAACTGAACTCGAACTTTAGTGTGTCTTCCCAACTACTTATCGAACTAATTCTTGTTCTAACTGAACCATCATGTTTATGGTGTCACTTTAAGTCTTGTTCTTTGTTTTCTATTACCACCTATGTTTAATGTGCTTTATTACGTTGTTTCATTAATGTTGTTGTTCCTTTTCTATATGCTATGTACTGCTCTCCATATCACATTTATTCATTGTTGTCACTGCTTTCATTTCCGTATTCATTTTTTAAAAATGCTATGAAATAGTTTACTCGAATCGAGGGTCTATCGGAAACAACCTCTCTATCTCTACGAGATAATGGTAAAGACTGCATACACTTTACCCCTATCTCTATCTTTCAAGGTAGAACTAAAGTCTGTGTACACACTACTCTCTCCAGATTCACTTATGAAACTACCCTAGGTATATTTTTGTTGTTGTTTATAAATTTCAGGATAATTTCTGGGATCATAATGTTCATTCAATTTTCAATATATTACACTAAAGCTATAAATCTAATTTTTATAATAGAAAAATAATTTAACTATATATATATATATATATTATATATAAAAGACTAAATTTGGTATTCATGTAGGCTGCCAAATGTATAAACATAGCCATATTAGTGATTCCATGTACCTTACACAATAGGACCAAAAGAAACCCATGTTTGACCCACTGAAACAAAATAAGAAAATATTAACGGTGGATTTACTAGTTCTTTTCTTTTTTTTGATAATCCAGGTCTCCAGGCTTGCGCCTGACTACGTCCTGGAGGTAATAGCACCGGTCCTTCAACACTATTACCAGGTAAATCGCGGGATGTGCTCCGGTGGCCAGTTTTCTGGGAGCGTACAACTGATCAATGAGACAAGGTCAAATTCCCCAACATGCAGAGTTTCTTCGTGCTTGAACTAGTTCTTTTTCTATCTATGAAGTAGGATGAGTGTCCTACCTAATTCAATATTAGGTAACCAAGTGCTTTTGAAGAGAGAACATCCTAATGGATAAGTATGAGCACATTATACATTTCATATTAGACTCCCAAAAAAGAAAAAGGCTAAAACAGTTAATTTCCTTTATCATATATATGAGATGGGCGACCTTTTTAAATGACAGGCGATCCACTATCAATTGTAGTCTTTTTGACATATCAAGTCAAGAGGTCAAGATTCCTAATAATGAGACGAAAGAAGAGTGGGTAAGCGTGCTCCTTTCACTTTGTTGGTTAGTTTCATGATGTGACACATGATTAGGACGACAAATATTAGGTTCGGTTTGAAGATGAGTTTTTTTTTCAAATAATTTTTAAGTGTTAGCAACATGCCTGATTAAGTCCGCTAGAGTACTTGTTTTTCTAAGACCAAATTTAGCAATTTTTGATGTTTTTTTGTTTATTATATAGGCATAGATGATTTTTTTTTCATTAAACTAAGTTAAAATCCATAAACAATGTTAAGAGTCCCACATCGGATATGAAATGGAAAATAGACTCCTTATATGAACTTGGACAATTCTCACCTATAAGCTAACTTTTGGGGTTGAGTTAGGCCCAAGATTCATTTTTACATGGTATCAGAGTCAAGCCTATTCCAATTCTTTGTCCACCGATGTTGGGCCTCTAAATTATATTATCCACACTCCAGTTAACAAGGTCTGGGCGTGCATGAGAGTGTCAACAGTCACACTTCAGAAATGGAATGGGAACATGAACTCCTTATATGGACTTGGACAATCATCACCCTACAAGCTAGCTTTTGGGGTTGAGTTAGGCCCAAGATCTATTCCTTTATGGTATCAGAGTCAGGCCCATTCCAATTTTTTGTTCACCAATGTTGGATCTCCAAATTATATTATTCACACTCCAGTTAACAAGGTTTGGGCGTGCGAGGGAGTGTTAAGAGTCCCACATCGTATATGAAATGGGAACATGGACTCCTTATATAGACTTGGACAATCCTCACCCTATAAGCTAGATTTTGGGGTTGAGTTATGCCCAAGATCCATTCTTTACAAAAAAAAGTAAGCCAGCTAAATGTACTTTTATTTTGATTTATTTTGCAGTTGCCTTCACAAGTGAAGATAAGTAAAGTGAGTTTCAAGAACATAAAATTTACATCAAGAACTCAAGAATCTCTACATCTTGTGTGTAGTAAAGGTGTGCCATGTGAAGGTGTAGAAATTGGAGATATTGACATAAAATATAGTGGAAATGAAGGGCCAGTCAAGTTTACTTGCCAAAATGTTGACCCAAGTCTTGTAGGCAAGCAGAACCCACCAGTTTGTAGGACTACTCCTGCTCAGTCTTCTTGAAAACGTTCAGGTGTCTGGATGAAATCTCATAAATTTATGGAACCGGGATCACAACCGGGTAAATTTCACAAATAGTCGCTTTTCAGCCTCCTGAAATTATAAAATAGTGTAGTTCACACCAACTAATTTGGGGGTTGAGGGGTAATTTGGTTATCATAAACAACTTTTCTATCCCACAAAGGTAGAAGTGATGTCTGCGTTCATCCTCCGCAGATCTCACTTATGGAATTACATTGGGTATGTTGTTGTAGGAGTAATTTGGATGATATATGTGATTTGTTTGTGTTTATACTCTTTAGAAGTTTTATTTTAGCGTAAAGATGAAATCTTTTGCTAGAAATCTTCCAGTTCACGTTCATGAACGTATACAAATTTGAGCTTTTTGGTAATGCATAAACTTTGTCAGAATTTTCTTGCTGAGTTTCTCTAGTTTTTTGAGTTCTTCAGTTTATTATTCTTGATAAAGGTTAGTCTTTTTTTCTATAGTCTCATCATTTCCATTTTGGGTTTTGCTTTTATGGTTACATTGATGTGATTTGTTTTCAAAGTGTATGATAGGTCCGAGTAGGCTATGGAATAATAAAAAAAAATTCGAATTCCAATTCAGTTTCCAAATGTCGGCGATAATGTCGTCCGGCACAAGTGATAACACTTCCGTAAAACAGAAAACTTTAAAGAGCATTGCAGCGGAAATTTAAAGAACACAAGGGTTTAAAATTTACATAGGTTATATTTGTTATATAACCTATGACGGTCAATGACCGAAAGTATTGTATATATTTTATATACAAAATTACAAATTCCTTTCTTTACAATTTTACAATACAAAATGGAAAAGAATTAAAAGTTGAAGTCGCAAATGACTTCTGCCTGAAAAATCTACCTAAATAGACATAGACAACTTCTCATTACCATTGCACAATACAAAGCCAATCTAGAATCTAAACTGCAATTGTAATGTTGGACAGAATGTTGTCGACACGCTCAAGCAACACTTGTGATCATGCTTTCTGAGATGAATTCTCGAGAGATCTCTTGATATTTTTGCAATCTGTTTCTGGATATCGAATCACTCTTGTAGCCTCTCTATTTATAGTAGAGAGGCTTTCTTTAAAATCTCATCGATTGGTTGTGGAGGTTGAGGGAAAGGTGGGCAGCAGGTAGGGTTTATTGGAGAAGATCATGGAGCAAAATCCTCTAACTTCTTGGACTTGTTCCTCAAGCATATCAATGACTTTGACTTGTTCTTCCCATGTTTTTCATCAGCTCCTATTTACCTTGCATAGTCACTTTTACTTCGTAGTAATATTTCCACGAATATTGCTTCATTCCGTGAAGTAAGGCAAAACTGTTTTTCATAAAATGTTGGTCCGAATGTTGTGACATTTGTTCCAACATTTCTTAAATTCAAATTAGTACTTAAAACGATATGTTGGATAGAATGTCACAACACCAAACCCAATATTAACATTCTCCCCCTTTTTGCTTTTCTTCACAAAACCCATTATAACATGTGCAAATGACTTAAGGCGATGTCATAGATGTTGTCCCAACATCTATGATTATAGTTATGCTCCCCCATAACCTGTGATGGCATACAATCAAAACATATGTATACTAGTGTATACCAAGACATAAGATTAAACACAATATTAGCACATACATTAGTATACAGATCATCCAATATACAAAAGGAAACACCCAAATGTCAATTTTTAAACCAATGTCTCAACAATCAATCAGTTAGCACTTCAGCCAATTAAAATAGCCAAATAAGTTCATTGTTCAGCAAAACAACTCAGTCAGATAGCAAATCAGCCTGCTCCCCTAACTTATCATGCATCAGTAGTAGCTTCCAGCCGTTTTCTACTTTTGCATAAAAAACTCAGCTTGCTTCTCCCTCTGCCTGGCAGCTTCAGCTTCAGCCCTTTACATAGCAGCATCATCTTCAACCCTTTGCCTAGCAGCTTCAGCTTCGGCCTTCAACCTCAGCCTTGTCAGCAAGTCTTTTCTTCCAACAGCCTTTTCTCTCTGCATGACAGCATCCACAGCTTCTTCAGCAGCATCAGCTTCTCCACTCGTGCCTTCACTCTCTTCTCTTTGCTCCCATATATAGAATCATCTCCCCATTTTATGAAGAAAGCAATAGCAGGAAATGGTCTCTAGCCTAAACCAGGGCATCTATGGCAGTATCAACCTCAGCAATTTGTAGGTTGATTTTTGTAATTTGCTCCACAAGCCAATTTGTAGACAGTATAGACTGCCTTCGACCAATGTTGCCCTGAATGTTGGAAACATTCCTAGCAACATTTTCCATTTCTGCTTTCTTTTTTCAAGGTAGATCAATGACTCTGTCTTTATTTTTCAGAATTGCTTTGTTGACAGTATAAAATTGAAGAGCTTTTCCCAAAGTGTCTCCTCTGATAGGCTCAAGGCCTTGGGTAGTTAATATTTTGTAGATCAGAGAGGGAAAAAGAAGGATGGAAGTTGACTCTTTTTCTGCCAGGTTGGCAATTTGATAGAAGATCATTTTCCCTAAATCAACTTTGAATCCTATTCCAATTTTAAACAGTAGGGAGACTGTTCAGTAGTCACTACTGACTCATTTAGTGAAGGGAGCCAATTGTGGATGGCAATTTTATGAAGGGTGGAGAATAATGCAGTTAGCTTTGAAGCAGGGCATCGAGGGATCCATTTCTTCAGTATACCTCCAGAGAGATATTCAATCATTGTATCCCTGTTTGCTGTTACTCTTTTTGTTTCTATCACTTGCTCTTCAGTATTAAGACCCATACATTGATTGATGATTGAAAGTGTAAATTGATAATTTTTTGTTATAAAGATATACCTTCCCAAATATACTTGAGGAGGTATTCTCTATAGTAGAGTTTAAGTTGGCATAAAACAACCTTATAATCTCATTAATATATGGTTGTTTTCCAGTAACAGAGCCAAGAAGCTGTCTATTTTCCAGAAATTCCACTAGTCAATATTCTGAACATGAGGCAATATCTAACTCTCTTTCAGACCTAATTACTCTATTTCTATAATAGTTTCATTTATCATGTTTAGCTTTAGAGTAAAATCTATCAGAGAAAGCAGATACCTCATTGTCTGAACCATACAAGTTTAGGCTGATGGATTCGGTACTATTGGAAGAAGTTGAAGTGGTTGTGTCTTTAGATGTTGGTTGGAATGTTGCCTGAGATGTTGTGGCTTCGTCAGCAACATTTGGAGCAGCATCTGATTTAGTATGTCTGGCAATTTCTTTTGGACAAAATCTTGTCAGTGGGGTATCATCAGGAATTTCCTCGTCTTGAGACACACTTTGAGGAACAGAGGCAGTAGGTTCTTTTTCAGTTTCTTCAGAGGACAACTCAAAGTCCATATCTTCAGTGTCACTGCTTGAGCAAACAGGTACAATAGTTTCAAATCTGGACTTCTTGGTGCTAGGCTCCTGTTGGACTGTTCTCTCGAACACTCTACTCGATTACGAGTAGGGAAGGAAGAGGAACTTGGTCTTTTACCTAGGGTTGAATAATCTGATGTAGCATCTACATCTATGGGATTATTGTCATCCCCGGGGTAACTGATGTCTACTTGTTCTTCATCACCTCTAAGAACAATATTTGTACACCTATTTTCACGCAGGTGTGGAGAAGAAGATGTGTCTGGTTGTTGAGGTGGACTAGTTCTCATGGGAGTCTTGCTGGGTGTGTTAGTCTACATAGGTGTTGACATAGGGGAGGTTTCCATCGGTGAGTTTTGAGAGAATTTTGAGGGTTTAGGGTTTTTGGAAAATGATGAGGTTTGAAATGATGAATGTTCCATCGGTTAGGTAGGGATTTTACTGAGGTTGTGATGTGATTGTTTGGAAAAATCTGAGATGAAAAGAAAATAGCAAATAAGAGGAGTATTTTTATACATGGCAAAAATTATCTAAGCAAAAAAAAAAACAATACTTAGTTTTAGGAGTTTGAAATTTATCTAACAATTTACACCTAAAATTTTGAGATAAAGAGATAAGCATCACGGTAGGAATTTTATCATCTTAAGGTTTGAAATTCCTATTAGAAAAAAAAATCTAATTTTTCTGGAATCAGTTACGAACCACATCCCAACAAATATCATAATCTGAAAATGTCAACAGCAATGTTGACAATATTTTGGACGACACAAATATTTTGATCCTTCAAGAATTTTTCGTATTGACAACAATTCAAGAAACGTTTTATAAGTATTTTATGAGTTTAACCACTAGACCAATGTAACATTTTCCCATCGTGTCCTTGATCTAATCATAAAACACATATAAAAGAATTTTTCGTGTCAAAAATAAGAATACTTACTTAGCATTCTCATAATTTCTTTTGAAGCACTCGATACTCCTATTGAATAAGAACGGTATCTTTTCAAGGGTTTTGTCCATTTTGCACAATTACCAATCATTTTTTAAGGCTTTGCCTTATTTTGATACTCCATTTTTATGATATACATAATTTTATATATATCATCGCAGAGAACGGTATCACTTTGGAATCACATTCGTATTCAAAGATCATGCTTGTATGACCAAACGTAATGCAATATACATCAACAATAATCAGTTTATGATATTACATAGGTAAATATCACCTGAAATGTTAGACAGTGTTTCAGCTGACATTCACCAAAATGCCTTTTTAGAGATTACAGAGACCAAGAGATTTCTTCAAACTAGAAAATCTCTTATGGTCCAAAGCTTTTGTATAAATGTCAGTGTTAGGTAGATTTTAGTACTATTTTAGAGTGTATTTTAGGGAATCATTTGTTTGTCTTTTATTTGTCTTGTGTAGTATTATGCGTGTTATTTTGTGTTTTCAGGGTTTAAGTGATTAAGAAAGGAATAAGGTGAATCCAAAGGAAATAGGCAGTTACAAAGGACAAAAATGCATAGTTGATCACGAGAAATGAGTCAAAGAAGCCCTGGGAAGCTTGGAAAACAATCTAAATAAATTCTGGACGAAGAACGCTGAAGAGCCGCGGCGCAACACAACATGGATTTGCGGCGCTAAAGGGCTGCGACACTAAACATTAGCACCGCGGTGCCTCACTGGCGGAAAGTGAGTGACTTTCAGAAGCGAATTAGCGTCGCATCGCTCTAATAGCTGAGCCGCGGCGCCGACTTTTACTATTCCCTGCATTATCAGGAATTTTGAGTACCAGCATGCTCTGTGTGATTTGGGGGCAAGTATCAACCTGATGCCCTTATATATGTTTCGTAGACTTGGTTTTGGTGAAGCTAGGCCTACAACAGTTACCTTGCAGTTAACAGATCGCTCGATCAAGCATCCACGAGGTATATTGAAGATGTGCTAGTAAAAATGGATAAGGTCATCTTTCCTGCTGACTTCATTATTCTGGATATGGAAGAAGATGAAAATGTGCCCATCATCCTGGGGAGATCATTCTTAGCTACAGGGCAAGCACTTATAGATGTTCAGAAAGGCGAACTAAAACTCCGAGTCCAGGGAGAAGAAGAGATCTTTAATGTATTCCGGGCATCAACTTATCCAAGAGCAAGTGATGACTGCTTCTCCATTGATGTGATTAAAAAAACTATTTATGAGAAAAGCTTCAAGAGTACTGATGCTCTTGAAGTACCATTAACACATTGCGAGAATGATGGCAGTGAAGATACTTATCTCGTGGAATAAGCCAAGTGAGTTAACCCCCATGAGCCCGTCTATAGGAGAAGAAAAAAGAAAAAGAAAAAGAAAAAGAAAGGGATCCTAAAATGGCTTTGTTGCAAGGGTGATTTACCCCCTTGAATTCAAAATGAAGAAGAAAACTGCGACCAGCTAAATGACGTTAAACGACAGCGCTATCAGGAGGCAACCCAATATTTTAATTATGTTATTTTATTTTGTTTTGTTTATCTTGTTTTGAACAATCTCATTGTCTTGCTGTTTCTTGGTCTGTGTTTTTTATGTTAGGTGAATTGTGAGCCAACTCTGGGAGTGAAAAAGCATCGCGAATGAGCCCTACTTTGACTATACTCCACAGTACCAACCGCAATACCACCCACCGCCGCCGCCACCACCATTTTGAATCACTTAGTTGCAGTTTCGATAAGTCTTCTTACTCTTGATTTACTTATCACATTGGGGACAATGTGTTGAATCGGTTTGGAGGGGGGAGTCTTACTGTTTTGTGTTAACTATTTTGTGTTAATTGTTTGTGTTCAGTTGTTTGTTTATTGTTAGTGTTTTGTTTTAGTGTCAGTGTTTGAGTGTCTTGTGTCAATGAATCAAGTTAATAATAATAGTCCATGAGATTGAGTGAACACATGTGATAGAGTTGAATGAAATTGATAGCAATGAAATGCATAAATCTGTGTCCTGAGTTGTTTTTAATTATTAATAAGTATGAAAACTTGATCATGATCGGTGAATTTCTTGTACTTGAATATTGGTTTATGCATGATTGAATTTTGGTTTGATGAAAGATGGTGGAAAGTTCTAGAACTTGCTTGCTTGCTATTTGAGACGAAATCATAGATGATGCATACTTAGGAAGATGATTTAGGCCATCTTTGGAACGATTGAGCCTTTCAAAACAACCTTGACTAATGTAATCCCTAGTTACCCTTTTGAGCCTTAAGTAACCCTTCTTTGATTAACACCTATTCTGAGCCTACTTGAATTCCATGAGCATATAAGTATATGATTGGGGGATTGGCAGTTTGTAATGGTTATTTTAAATTGAGTGCTATCAATAGAAGAGCAAAGAAAAAAAATAAATACACTACACTTCCCTTGTACATACATTGAAAACAAGTTTGGGGTATAATTCGAAAAGAAAAGAAAAATTGGGTAAAGAAAAATTAGGGATTGCTTTTGGTTTATAACGTGAATATAGAGTTGGGTTGATTGGTTTCTATGCTTATGGTAACTTTGACCCTAAATGACATTTCATCTACTCGTGCCTAAGCCTATTGTCATAACCTATAAAAGTCCTATTGATTCTTGAGCATGTGTTGTCTAAATTAGTGGAGAATAACAAGTTAGCAAGCCTATAGAACTTGGACCTGATGGATTGTTGGTGAGAATTAGTTGTCCATGAACTAATATTGAATACTTATTTAAGTCAATAATCATAGTTGAGTGGTCATATGCATTAATAAATTCAAGCAAATTTGAGGAATATCTGACTTGAAATTATAGATGGCAAATTAGTGGCTAGAATGTTCCTGAAGATTATATTGCATGTTGTTCATAATTTTCGAGGCATGATATAAGTTGTTGACCTGATTCAGTCTAGAGTCTGTGTGTTTTTCTTTTTAGGTTGTCTAGAGTTCTTTACTCGAGGACGAGTAAAGTTTATGTTTTGGGGGGTGTTTGTTAGGTAGATTTTAGTATTGTTTTAGAGTGTATTTTAGGGAGTCTTTTGTTTGTCTTTTATTTGTCTTGTGCAGTATTATGCGTGCTATTTTGTGTTTTCAGGTTTTAAGCGATTCAAAAAGGAATAAGGCGAATCCAAAGGAAATAGGTGGTTATTAAGGACAAAAATGCATAGCTGGTCATAAGAAATGAGTCAAAAAAGCCCTGGGAAGCTTGGAAAACAGTCTAAATAAATTCCGGATGAAAAAAGCTGAAGAGCCGCGACGCAACACAACATGGATTTGCGGCGCTAAAGGGCCGCGGTGCCCAACATTAGCACCGTGGTGCCCCACTGGTAGAAAGTGAGCAACTTTCAGAAGCGAATTAGCGTCGCAGTGCACTAATAGCTGAGCTGCGGCGCCGACAACGTCAGGGCA
The DNA here is from genome assembly GCA_029783415.1 of Anisodus acutangulus. Lineage (NCBI taxonomy): Eukaryota > Viridiplantae > Streptophyta > Magnoliopsida > Solanales > Solanaceae > Anisodus > Anisodus acutangulus. Next base: position 37,073,899 of record CM056511.1, on the reverse strand, counting down.
GCGAAAAATCTAAATTTAACAAGGGCAAAAAAGGTCCATTTTGGGGATTTTGCGTGATATATATTGGGGGAAACATTTTTTTGAAAAGAGGGTTGGGAGAGAACACTTTGGAGGCAAGAAAAAAGAGATCAAGCAGCCATTATAGACATCTATTGTTCAAGTTCTTTTCCTTTTCTTTACTTGAATTCAGTTCATGTTGGATATTGAGCTAATTAATTCTTAGCATGACTATGAGCAAATTACTTTTATTAGGGTTTTCCGTCGAATCACTTGAAACTCTATTATGAGTTAATGCATTGCTAATGTTCTTCTTCATTTATTAAGATATCTTCAACTTATGTTTATTGAATGAGAGTTAATTGGCCATTAGTCTTCATTACCTATATGATTTCGAAACAAGATCTGAGAAGGGAGATTTGAATATGCTATAGTTGATTATAGGTAGGTTTAATCTTGAACGAGAGTATCACGATTGCCTGTGTAGTGTTTTAGGTTATTGATCTTAATCCTCATGTGTGATTGAACTTACCATAGAAATATAGAAAGTTCTCACTTAGGTTGAGTTTTTATATGTCCTAATTGGAATATAGAACACCTCAGTTAACCTACTATCTTAATCAGAAGAAGAATCGCTAGTCTTGCATTAATGAATTATAGAGCGGAAAGTTGAGGAGACTGGAAACCCTAATTGCCTTCATCACTGAATTAAACTTCGTGTGATTTCATTACTACTTCATTTATGCAATTTACTTTAGTTTGTTAATTATATAGTTTAGAAATCATCACATATATTCGTTAGCTAAATAGAAACCAAAGATTAGTTAATTGGTAGTTTATAAATCAGTCTCTGTGGAAGATACTCGGTCTTACCGAAATTTATTACAAATTGCGATACGTACACTTGCGTAGCATCTAGAAATACCGCAACAGTCAGCTAGTTGATGAATAGTGTCAACATGTTCAATTTGAACTAGCTGTTTTTTGACTAAATCTCTTAAAAGTGATGTCTTATATCAATATGTTTTGTACGTGAGTGCTGAACTGAAATTTTGGAAATATTTATAGCACTCAAATTATCACAGTACAAAAATCAAAATATTGCTATAAAATTCATAGTTGTCTAACATGTGTCTTAGCCATATTAAATGAGAGCAACAACTTCCAGCTGCTACATATTCATATTCAACAGTTGAAAGTGAGACACAGTTTTGTTTAGGACTATACCATGAAATAAGATTATTGCCAAGATAAAACATCCTCCACTTGTACTTTTTGCTATCATCTACGTCTCCATCCCAATCCGAGTCACTGAATCATTATAAGTTAGGATTAGTGAATTTGGAATACCAAATTCCCAACTCACATGTGCCAGCAACATATCGGATAATACGTTTCATGACATTTAAGTGGGATATTTAGGGACAGGCTTGAAAACGGCCACAAACACAAACACTAAACATAATATCTAGGCGACTAGCAGTAATATAAAGAAGGCTACCTATCATAGATCGATATAATATTGGGTCGACATTTTCACCAACATTATCCTTACATATCTTCTGTGATGAACCCATTGGCGTTTTCATCTGTTTAGCATTCTCCAATCCAAATCTCTTAACTAGATTCTTAGCATATTTGCTTTGTGAGATAAAAATTTCATCTTCACTTTGCTTAATTTGTAAGCCTAAGAAAAAAGTTAGTTCCCCAATCATGCTCATGTCAAAAGTTGATGATATAGATTCAACAAATGACTTTAGATAAGACTGTGAGGTCGAACCAAAGACTATGTCATCTACGTAGATTTGAGCAATAAAAATATCTACACTGTGACGTTTAATGAATAAAGTACGATCAGCTTCACCACGGTTAAAACTAAATTCAAGAAGGAAGTTAGTTAAACGACCATACCATGCACGGTGAGCTTGTTTCAACCCATACAAAGCCCTTTTGAACTTGTACATATAGTGTGGATGGTGAGGATCTTCAAATCCTTTTGGTTGTTTAACATAGACTTCCTTATCTAGATATCCATTTAAGAATGCACCTTTTAAATCCATTTGGTGTAAAGTAATTTTTAGACAACAAGCAATAGCAAGTAACAATGTAATTGACTCAATTCTAGCCACAGGTGCGAAGGTTTCGTCATAATCGATTCCTTCAACCTGAGTATAGACTTGAGCAACTAGAAGAGCTTTGTTTCTCACAACTTTTCCCGATTCATCTGATTTATTTTTAAAAATCCACTTAGTTCCAATTACATTTGAACTATTTGGATGAGGAACTAAGTCCCAGACTTCATTTCGAGAAAATTGTTCAAGTTCTTCTTGCATTGCTTGAATCCAAAAATTATCTTTGAGTGCTTCTAAAACATTGTTTGGTTCTAAAGTAGATATAAAAAAAGAAAGAGTAACCTCTTGGTATATGGTAGACATACACACATACCTTAACATGTCTCTATAATTGAGTGGTTCTTTCCCTCTTATTTTAATTCCTTCAAAAACTCCCCCTATCACCTGGCATGTTGGATGATTCTTCCTAATCCTTGATGAGAGGTCCCTTCGAACTTGATCTAGCAATTTAGCATTTGACTCCTCATCCACACCCTCTGTAGTTTCTGGTTTAGGTTCAGATGTTCCTTCAGGTGGGGCAACATCTGATTCTTCAGCAATCTTCACATTTTGCACTGAAACTATAGTGTTATTTTCAGTTGAATTTCCTGTAGGAGCAGAAAAATCATCAAAAATGACATTTACAGAGTCTTGTACAGTTCATCCTCGGATTGTATACTCGATAAGCTTGACTATTTTTTGAATTGCCAAGAAAAATTCCTTTGTCACTATTCGGGTCAAATTTTGTCAGATGATCTCTATCATTTAAAATGTAACAAATACACCCAAAAATATGAAAGTAACGCATGTGAAGGTTTACTAAAGCTGAGTGTTTCATTCAACTTTGAAGTCCCTGTGTCAAGCATGTGGAAGGTTGCTTCGGCTAGATCAAATTTTGCTCGAATCTTACCAAATTCTGTATCCTTTTTGGTAAGTGCAACCTCTAATCGGGTTATTGCGCCTTTTAGATCTACATTCTCACGAGTTAAAGATTTTACCTTTTTATCAAATTGTTTGGATTCTATGATGAAGGTTTTACAAATACTTTGTAATTCATTAATCATGTCATCGTTGCATTCAACTTGATCCATATACTCAGCCTCACCACTAGAAATAAAACCGCTAATGTAATTAACATCAGGATAGTTAAAGAATATGTACCTCTCGGATGTTACTGGGGATCCAGATGTTGTTGCTGATGTTGGAGCAAATGTCATGACATCTGAGGCAACATTACAGACGACATCTTCATTATCAGACAAAGACTATTCGTAAACAGTGTCTAGCATTACTTGTGATTCGACTTCTTGATTTTCTTCCTCTTCTCCTTCGTCGTCACTAAGCAAGACCCACATATTCTTACCAAATTTTCTAAGAGGGTTTGCATATTCGTTAGCATAATGACCCCAACCCGAGCATGCATGACATTGCACAAACTCGAGTTGTTTGGGATCAAATTTGGTACGATTTGAATTGGTTCTTCTTAGTGGACTTCCTTTCTGAGCACTTGGAAGAAATTTAGTGGCCTTTTGTTTGAAGCCTTGGTTTTGATATTGTTTAGATTTAGATTGATTTCTATCATTGTTGAACTTTCTCACCATCGAATTGTATTTTTTCCAGTGAGTAAGGAAATATTTGCACCTTCACCAATTTCTTCAAGATTCTCATCCTCTTCTTCGATTTGATTCTCCAAGGATTGAACTTGAAGTGCCACATTATTTCTTTTAAATAATACCCTTTGATTCTCAATGTTCATCTCATAGGTTTTGAGGATGCTCATTAAGGTATGAAGGTCCATAGTGGCAAGATTGTGAGCTTCTTCAATGGAACAAATCTTTAAATTGAACTTTTCAGGAAGAAAGCGGAGATCCTTTTCAATAAGTTGAGTGTTGGTTAATGGTTCTCCAAGCACTTGACATTCATTAGATATGTCAATCAACTTTTCAAAATAAGATTTAATATCATTCGCTTCTTCCATCCTTAAACGTTCGTATTTACTCATGAGTATGCGTAGCTTTGTTCGACGAACACTTGAGCTACCTTCACAATGAATTTGTAAAGTATCTCATACGTCCTTATCCGTGGGGCAGTTTTGAATGAGTTTGAACATTTAAAGATCAACCCATCCAAAAATTGCATTTAGGGCCTTTTCGTTAAAGTTAGCATTATTGGTTTCTTCCGCCGTCCATTCGGATTCAGGTTTAACAAGAATGTCACTTTCCTCATCCGGTGGAACATTGGAATAACATACCCATTTGTTATCGATCTTCATGTCCTAACATTAATTGATTTGATATGAGAACGTATGCAAATCTTCCAATTGACATAGTTTGAACCATCTAAAATGGGAAGTTTACCAATAGTCAGATTGCCGGATTCATAACTTTAAATAACAGGACCAAGCATTTATTATGTTAAGTGTTGGCTTTGATACCACTTGATAGGTCCGGGTAGACTATGGAATAATAAAAATAAATTCGAATGCCAATTCAGTTTCCAAATGTCAGCGATAATGTCGTCCGACACCAGTGATAACCCTTTAGTAAAACAGAAAACTTTAAAGAGTAGTGCAGCGAAAATTTAAAGAATACAAGGGTTTAAAATTTACATAGGTTATATTTGTTATATAACCTATGACGGTCAATGACCGAAAGTATTGTATATATTTTATATACAAAATTACAAATTCCTTTCTTTACAATTTTACAATACAAAATGGAAAGGAATTAAAAGTTGAAGTCGCAAATGACTTCTGCCTGAAAAATCTACCTAAATAGACATAGACAACTTCTCATTACAATTGCACAATACAAAGCCAATCTAGAATCTAAACTGCAATTGTAATGTTGGACATAATGTTGTCGACACGCTCAAGCAACACTTGTGATAATGTTTTCTGAGATAAATTCTCGAGAGCTCTCTTGATATTTTTGCAATCTGTTTCTGGATATCGAATCACTCTTGTAGCCTCTATATTTATAGTAGAGTGTCTTTCTTTAAAATCTCATCTATTGGTTGTGGAGGTTAAGGGAAAGGTGGGCAGCTGGTAGGGTTTATTGGAGAAGATCATGGAGCAAAATCCTCTTACTTCTTGGACTTGTTCCTCAAGCATATCAATGACTTTGACTTGTTCTTCCCATGTTTTTCATCAGCTCCTATTTATCTTGCATAGTCACTTTTACTTCGTAGTAATATTTTCACGAATATTGCTTCATTCCGTGAAGTAAGGCAAAACTGTTTTTCATAAAATGTTGGTCCGAATGTTGTGACATTTGTTCCAACATTTCTTAAATTTAAATTAGTAATTAAAATGATATCTTGGATAGAATTTCACAACACCAAACCCAACATTAACAGTGTATAACAGGTACCAAGAAAATTGAATAAAGATTAGTGGGGTACCATCAAGATTCTATAAAATGATTTAACTTTTCTAATGTAGATTAATTAATTATGTTAGATAGCCAGAAAAGGTGAAACCTTTTTGTTATGGTCCTTAGAAAAACCAATGAGTAATCAAGAATTTCCCCTGAAAAGTTTAGTTACGAAGAAAATGGAACCTATTTAAGTAGATTGGTGTAGTTGATTCCAACTAATTTGGGGGTTGAGTGATAATTTGGTTAATATATGTGATTTGTTTGTGTTTATAGTCTTCAAAAGTTTTATTTGAACTTAATGATGAGTCTACGCCAGTATGGTTCAAAAACGTGGTGTGAAATTATCTTTTGTCAAGTCTCGTCGATTCGTTTCCGCCCCAATGAGATGGGGATATCATTTGCTTGAAATCTTCTAATTTCAAGTTCATTAACTTGTAAAGATTTAAGCTTTTCGGTAATGGACAAACATTGTCAGATAGATTGTCTTCTTTATACTTTCTTTTTGGGTCTTATGGATTTTGGGTTTTTTTTATTTTTATGAAACCTTGTTTCTTTTTAGTTTCTGAAATAAGCACCTTTCGATCTTTATCATTTTTTTGAGACGGAGTACCATTTACCATAGAAAATAAGAATTCATTCTATATAAGCTTAGTAAATAAACATTGACCGTTGATTGCTTTTGGAATGTGAGTAGTTGTGTTATCTTGTACAGTCATTACATTACTTGTATGATGTTTTGAGATTAATCATTGGAAGACTCATATTTTTCTGATGACTTTAAGGCCTCTCTCATTGTTTTATGTGTGAGTATGTTTGTGCTTTGCACAATCTTCTTGGTCACCTTTATGGGTTGCCCATTCTTTAATATGGTGAGCCATATTGACGAGAGGTAAGGTTAGAAAGTGTTTCTTTTTAGTTGCTTAAGTAAGCATCTATCGTTCTTCTTCTGTTGATAACTTTTTAATTGTACATATGGGGTCTTCTATGGTTGTATTGTTATCTTTATTAGCACCATGTCAAAATTTGCCCATTCTTTTTTGAGTTGGAGGAGTACCATGTACCACAGGAAATAAGATTTCGTGCTACCTAAGCTTAGTAAACATCGACCGTTGAATGCTTTTAGAATGTGATTAGTTATGTTATTTCGTGATTGGTTATTCTATTTTGTAAAATCAATAGATTTTGTTAATGTTGGGTTTGGTGTTGTGATATTTGACCCAACATATCTTCTAAAGGACTGATTTGAATATATAAAAATGTTGGAACAAATGTCACAACATTCAGACCAACATTTTTTTATAACAGTTTTGCCTTACTTCACGTTAAGTAGTAATATTTTACTGTGGGGTAAAAATGACTTAGGCCTGGTGAATTGGAGCTGTGTAAAATGTGGGAGGAAAAGTCAAAGCTTGGGGAAGAAGTCGAGTGAAGAACAAGTCAAAATTTTTGAGATTTTGACTACATGATCTTCTCCAACAAACACACCAGTTTGCCCACCTTTCCCTCAACCTCCTCAACTGATCGATGATATTTTCAAGGAAGACTCTATACTATAAATAGAGAGGCCACAACAGTTAATCGATCATCCAGAATTAACTTACAAAAATACCAAGTGAGCTCTCGGGATTTCAACTCAGAAATCTGGATCACAAGTGTTGCCTGTGTGTCGACAACATTCTGTACAACATTATAATTGTTGTTTAGATTCTAGATTAGTTTTGTATGGAGAGATTGTAATGAGAGGTTGTGTATATCTACATAGTTCAGGCAGAAGTCATCTGCGACTTCAACTTTTAATTCCTTTTTGTTTTATATTGTAAAATTGTAAAGAAATGAATTTGTTATTTGTATATGATATATATACAATACTTTTGGTCATTGACCATCATAAGTTATATCAACATATAACTTATAAAAATATAAACCCTTGTCTCCTTTTTCTTTTCCGCTTCATTTTACTCTTAAAGCATTTTTGTTTTATCGAAGTGTTGTCACTTGTGTCAGACTACATTATCGCTGACATTTGGAAACAGAATTGACATTCAATTTATTTCATCTCATGTTTTTTTCTTTCCGTAGCCGTTGACACCCTTCAAGTGGTATCACTGATACTTAACACAATAAGTGCTTGGTCCTGTTGTCATAATCTATGGATCCGACAAATCCGACTGTTGATAGACTTCCTATTTTAGATAGATCAAATTATGCCAATTGGAAGATTCGCCTACGTTCGCATATCAAATCAATTGATATTCGTGAATGGAGATCTATAACCAATGGGTATGTTGTTCCAATATTGCCACCGGATGAGGAAGGTGACATTATTGGTAAACCTGAATCCGAATGGACTACAGAAGAAACCAATAATGCTAGCTTTAACGAAAAAGGGCTTAAATGCAATTTTTGGATGGGTTGATCTATACATGTTCAAACTCACTCAAAACTGCCCCACGGCTAACGACGCATGTGATACTTTACAAATTCATTGTTAAGGTAGCTCAAGTGTTCGTCGAACAAAGCTACACATGCTCATGAGTAAATATGAACGTTTATGGATGGAAGAAGCGGATGATATTAAATCTTATTTTTAAAAGTTGATTGACATCTCAAATGAATGGAAAGTGCTTGGTGAACCATTAACCAACACTCAACTTGTTGAAAAGGCTCTCCGTTCTCTTCCTGAAAAGTTCAATTTAAAGATTTGTGCCATTGAAGAAGCTCACAATCTTGCCACAATGGACCTTCATATCTTGATGAGCATACTCAAAATTTATGAGATGAATAATGAGAATCAAAAGGAATTATATAAAAGAAAGAATGTGGTACTTCAAGTTCAATCCTTGGAGAGTCAAATCGAAGAAGAGGATAAGAATCTTGAAGAAATTGGTGAAGGTGCAAATATTGCCTTACTCACTCGAAAATACAATGTGATGGTGAGGATGCTCAACAATGAGAGAAATCAATCTAAATCTAAAGAGCACCAAAACCAAGTCTTCAATCAAAAGCCCACTAGATTCCTTCCAAATGTACAAAAAGGAAATAAACTAAGAAGAACCAACTCAGATCGTACCAAATCGAATTGGGGTCACTATGCCAATGAATGTGCAAATACTCTTAGAAAATTTGGTAAGAACCTATAGGTTTCTCTAGTGATGATGAAGATGAAGAGGAATGAGATCGTGAAATTGAAACACAAGCAATGCTAGCCACTGTTTTCGAACAGTATCTATCGGATAATGAAGATGTCGTCTATAATTTTATCTCAGATGTCATGACATTTGCTCCAACATCAGCAACGACATCAACATCCTCAGAGATATCCAAAAGGTATGAATTCTTTAACTATTCTGATGTTAATTGCTTTAGTGGTTCTATTTCTGTTAGTGAGGCTGATTGTATGGGTCAAGTTGAATGTAAAAATGATATGATTAACGAATTACAAAGTCTCTGTAAAGGCTTAATCATAGAGTCCAAGAAACTTGACACAAAGGTAAAATCTTTAACTCATGAGAATGTAGACGTAAAAGACACAATAACCCAACTAGAGGTTGCACTTACCAAAAAGGAAACTGAATTTGGTAAGATTCGTGCAAAACTGGATTTAGCCAAAGCAAACTTCCGCAAGCTCAACACAGGGACTTTGAAATTGAATGAGATACTCAGCTTTAGTAATCCTTCACATGCAGGTATTGGGTACGAAAATTCTCTTAAAACTATATGCTCTAATCTCTTTGATAAAAATGAGAAAATACGTTTTGTAAAAGAGAAAAAGATAAATAATAGGTTCTCGTATATGTCAAAGAATATGAAGTTTGTATGCCATCACTATAACTCCCATGGACACTAACCATATTGTTTCAAACTTCAAAATTTTGTTAGCAAAATGTTGCCTAAATTGTCGTCCAACATTTCGGATAACAATCGGAGCAACATTTCTGAACCAAAAGGTAAAAAATGTTTCAAGTGAGTTTGGATTCCTAAAATGAATTTAACTTGTAATTTCTGTATAGCTGCATTAAGAACTAACATTTAAGGTTCTTGGTACTTTGATAATGGATGTTCTCGCCACATGACAGGTACAAACGGATTTCTAAGGAACTATGAGTCATTCAATTGAGGAAATGTGACTTATGGAAGTGGAAGTAAAAGCAAAATAATTGGAAAAGGGATATTGGATGTTCCTGGTTTTCCAACCTTAAGAAATGTCTTACACGTTAAGAGTTTAATGGCTAATTTGATTAGTATTAGTCAATTGTGTGATGATGACCTTGAGGTAAAATTTAATAATAATGCTTGTAAAGTTATGAATGAAGCTAATATATGTGTCATGATAGGTACAAGAACAGGCGATAATTGCTATCTTGTTGTAAGACAAGAAACATGCAATAGTGCTAAGATCGATGACACATCACTATGACATTATAAGTTGGGGCATGTCAACTATCGTAATTTAGAAAAATTGGTCTCATATGAAGTTGTTAGAGGCATACCCAAACTTAGCCATAAAGGTAAAACTGTCTGTGAAGACTGTTTGAAAGGTAAGCAAACCCGTGTCTCTCATAATGTTGTCCAACATGACGGATAACATTCATGTACGTCTCACTGCTTTCAATTGCTACATATGGATTTGATTGGTCCAATTGAAGTAGACTGGCTAGGAGGCATGAGGTATTCCTTTGTGATAGTAGATGATTTTTCTAGATATTTTTGGACATATTTTTTGAAAGAAAAATCACAAACGTTTGATATGTTTAAAATCTTGCATTCTAGGATTAGGAATTTGTTCTATTCTCCTATTTTTTGAATTAGATCTGACCATGGAAAAGAATTTAAAAAACGGGGAAGTCCATAGAGCTAGTCAAGATTCTTAAGAAGAGGAGGATTAATATAGCATGTGTCCAGGAGACCAAATGGGTAGGACCTAAGTCTAAGGATGTGGATGGGTATAAGTTATGATTCTCGAGTAGGTCTAGGTATAGGAATGGAGTAGGCATTTTGATAGATAGCGAGCTAAAGGATCAGATGGTAGAGGTTAGGAGGGTCAATGACAGGATGATGGTGATTAAGTTGATAGTTGGAGGGTTCACTATGAATATTATTAGTGCTTACACACCGCAGGTGGGCTTGGACGAAGAGGAGAAGAGGCGTTTTTGGAAGGATTTGGATGAGGTGGTGGGAGGTATACCACCCACTAAGAAGTTATTTATATGAGGAGATTTTAATGCACATATCGAGTCACTTCCGGGGGGTTATGATGACGTGCTTGGAGGTTTTGTCCTCGGGGACAGGAATGGGGGATGTGTCTCAATTTTGGAGTTCACTAAACCTTTTGGGATGGTGATAGCCAATTCGAGGTTCATGAAGAAGGAGGGGCACTTGGTGACTTTCCATAGTTTGGTGGCTAAGACTCATATAGACGTTTTTGCTCCTTAATAAGGTTGACAACGGACTTTATAAAGACTGCAAGGTTATTCCGAGTGAGTATCTTACAACCCGACATAAGATTTTGGTGATAGTTTTGAGATGAAGATGGAGACACAAGAGGAGGGTTGTGGATGACAAGCTAAGAATCAAATGAGGGAGTTTGACCATGGCTAGTGCAAATGAGATGGGGGAGAGGTTGATGGCCATGGGGCTTAAGGTAGTAGTGGGGATGCGACCGGTATGTGGGATAGGATGACCAGTTGCATTTAGGAGATAGCTAAAGAAGTGTTAGGGGTCTCGTAGGGTAGCCATGATGGGCATCGATGAGACTGGTGGTGGAATGGTAAACTTCAAGAGAAGGTGGAAGCAAAGAAAGTGGCGTTTGCAAAATTGGTAGAAAGCAAGGATGAGGTGAAGAAGTGGACGAATATGAAATTATATAAGGTGGCGAGGAAGGAGGCAAAGCTAGCGGTGACGACGGCAAAAATGACGGCTTTTGAACACCTGTATATGGAATTAGAGGAAAAATGCGGGGATAAGAAGTTATATAGACTAGACAAGGTGAGGGAGAGGAGGACCCGTGACTTGGATAACGTGAGGTACATTAAGGACTAGGATGAAAAAGTACTGGTGGAGGACGCGCGTATTAGACGGAGGTGGCAGTCATACTTCCATAAACTCTTGAACGAAGAAGGAGATAAAGACATTGTGCTGGGAGATTTGGAGAAATCCGGGAGGTATCGGGATTTTGGATATTGTAGAAGTATTGAGGTTGAGGAGGTTAAGGGTATTGTTCGCAGGATGCGCAGGGGACGAGCGACCGAGCCTGATGAGATCTCAGGTAAATTTTTTAAGAGCACAGGTAGATCAGGTTTGGAGTGGTTGACTAAGTTGTTTAATGTAATTTCTAAGATGGCAAGAATGCCCGAAGAATGGAGGTGGAGTACAATAATTCCTTTGTACAAGAACAAAGGTGATATACAGAGTTGCAACAACTATAGGGGTATCAATCTGCTAAGCCACACTATGAAAGTTTAGGAAATATCGTGGAGATGAGGGTGAGAAGAGGCGTGTCTATTTCTGAGAACCAGATTCATGACGGGCCATTCGTCTACAGAAGTCATTCATCTTATTAGGAGGTTGGTAGAGCAATATAGGGAGATGAAATGAGACTTACATATGGTTTTCATCGACCTCGATAAGGCATACGATAAAGTCCCTAGGGAGAACTTTCCAATGATGATGGGGTTGCACCAGGGATCAACTCTTAGCCAATTCTTATTTGTCTTGGCGATGGATGGACTGACGCGACAAATTCAAGGGGAGGTGCCATGGTGTATGTTATTCGCAGATGACATAGTCCTGATTGATGAGACTCGCAGTGGAGTGAATGCTAAGTAGGAGGTTTGGACATAGACTCTAGAGTCTAAAGGGTTCAGGATGAGTATGACCAAGGCAGAATACTTAGAGTGCAAGTTCATTAACGGGAGTGACCATGAGACAGGCGTGGAGGTGAGGTTTGGTACTCAGTTCATTCAAAATAAAGGAAGCTTCAAGTATCTTGGGTCTATTATCCAAGGGAATGGAGAGACTGATGACGATGCCACATATCATATTGGTATAGGGTGGATGAAATGGAGGCTCGCATCTAGAGTCTTGTGCGGTAAAAAGGTGCCACCAAAACTTAAAGGCAAGTTCTATAGGGTGGTGGTTAGATCGATTATGTTGTATGGGCCGGAGTGTTGGCCAGTCAAGACTTTGCATATCCAAAAGATGAAAGTTGCGGATATGAGGATGTTGAGATGGATGTCTGGGCATACAATGAGAGATAAGTTTAAAAATAATGATATCCGGGACAGAGTGAGAGTGGCATCGGTGGAGGATAAGATATGGGAAGCGAGGTTGAGATGGTTCAGGCATGTGTAGAGGAGAGGCACAAATGCCCCAGTGCGGAGGTGTGAGAGGTTGGTTGTGGACGGGTTCAGGAGGGTTAGAGGTAGGCCGAAGAAGTAGTGTGAATATGTGATTAGACGGGATATGGTACAGGTGCAACTTACTGAGGACATGACCTTAGATAGGGGATTGTGGAGGACACGGATTAGGGTAGTAGGTAGTTGAGCATAGTCCTATTTATGCTTACATACTGGTAGTTGTAGTGTTATTATTGTAGCCCTGCTTAGCCTACCATAGTAGTAGGAACGGTATTATTTTATAGTCTATGTCATTTGATTTTTGCTGTTGTATGTTCTTTCGTGTACTTTATTTATCTTATTTACCTGCATTAGTTACTTCTTCTTTTTTTAGTATGCTTTATATTGGCTTATTCATTTTTGTTACCATCATTTTCATACTGCTTTAAATTTCTTATCCAGGTCTGACCGTTTCTCTTGCTTTGCTTGTGTGTATGCTTTGTCTTGAGCCGAGGGTCTTTTGGAAATAGCTGCTATACTTAACAAGGTAGAGGTAAGGAATGCGTATTGTACCCTCCCCAGACCCCACGTTGTGGGACTTCACTGGATATGTTTTTTTTTTGTTGTTGTTAGATTATCAGACTAGTACAAAGAACTATTCAAAGTTCTAGTACATTGTTAATGCAAGTCTGATATGTAGCTCTTTGTAAAAGTATGATATGTAGCTCCATGAGTCACATTGGGGATGAGTTGAGGTATCTAGATGTGCATTCTCAAAGTTGAAGTGTTTAGTTGCTAGTTAAAGCCAAGTTAAGATGTATAGCTTCTCCATGAGCAGCATGAACAGGGAAAACTTTGGAACCAAATTCAACAGCACCAATTAGGATAGTGAGTGCCAATCTACGAGAGACAACAACATCATGATCTTCTTGTTTTTGGGCACGAAAGACCAATTAGTTAGTCTTAAGTTAGGGTACAGTAAATGATACAGAGGGTACTACTGTTCTTTTTGGTGTTGAGTGTAAGAAGCATTGAGTTGAAGCCATTGCTAATGATGATCACTCTTAATTTAATAGTAGTTGGCTTATTTGATCTCAAAATTGTTACTTGTTAGTAGGAGTGTGTGTGTGTATTATTACATTTTGTGATATGCGAAGTGAAAGTGAATTTGTCATAGCAACTATTAGTTGTTCTCTTTTCCTATCTGAACTATCATCATATATGTATTAAAACACACCTAGTTGATAGTTCATGTAGGAAAAGAAAATAGTTGATAGTTGGTCTAATCAACTTCGAGGTGTATTTTAATACATAGACGGTGATAGTTCAGGTAGAAAAAAGGTACAACTAAAAGTTGAGATGTGAAACTCACGAAAAAGTGATAATTCAGGTGTGCTTTGACCATTAACTTTTTTTGTGTGGAGGATTTGGATATTGGGAGGAGATTAGTTTTATGATGAGGGGTAAGGTTCTTGAGGCTATGATTGGTCCACAATTGTTCTGCTTTAATTTCCATTGGGATCTTCATGTCATATAGTTTGGCATGTTAAAGTCATTTTCCTGATGTTACTAATAAGCACATGTGAATTAAATATGTCATGTTATTACTTTGAACTATGTCACTGATTGAAGTTTGATATCTAAGAGAGAGGAGGTTAGAGGGGCAGGTTCATATTCTGAGTTTGTGCATAGCTGGGGTTGGGCCGGCTAACTAACCGGGGATCTTTCGCCTATAAAGAAAATATTTTAGCTGAAAAAAATATAGTAAGTTCAATGACCATATGAGAAATTAACTCGCACTTATGATAAAACACAACAATGACATTTTCAACTAATTGTAGACCTATAAAAATCCATATATGTTAAGTCATCTCAACACTGAGAATTTCTTATTCATATTGTATTTTTTTTTACACTTTTTTATGTTCATCCTAAACAAAAGTTGGAGAAACAAAATGAACAAAATTAGCGAAATAACTAAGAGTTAAATAATTAATTAAGAAGACGAAGAAGCAGCAGGAGCAGCAGCAGGGGAAGCAGCAGCAGTGCAAACCGCTGGATTTTGCTTTCCCTTTAAACTTGGCTTAATATTATCACAACTTGACTTTGCTGGACCTTCTTTTCCACTGTATGTGATATCAATGTCTCCAACTTCAACACCCTCACATGGAGTACCTTTACTGCATAAAAGTGATACTGCATCTTGAGTTCTTGATGTACCTTTTATGTTTTGGAAAGTCACCTTGCTGATCTTCACTTGTGAAGGCAACTGCAAAAAAAGAACAATAATTAGGAGAAATTTTGAGGCCACGATACAAGCCATGGAAATCGTCTTTTGTAACAAAGGCAAGTAAGACTATGGACAATAGATTCAATGTGGTTTTATCCTTTCCCAAAGTCATTCATAGTACGTGGCGCTTTTGATGTTTAAACAGATGATTTTGTAAAAGTGGCTAACTTCTAAATACATGCAACACTGAAAATTATCCAAGTAAAACATTTCCTATCGAGAGGTTCTCTGTTCTCAACGCACGAACTAGAGACTTCTGATTAAGAGTCTAAAGATCTCAACCACCCCAATGTAGTGAATTAGAGGTAAGAAAAAAAACAATGATTAGGACCAACGATAAATTTTTTTTACGCATGACCAGAAGGCCACGATGTAAGCCATGAAAATAATCTTTTGTAAAAGTCAAAGTAAGACTGTACAAAATAGATTCAATGTGGTTCTGTCCTTTTCCAAACCCGTGCATAGCAGGTGGCCACTTTTTGATCTTTAGACTAATGGTTTAATTTTGAAAAAGTGGCCAGTTTTTAAATAGAATCCAATAAAAGTGGTCTATTCTTAGTGCTCGAACCAGGATACTCTAATTAGTAATGTAAGGATCCCAACCACCTTAACACATTTATAATTATAAGTGCACAATACTTACATCTTTGTTGCATTTTCCAGCTGGGCAATAAACTTGATCAATGACAATAGGGTTGCTAACATTTTGCACAATGATATCCTCAAAGTGAACATCAGAGACAACACCAGGGTGAGAAGCAGGCCATGTCTTAATCCTAACACCATTGTCAGTGCTAATGAAAGTGCAGTTCTTAACAAAAACACCAACCACTGGCTTTTCATCAGGATTTCCACCAAGGCTACCAACACTAATACCATGTCCAGGTCCACAAGTGACCTTAGTGATGTAAAGTTGTTCCGTTTCATCGCCGATGGAGATGCAATCATCTCCGGTAGCAAAATTGGAGTCTGTAACATTCACAGAGGTCGACCTCGATATGTGGATGCCATCAGTGTTGGGGCTGCCGGCCGGAGCACTAACGTTGAAGTGGAGGAAGGTTAAGTTCTTGCACTGGTTCACATTCACGTGGAATGATTTGCTGTCCAGTGTAGTTATGTCTTTGATTATGGAATTTGTGAGGGAGTTGAAGCTCAAGTTCTACACCATGCAAAAGTAAGAGAAAAGAAAGAAAAAAACAATCATAGAGTTAGTAGAATTAATCAACGGATTTTGGTCAAGGATGACTCATAACTATAGTATGTTTGGTCAAGTTTCTCGAAATTATTAGTGTTTTTTCCTCCCTGAAAAATGTGGTTATGTTGGAAATTATGGTGTTTGGTTAAGTTTTCAAGAAAAAAAAAATGATTTTGAGTAGTAACAAAAAATGTGAATGAAATTGCAATACTTAATTAAAGTCTCTCTTAATAAGTGATATTTCATAAGAGTTATCTATTTAAATAATACCAATTGTTAAATGAAATTAACCTGACCTCCCTCTCTTTGGTATTTGACGTTCAAAATATGTTTTTGGAAATATTTTGACGTAAAATATTTTTCAGAATAAACGAATTTTGAAAATTTGATCAAACAAAAATGTCTCAAAACAATATGAATGGACTTACATTGGGAAGCTTATTGCACTTTTTGGATTCTTTGCATTCCCATGCAGCTTTACCTTGACCATCAAGGATCCCACCACCAGACATGGTGAACCCATCAAGATTGTTGACCGTCAACCATTCACCAGTCTTGAGTTGGTTAGGATCTGAAGGAGCTTTCAATGTGGCTTGGATTTGTAGTTCAATTGGGCCTTTGCATGGTCCTTCTAGTTTCACTTGGTTCATTTGGAACGTTCCCTTTGGGATCACAATGGTGCTTGGGCTTGTTGATGCACATGCCTCTTTGAAAGCATTCAACACGGCCTAAACAATAACAAAATATAAAGATTTTTTTTATCTAAACCACAAAAATAGAAATGTAAAACGACTGCAATTCTTTTTTAAGATACCATAATGGTGGTATCTACCCAACTCTGTATGCACTTTTATTATTTTATCCCGTACTTTCTACATTTCACCAGCACGACTATTGAATAACTCTTCCATCCATGATTTGGACGGATGAGTAAATAATCACCCAGAGGCTTTTTGTTTGATGCGATATAAATGTAATTCAAACCTTTCACGATTTTTACTAATTTCATTTATCGTGCTAGGGCCAATGGTAGAGTCAGAATATTTAACAAGGTGGCTTTGAAAAATACAAAAATATCAGATCTGGAATATGAAGTTATGACGTGAAGCAAAATTTGAACTCCTTTACCACTATACTAGGATCTTTCCTTACGTTAAAAGGAATCAATGGATCATGTATATATGCAAAAGAATTCACTTTCATCCTATTTACTCAATAAAATTTTAGGGCAAAAGGGATTCAACTGAATCAATTATGTGCTTGGCTAGGGCTAGGCCACACCCTTCGGTGCAATAAAGTGCTTGGTTTAAATTATCCATTTTCACCCAATATGGTATTTTATTATTTTCTTGGGTGAAAGTAGGAAAAAAGAGGAGAAGAAGAAGAAGAAGAATGACTTACCTCACTAATATCAGCATTGCTATTGGCACCATACTTAGTTATATCAAAAGTTGCATTCTGAGATTCCCCAAGGTGTGCTAGAAATAACACCATCAATGCTAAATGAACCAACTTTAATTTCAAATCCATCTTTTCCTCTTCTCTTTTTTTTTTTAGTTTTTAGTTGTTTTTTTTTTTGAAGTTTTAGGGATAGTATTTAAATGTCTTTGATGAAATGTAAAGTGGGAGTTGAAGCCCTTTTATAGTGTGAAATATTTGGCACAATTGAAACTTTCCACCTATTTTAAACCATAGATTGAGTTGCGGAGAAGACGTTGGAAATTAGTTGTACGTGGTAGTTCCTTTTTAATGATTTTGGGTTATATTACCACCTATAAATTTTCTTGGTTTGCTTGGTCTAGTTTTCCGTACAAATTAAAGAAGAAAAAATAACAGAGTTTTTAGATCTTTCTATTACTCTCTCTATAAATATCTTTATATATTGTATAAATAGAAATATACTGTATCTTAACGGTACCATTGGATTGCAAGTCTTGGTGGAATATGACATTACTTTAGAGGATGGATTAGTAAAAATTGTAAGGGCAAACCACTTTTCTAACTTATTTTTGAAAAATTTCAATGTTCAAAAATTTATTAAAAAGTAGTCACTTTTAATGCGAAAACAGTATGACAATGTCATAAAATTCGAACTTAAACAAGTGAAAAATTCAGGATACTGTCTCGAACCTAGGAATAATATCTTTCAATGACTTTAATTTTGAATTTGTTGATTCCTAGAACGGCCTATTTTTAATGACTTTTGAATTTATGATTATTTTTAATTGGAAAAGGGCCAAAAATACCCCTAATGTATAAAAATGGCTTGCAAATACCTTTCTGACCCATATACTTTAGTGTGTCTTTTTGTTTTCCCCATCAAGTGTCTGATAGCCGCATTGAAGTCCAACTAATCTGAATTCGTGACGCGTAAGGCCCCATTCAGAAAAAACATTCCCTACCAAGGATTTTTCCATATCCAAAACTGAACTCGAACTTTAGTGTGTCTTCCCAACTACTTATCGAACTAATTCTTGGTTTAACTGAACCATCATGTTTATGGTGTCACTTTAAGTCTTGTTCTTCGTTTTCTATTACCACCTATGTTTAATGTGCTTTATTACGTTGTTTAAGTAATGTTGTCATTCCTTTTCTATATGCTATGTACTGCTCTCCCTATCACATTTATTCATTGTTGTCACTGCTTTCATTTCCGTATTTATTTTTTTAAACTACTTTGAAATAGTTTACTCGAGTCGAGGGTCTATCGGAAACAACCTCTCTATCTCTACGAGATAATGGTAAAGACTGCGTACACTTTACCCCTACAAACTCCACTGAATATGTTGATGTTGTTGTTGAGTCTGGGCGCGTTTCTTTAATTTACATAGTATCACCTTAACAGAACCATCATGTTAAGTGATTTACTGGACAAGTGCTTCTGAAATAAGTAGTTGGGAAGTCGCACTAAAATATATGGGTTCAGCGGCTTGAGTTTAAAAGTGGGTGAATTTGACTTTTAAATTAAATAACATATGTGGTCAATCATAATAAGCCACGTGTGGATTTTGCCATCAAAGGTTTAGTGTGTTAGTTTGAGGGGTAATTTTAGCCAAAAAATAGATTGGGGTGCTTTTAGACGATATTTGTGAGTCATTTTTCATATGTTAAAAGTAATTTTGGTCATTTTTTGTTTTTTAATTAAAATTTGAAAAATGGCTATTTTTAAATATTACCATGCTCTAGTTTCGTGTTATCCATTTGAGATCGATAAATTTAAGGATTCTCATTGGAAGGATATCTTCTTTTATACCTTTATCTGCTTTATCCTTTTAAGTTATAGTTGTTACACAAACAATCTAAAATTATTGTATTAGTTACTACTGAATACTTGTTTCACAAACTTTTCAGTAATGTTTAAAAAAATAGAAAAGGAAATAGTCAATTGACCAGATAAAATGTGCTAGTCAGTTTAGCGTTTGTAGATTTAGCCAATTAAATGATAGTTTGGATTTAAGTTATATACATCGATAGTGTAACCATTTTTCCTATATATATATTTAGACCTTTTAGACCTAATAGTCAACTATAAACATTGAAGTCATAAAATTTATATTCTGAATTCATCTCTGAATATAATTCCATAAGTCTTACTAGTTTAATACGACACCCAAATGTCGATGTAGCAAAGTGGTTTGGTTGATATATGTATTTAATTACAAATTCCATATTTAGAGGATTCATCATATTATATATGACTACATTATGTTGGTCCTCAACGCAACACAACTCTCATTTTTTAAAAACGTAAGATGTTTCATAATAAATTTAATTTTCCCAACGACTAATATTTGAGACCGAAGGAAGGACCTAATAATCTAACGAACATGAGACTTTTGATCAAAGTTCACAAATTTGAGATATTTAAGCTCAATTACAAATTGTAAGAGTGGTACTAAGTAAAAACAAACCCAAAAAATTGTAAAGTGAAGTACAAAACAAACAAGATTATAAACCACTAAATTGAAAAACAACCAATTATCTCAAACAAATGGTTGATTTTAATTATAAGCTGGTTTAAAAATTTAATGGTGTCAAACATTCAGTTACCTTTGAAAACACAATAAATTATCCAAAGATATATATAGAAATTGAAGGAAAATATTATGAACAAGATGAATTTGAACTTTATGTTACCATTTGCATTTGCACTTCTATTTCTAGCACAACTAGGAGAATGACCCAACCAGGAGTTTTGATGTGACCACATATGGTGCAATGCCTGATAGCAATGAATATATCAGCAAGTAAGTCAAAGCATTTTAATTTATCTCTGTCCATTTCATCAAATAATACAACAGGATATATCGTTGCCATATTAAGGATTTAAATTTAATGGGATGTATTCTAAGTTCTTTGAAAATATGGGCACAACTTATAGCCTATTGCCAAACTTTCATAATCAGCTTATTTTAAAATATGATTTTGCTCAGAAGTTCTTTTCGAAAAAATACTTTTGGAGAGTATCAACTTGTACTTTGACTAATGAATTTGGAAAATATTTTTGCTCTTATTATAACAACAATTTGTGCTTAGCCAAGATTTTACAAAGTGTTTTTGCGAAGAAGTTACTTTTCAGCTTCTAAAAAATAGCTTCTCGATCTACTCAATAAAGCTTATGTATTTATTTCTAAAAGCTCGATCAACCTCAACTCTCTGAAATAAGAACTTTTTATATATGGTTTAAGTTATATACTCAATCAATGTAACGATTTTTACATGATCATGTGTATATTAACATTTTATTGCAGGTTAGTTACCATTTTTATCAAGTTATCATTAATGCTTATCATAGAGATTTATCTGTAATTACCTTAAAAATAACATGATTCTGTAAATATTTTTACACAATCAATGCCGAGAAAATTTTATCTATATATATATCTATGATCTACATCGAAAATAATAGATTCAAATGTTAATTACTATACACATTTACATTTCTTTTCTCTATTTTTTTTGTGGTGATTTTGAAAAACAATCATGTATAGGCTATATTAAGTGCTTTTAAGGAGGCATGCAACTCAAAAACTCCAAGTAAAGTGGTAATCCCAAAAGGCAATTTTTTTATGAATCAAGTGAGATGAGAAGGTAATTGCAAAGCCCCACTGGAGCTTCAAATTCATGCCACATTGAAATCTCCTCCAAATTTTGGCATTTATAGATGGTCATTCAACTTTACTCTTAATTTATCACACCAGAGTTCTAAAACTAATTTTCATAACATACAAATAACTCGACTATGCATATTTAAAAAAAAAAAAAGAATGCCAAAATTGTTTAATCTCCTCCTAAAAATGCATATGAGGCTGCACTACCGATCTATAAAATTGTCATGTAAGTATAGTTGATGTAACATGGAATACACATGATCACCTTACATAATATAACGTGGCACAACTTAAAAGAAAATTCATCTTCCGACCCAATGAAATACTTGATATTTTTCACCATATGACACATCATGGTATTTTGATTGCTTTCAAGTAGGTCGAAAAAATATTTATTTTAAGTGGTGCCACATATAAGTAAGCTGAGTTTCTCGCAGATTACTTGTGTTTGTTTTATTTTTCATGGTATATAGGCATAGTTGCATTATTTTGCTTTTACAAATATTAAGTTTATGATTTTGGTACGATAAATTAACTATCATTCCTTGTTATAAAGTTTGAGATTTCTGAATTAACTATGTTCCTTTTTCATTTTATTTCTTTGATGGGCAGAATTTGAGCTTCAACTTCCTCACAACCTCCCTAATCAGTGACATAACTTCATTGGGCAGCAAATTATTCCACATTAATGTGCTAGGATGCAACAACTTAACTTTCCATGGCATTAACATAAAAGCTCCAGCAGAAAGTCTCAACACTGATGGTATTGTTAGAATTGTGTTACTATCTCATCCAACTTTGTTTTACTTAATTAATTATTATTAATTGAACACGCCTCTTCATGTGTAGCTTTATAGCTTCGGTTCTTTTATGGGCCAAATAAATAGATTTTTTTATAAAGGGTAATGGGCCAAATAAATGGATTTTTTTTATAAAGGGTACTGGTGTGATTCAAACTCATGATATTTGCTTTGCTTAACATCATGTTAGAATTGTGGGATATCTCATAACTTTTATTTACTCAATTACGTTCTAAACACACCCTTCACGTGCCGCATTGATACCTTTTTATGAGCCTAACACGTAGAAAGTTTTTTTTTTTTTATAAATGGTGGCATTGAGATTCCAAACGAGGACCTTTGTATGTTCTAATACCATATTAGAATTGTGTGACTATCTCATCTAACTTATTTAATTACTTATATTCTCAATACACCCTTCACGTGTAGCCTTGATTCTTTCTCATTAGTCAAAATAAAATTATTTTTGATAAAAGGCCGCAGTGAGATTCAAACTCATAACATGTTAGAATTATGTGACCGTCTCATCTAAAAGTTTAAGCTATTAAAGTGAGCAAATTTTTTATTAACAAAAATAGCCGGCAGATATATGTATATTGACTAGGGGTTGTAATGTTTTTTGGCCAAGTGGTCAATTGTGTTACTTTTTTCTTTTTATTTACTTAATTATATTTTCAACAGGTATCCATGTTGCAAGATCAAGAGGGGTCAACATTACAAATTCACAAATTGGTACTGGTGATGGAGTTCAAGAAATGCACATTACGAATGTGACTTGTGGACCTGGTCATGGCATTAGTGTTGGTAGCTTAGGAAAATCTGCTGGTGAATTGCCTGCGGTTGGAGTTTTTGTGCAAAATTGTACATTTATTGATACTGATAATGGTGTGAGAGTGAAAACATGGCCAGCTTCACATGATGGTGTTGTTAGAGATTTTCACTTTGAGGATATTATTGTGCAAAATGTTAGCAATCCTGTTGTCATTGATCAAGGTTATTGCCCTTACAATCAGTGCAGGAAAGAGGTAAGTGACATGTCTGTACGTATTACTATGTAATCCAAAATTTAAAGTAATTAATCTTCTATATGCAATTTTGTTGTACTATATAAATTTCTATCGGAAACCATCTCTCTACCTTTGAAGGTAGAATTAAGGTCTATGTACACACTACTATCTCCAGACTCACTTATGAAACTACCCTAGGTATATTTTTGTTGTTGTTTATAAATTTCAGGGTAATTTCTGGGATCATAATGTTCATTCAATTTTCAGTATATTACACTAAAGCTATAAATCTAATTTTTATAATAAAAAAATAATTTTACTATATATATATATATATAATAAAAAAGACTAAATTTGGTATTCATGTAGTCTGCCAAATGTATAAACATAGCCATATTAGTGATTCCATGCACCTTACAGAATAGGACCAAAAGAAACCCATGTTTGACCCACTGAAACAAAATAAGAAAACATTAACAGTGGATTTACTAGTTCTTTTTCTATCTATGAAGTAGGATGAGTGTCCTACCTAATTCAATAGTAGGTAACCAAGTGCTCTTGAAGAGAGAACATCCTAATGGATAAGTATGAGCACGTTATACATCTCATATTAGACTCCCAAAAAAAGTGCTAAAAACAATTAGTTCCCTTTATCATATATATATATATATATGAGATGAGCGGACCTTTTTAAATGAAAGGCGATCCACTATCAATTGTAGTCTTTTTGACATATCAAGTCAA
This sequence comes from Anisodus acutangulus, assembly GCA_029783415.1. Lineage (NCBI taxonomy): Eukaryota > Viridiplantae > Streptophyta > Magnoliopsida > Solanales > Solanaceae > Anisodus > Anisodus acutangulus. The sequence continues at coordinate 37,049,933 of CM056511.1, read as the reverse complement.
GAGGTCGAGATTCCTAATAATGAGAGAAAAGGGGAGTGAATAAGCGTGCTTCTTTTACTTTGCCGGTTAGTTTCATGATGTGACACATGATTAGGATGGCAAATATTAGGTTCGGTTTGAAGATGGTTTTTTTCCAAATAATTTTAAGTGTTTAGCAACATGAATATATGTACTGCCACCTGATTAAGGCCGCTAGAGTACTTGTTTTTCTAAGACCAAATTTAGCATTTTTTGATGTGTTTTTGTTTATTATATAGGCATAGATCTTTTTTTTTTCATTAAGCTAAGTTAAAATCCATCAAAAAGTAAGCCAGCTAAATGTACTTTTATTTTGATTTACTTTGCTGCTGCCTTCACAAGTGAAGATAAGTAAAGTGAGTTTCAAGAACATAAAAGGTACATCAAGAACTCAGGAAGCTATACAACTTGTGTGTAGTAAAGGTGTGCCATGTGAAGGTGTAGAAGTTGGAGATACTGACATAAAATATAGTGGAAATGAAGGGCCAGCCAAGTCTACTTGCCAAAATGTTGACCCAAGTCTTGTAAGCAAGAAGAACCCACCGGTTTGTAGCACTACTCCTGCTCAGTCTTCTTGAACACGTTCAGGTGTCTGAATGAAATCTCGTAAATTTATGAAACCGGGATCACAACCGGATAAATATCACAAATAACTGCTTTTCAGCCTCCTGAAATTGAAAAATAGTCACCGCCATAGAGTTCTAAATTTCACAAGCGAAACTTCGAACAATGTTCTGGAGTTTTACTTTTGGAATTTGAATTTGAAATTCCAGAATTGCGGTTATATTACAAAGACGGGATCGAAAAGTAGCTAACTGGCTATATTTCATCAACACAACATGTGTTAGTATGGGTGTTTATTTGGCTATTTAGCCTTTTGCTTATTTTGATAATTTATTCTCCTTGAGCTTTTAATATAGAAAGCTCCCAAAATTTCGTCCCTTTAGTATTTAGGGAATTTCCTTTATTGGACTTGCCTGCTAGGCAAGATGCAGACAGAGGAAATTGTACAGTTGTGAGTAATTAACCAAGCTGTACACTAGAAAAATAAAATTCACCTTTATATTATGAGATTTTTTCCACATATGCATTGATTGGAATATATCTTTCTTATTTTATGTAATTATTTGACACCGAAAAGGGTACTTTTCCTACTTAATAAAATATTTTCCAATATTCTTTCATTAATTGTATTAATTGTATATCTCTTATTTTAGATAGAATTATAATCCTTTTTGTAATTAAGTTAATTAGTTACCTAGTTTGTATCAAAGTAAATATTCTTGTAACCTTATATATATATATATATATATTGTAAATCATTCATCAGTAAAATGAAGGAACATATTCATTTATGGTATCATAGCCTAAAACTACAAACTCTTCCCTAGCCGCCGATACACCTTCTCGACCGGTACGTTTTTTCCATGTCGGCACCTAGCCCACGTCGGAACCCTAGCTGCCGACCTCTCTCGGCTGCCCCCCCCACCCGCCACCCCCCTTTTTTTCTTCCTTCTAAATTTACTCTTCCATGGCTGACAAAACCAAATTTCATCCGGCATTTGCCGTAAACAACATTAAAAAAAGCATTCATGTGACTCTTGAGATGGAAAATGGTCAATACTCCTCGTGGATTGAGTTTTTTAAGATCCATTATCGTGTTTACGAAGTTATCGACCACATCATCCCTCACTCGCCAAAGTCCACAAACGTACCATCGGCAACGACTTCTGATGATGCACTCTGGTCTCGTTTGGACGCATCCGTCCTCTAGTAGATATATGGCACGATATCTAATGATCTGTTGCACACCATCATTGAGACCGATTCTACTTCCCGCCAAACGTGGGAACGTTTGGACAGTATTTTCCACGACAACAAAACTCAACGACCGTTATACCTTGAAAATCAATTCAAGGACATTCATCAGGACGATTTCCCCAAACGTGTTTGCCTATTGTCAAGAACTCAAGATGTTTGCCGACCAACTCTCCAATGTCGACGTATCAGTCACTAATCAACGATTGGTCATGCAACTTATTGCAGGTTTAAATGAATCCTATGACGGCGTTGCTATCATCCTTCAGCAATGCATGTTGTTACCTCCGTTTTATGAGGTCTGCTCGAAGCTCATGCTTGAGGAAACCCTGAAAATCAATCGCACAACCACTCGGGCCAGCATTGCCGACGCCGCCCTCACCACCACCGTCGGGCCCTCCGCCGACGGCAGGGCCTCCTGGTCCGACAACCAGAACTGTCGGCCAGAGGACCCGCAACAGTTCGCTTCATCCCGTAACAATCGCCGGAGCAGGCAGTCCGGCAAGGGCCGCAACGGAAGAAATTTTGGCAACAACGGCGGCGTGAAGGGGCAGTCCCCGCAGCGACCGCGGTAGTGTCAAAAGCCTCCACCATGGGTTGCCTACCTGTCGTGGGACCCACCGTCATGGGCCTCCCCTCTTTGCCCGTGTACGGTATCCTCGTAGACCCCACCTCAGAACCGACAGGCCCAACCTGGCATACTTGGCCCACGTCCACAACATGCCTACACTGCACAGCCTTCCCCCCCCGGCCATCGACTTATGCCCCAACTGACATTGAGGTAGCTATGAGCACAATGTCACTCAACACTCCATACGAAAATTGGTATATGGACACAGACGCCATATCTCACATGACATGACGGCATCACACGGTACTCTCTCATCTTATTCCAATTTAAGTAATTTAAATTGGAATATTATTGTTAGTAGTGTACAAGACATTCTCATTTTTGGTTATGGTCATTCCTCCCTATCCCCACCACATCCACCACTAATCTTAAAAAAATGTCCTTCATGCCCCTAAACTCATTAAGAATCTAATCTACGTGGGACGTTTCATAACTGACAATTGGGTTTTCCTTGACTTTGATCCTTTTGGTTTTACTGTAAAGGATTTTACGACAGGGAGACGAATATTGAGATGTGACAGCACATGAGATCTCTACCTTATTTCAAACGTCGTCAACAATCCAGCCTCAGTTCCCTCAACCTTTGCTGCTCTTTCGTCTTCTTATGACATTCTAGATTAGGACATCCGGGAGACTCTGTTTTACGCTCCCTTAGAAAAATAATTTTATTAATTGCAACCATATTTCTAGGACTCCTATATGTGAATCTTGTGTTTTTGAGAAACATGTCAAATTACCATTTTTTGCATCTACAAATTATACTTATAAGCCTTTTGATATCATACATAGTGATTTGTGGACATCCCTTATTTTGAGTACGGCTGGCCATCGATATTATGTGTTGTTTTTAGATGATTATTCCAACTTTCTATGAAATTTTTCAATTGGAAATAAATCTCAAGTCTACCCCATTTTTTCTTCATTTAGTGCTTTCGTAAAAACACAATTTGAAAAGAGCATTAAATGTTTTCAATGTGACAATGGCAGGGAATTCGATAATAACAAATTCAAACAGTTTTGCTCCAAAAACGGTCTTACATTTCATTTTTCCTGCCCTCACACATCCTCCTAAAATGGTAAAATCGAATGAAAAATCCGAACCATAAACAACCTCATTTGTGCCCTACTTGCTCACGCCTCAATTCCCCCTTAATTCTGGCATTACGCACTCTATATGGCTACCTATCTCCTAAACATAATCTCGAACAAGTCTCTAGATCAACGGTCACCCACCCAAGTTCTATTTCGTAGGAACCTCTCCTACCAATAATTGCGTATTTTTGGATGTCTTTGTTACCCTCTCCATCCGACCACTCACAAACTCTAACTCCGGTCTTCCCCGTGTGTATTTTTTGGTTACCCTGTCAATCATCGTGGTTACTCGCTATATGACTTGTTAAGCCATAAAATTATTATTTCACGTCATGTCCTATTTGATGAGTCTCAATTCCCCTTTGCCTCTTTACACTCACCACCTCGACATTCCTACGACTTTCTAGATGATGGCCTAAACCCTCTTCTAATTGACCATTTACATAGTCCGTCGTCCCATACCCCAGCACCCGTCACCACCTCGGCTAGTTCGGGACTAGCTGCTCACCGGTTCTGCCGATGGTGGCCCAGAACAACCCGCCTCAGGGTGATTTCACAGCCACCTCTCGGCAAACCGAGGTTCGGCCAGCCAGTATAGTCACCTCTGCCCTTCTTCCTCTTCCCGGCAGTCCAGTGGTAAACCCTCTCCTGTCCCGTGTCTTGAGACACACTCTCGGACCATGGAAACCCGTGCCATGCACAAAATTCATAAACCTAAACGGTTGTTTAACCTTTCCATTTCAGTTACCTTCTCATGTCCCTCGTAACCCGAAGGATACCTTATCCGACCCTAATTGGAAAGCCGCAATAATTGATTAATAAAATGCTTTTATTGATAATAAGGCATGGGACCTAGTACCCCGTCCACCTGATGCTAACATTATTCATTCTATTTGGATTTTTAGACATAAAAAGAAATTTGATGGTTATTTTGAGAGCATCAGCCTATGGGTTTCATGGATCCTATTCATCCGGGTTATGTGTGTCTATTGCGAAAATCGCTTTATGGACTGAAACAGACTCCTCGAGCATGACACCAGCGGTTCAAATTATGTCTCCTCTATAAGTTTTTCACACAGCATATCTTATCATTCCTTGTTCATCTACAAAAAGGGTACAGACATGGCATACCTATTATTATACGTTGATGACATCATTCTCACCACATCATCTGATGCTCTCCGCCGGTCCATTTTGTCTCTCGTTTCCTCTGAGTTTGCTATGAAAGATCTGGGATCTCTAAGTTATTTTTTGGGCATCTCTGTCACTCGACATTCTGGCGGCCTATTTATATGTCAGAAGAAGTACGCCTAAGAGATCTTTGATCGTGCATGCATGACATCTTGCAAACCATCCCACACGCCTATAGACACCAATTCCAATCTCAGCGCTGATTCTGGCCCTTTATATTTATACCCGACTCACTATCGTAGCCTGCCTGAGGCCCTGCAATACCTCATATTCACGAGACCAGACATATCCTATGTCGTGCAATAAATCTGCTTGCACATGCATAGTCCGACGGAAGCACACATGCATGCCCTCAAACGTATTTTACGATACGTCCAAGGTACACTTCACTTCGGATTATATCTATACAGGTCTTCACTCATTGGTCTCACTGCTTATTCTGATGCTGACTGGGGTAGATGTCCTGACACCCGACGCTCCACGTATGGTTGTTGCGTTTTCCTAGGAGATAACCTATTGTCTTGGTCTTCCAAAAGGCAACCTACACTATCCCGATCCAGTGCAGAAGTTGAATACATAGGTGTTGCCAACGTCGTCTCTGAGTCTTGTTGGATCTGTAATCTTCTACTTGAGCTTCACTGTCCGATTCAAAAGGCAACACTGGTCTACTGTGATAATATTAGTGCGATATATCTTTCCGGCAATCCCGTCCAACATTAGCGCACTAAACACATTGGGATGGACATTCATTTCGTTCGCGAAAAAGTGGCTCGTGGTCAAGTTTGTGTCCTTCATATTCCTTTCAGATATCATATTGCCGACATCTTCACCAAAGAACTTCCGCGCATACTATTTGATGATTTTCGAATCAGTCTCAGTGTTCGAGAACCTCCCGCTTCGACTGCGGGGGTGTAATAGAATATTTCTCAATATTCTTTCATTAATTGTATATCTCCTATTTTAGGTAGAATTATAATTCATTTGTAATTAGGTTAATTAGTTATCTACTTTGTATCAAAGTAAATATTTTTGTAATCTTATATATATTGTAAATCATTCATCAATAAAATAAAATGAAGGAACATATTCATTTACTACTAAAGTCTCGGATGAATTCGAATTGATGAGAGGAAAGACTAGATATTATTATATGCTAATTTAATGAGAACTATTTTAATACAGTATACAAAAGCTTAATTAAAAAGAAAGAGAAATGAGTCGCGGCAAGATTAGATTGATTGTTCTTCAAAAGCCTTATGGATAAAATATCCAAAATTCCACGAGATTCACACATGAACAATATGAAAAGAACTTTTTGTCCCTTTGTGAAATGAAATTAGAGATTTAGACTAATTTAAATTTATGAGTTTTTACAACAATTTAAAATTAATATGTAAAAATAGTTGGATGCAGAGTTATTATAAATGTTCTTAATATAAATATGATATTTTAATAAAAATTACTGAGTTCACGCAAACTCATAATTTCAAAGCTACATATGCAATAAATTAGAGGTTTCAGATTTGAAATCTTGGGCAATAGAATTTTTTTGATGTGGGATGATTTCTTCTTAAACGAACCTTATGCAACATAATTTAAATTAATCGAACTGGTAAATTTTGTATATTAAATAATTATGATATATATTCGTGGATAGATCTTCTCATTTTCGAATGTGAACGTAGATAAATTAAAAGAAGATGATGATAGGTTTTGGTGAATTTGCGTCTGTTTGTGAAACTACGACAATATGTAATTAACATCGTGCAATTTTACTAAATTGGTTGATTAAGATCTTTATATCTTTCAATTTTTTTGATACATTGGAAAAGTTATATTTTACAAGCCACCAAGCGTGTACGTTTGTTTCAAAAGTAGGCGAATTTCTAACTTTTTAGATTTCTTATTAGAAGAACTTTTCAACTAAACGTTATGACAAAAGTTGTTCAGTTTGTAAAAATCGAAAAATATTTTACTTACAATACTTTTCAAATTATTTTTTCAAGATGTTGTTAACATCTAAAAATAATGATAATCAAATTCAACTTTACTAATAGTGATACCGGTATTTACAAATGAAGTCATGTGCAATGACATCCGATAAAAGAATTTGGCATCAGCAACAACAACAACATACCCATTGAAATCCCACAATGTGGGGTCTGGGGAGGGTAACGTGTATGCAGACATTACCTATACCTTGGTAGGTAGAGCGGTTGTTTCCGAGTGACCCTCGGCTCAAGACAAAACACAAGCCCAAGCAAAGTAAGACAAAGTGGGTAAGTCGAATTCTGAAAAAGAAAAGGAAGAAAAAAGAAACAATAACTAATGCAAGTAAATAAGACAAACAAAATACACATAGCAGCATAAATCAAACGACAAGGGACTATACGACAATATTGTCCCTACTAGTATGATAGGTTAAGCGAGCCTACAATAATAATACTATGACTACCAGTTTGTAAGCGTAGGTAGGACTACGCTGGACTACCTATTACCTTTCTACCCTAATACGTGTCCTCCATAACCCCCTATCTAAGGTCATGTCCTCAATAAGTTGCACTTGCGCCATATCCCGTCTAATCATCTCTCCCCAATACTTTCTCGGCCTACATCTACCCCTCATGTAGCCGTCCATAGCCAACCTCTCACACCTCCGCACTAGGGAATTTTTGTCTCTCCTCTGCACGTACCCGAACCATCTCAACCTCACTTCCCGCATCTTATCCTACACCAAGGCCACTCCTACTCTGTCGCGAATATCATCATTTCTAATTATATCCCTTCTTGTATGCCCACACATCCATCTTAGAATCCTCATCTCCGCAACTTTCATCTGAGTCTCCTCCTACTGTCTGTCCCCTAGTTTTGGCCCCATCATACATATCCTTGATTGCCCTAGTGTATGCCACATGAACACCTCTAACCTCCAAACATCTGCATAGAACCTCCCTAGGGACTTTGTCGTATGCCTTCTCGAGGTCGATGAAAACCATATGTAAGTCTCTCTTCCTCTCCCTGTAGTGCTCCACCAACCACCTAATAAGATGAATGACTTCTGTAGTCGAACGCCCCGGCATGAATCCAAACTGATTCTCGGAGATAGACACGCATCTTCTCACCCTCATCTCCACGACTCTTTCCCAAACTTTCATAGTGTGGCTTCGCAACTTGATATCCATATAGTTGTTGCAACTCTGGATATCACCTGTGTTCTTGTACAAAGGAATTATTGTACTCCACCTCCATTCTTCGGGCATTCTCACCGTCTTAAAAATGACGTTAAACAACTCCGTCAGCCACTCCAAACCTTCCCTACATGCGCTCTTCCAAAATTCAGCTGAGATCTCATCAGGCCCGGTCTCTCGTCCCTTGCGCATCCTGTGAACATAACCCTTAACCTCCTCAACCTTAATGTTTTCACAATACCCAAAATCCTGGTACCTACCAGAGTGCTCCAGATCTCCCAGAACAATGCCTCTATCTTATTTTTCATTTAAGAGTTTATAGAAGTAAGACTGACACCTCCGCCTAATATGCGCGTCCTCCACCAGTACTTTTTCATCCTCATCCTTGATGCACCTCACTTGATCCAAGTCTCGGGCCCTCATATCCCTCGTCTTGGCTAGTCTGTACAACTTCTTATCCCGTTTTTTTCCTCTATTTCCACATATAGGCATTCAAAAGTCATCGTCTTCGCTGCCGTAACCGCTAGCTTTGACTCTTTCCGTGACATCTTAGATAATTCCCTATTCGTCTACTTCTCCACCTCATTCTTGCTTTCTACCAATTTCGCATACGCCATTTTTTCGCTTTCACCTTCTCTTGAACTTTACCATTCCACCACCAGTCCCCTCGATGCCCACCACAGCTACCCCGCGAGACCCCTAGAACTTCTCTAGAAACCTCCCGAATGCAATTGGCCATCTTGTCCCACATACCAGTCGCATCCCCACTACTCCCCTAAGCCCCATTGGCCATCAACATCTCCCCCCCATCTCCTTTGCACTAGCCATGGTCAAACTCCCCCATTTGATTCTTAACATGTCATCCACAACCATCTTCTTCTCCATCTTGATCTACAAATCCATCACCAAAAGCTTATGTCGGGTTGCAAGATCCTCCTTCGGAATAACCTTGCAGTCTTTACAAAGACATTTGTCAGCGTTCCTAAGGAGGAAAAAGTCTATCTGAGTCTTAGCATTAACTACGGAAAGTCACTAAATGCTCCTCCTTCTTCACGAACCTCGAATAGTCTATCACCATCCCAAAAGCTCTAGAAAACTCCAAAAGTGATATGACTCCCCCGTTCCTGTCCCCGAGGACAAAACCTCCATGCACGGTGTCATAACTCCCCGAAAGTGCCTCGATATGTCCATTCAAATCCCTCATACAAATAACTTCTTAGTGGGTGGTATACCTCCTACCACTTCGTTTAAATCTTCCCTAAAATGCCTCTTCTCCTCCTCATTCAAGCCCGCCTGCGGCGCATACGCACTAATAATTCCAACTACCAACTTAATCGACATCATCCTGTCATTGACCCTCCTAACATCTACCACATGATATCTTAGCTCGTTGTCTACCAAAATGCCTACTACATTCCTATACTTCAACCTACCCGAGAACATGACCCTAGTCTACCATCATTCACCAAAGCCACTAGAGCAAAAAATACTAGTCAAAGGTTAACGTTAACACATGCGGGAACCAATACTAAAGCACAAGTTAGAAAAAATCTAGAGGTAAGTCAGGCTACTACAGACCAAAATGATAAAGCAAAGGACAAGAAGAATAAAAGCAAGAATGTAAAGTCAATATTCAATAAAACGCAACACGCAAGAATTTAACTACAAGGATAAGGATAAATATTGAGTACGGACAACTGGAGATACCAACTCCAAGCTAATAGAACATGTTCACACGATGAAAATCATTGTTCACATGCTGGAACAAACTGTTTACTACCTAAAATCAGTATTTCCTGCCGAAACTTTTGTGCCCAGATGCTAGGCGGGAGAACGGAGCAATAGAACTCGGATGTACATCGTGACAGATCTTGTGGTACTACAAATAAAAAAAAAAGTTCGCCGGAGCTCAGAGCTCCGACATTAATGTGGTGGTGGTGGGTTTCACCAAAGCTCAAAGCTCTGGTGCGGATAGTTGCACTTCTCCACTCCCTCTCCTTCGTTGTAGTTGAACTTAGAGAAAAGCGAGAAAAAGATATACAGATAGATCATGGAGAAGAGAGGGGGTGGGGGTGGTCGGTTCAGTCTGGCCCAAAGATAAAAGAATTTGGCATAGTATATAAATATGCTCTCAAACTTGGCATCAACTTGCAAGTATGTCTTTCAATTTTGGATGGGCACAAGTAGGCACCTCAACTTGTATAAAGTTAAACATGTAAACACTAATGCTGACGTGACACATCTAGACACCTCCAAAATTTATGTGTAACGTCAAAATTTGTGTTTACATGTTCAACTTGATATAAGTTGAGATGCCTACTTGTGCACATCCAAAATTAGAGGGCATACTTGCCAGCTGAGGCCAAGTTTAAGGGCTTGTCTATGTATTTTGCCAAAGAATTTTCAACCAATACAACAGTAATATATTAGACATAAATTACTCTAAACAAAATGCAATATTATATGCTTTAGGTTAAGTTTGCACGATTTTTTCTGATGCACGTCATCTCCGTACTCATCTCGTTGAACCCTTGGTTTTGATATCAATTGTTCGGCTAAGTCGGCCGGCCTAAAGATATCTTAATATGGTGTGATATTATCCGTGTTAATTTAGGTCAACCCCGCATATATTTTTCAAAAAAACCTCATACTATCATGCGTAACTCTACACCTTATATGCAACTTCTCATTTCAACTACTCATGTGGATAAAAACTTATGCGCGCTGTATATTCATATCAAACCAGAAAATGTAAAATATGTGTTTTACATACATATTTATCACTGGACCACGATTAAGTAGTAGTATGTATTTTTTCACTTTGATCTTTAACGATTAAGCTTAACTTCATTGATTTAGCATAGAAACCTAAATAATTAAGCATTTACCTATCAATATGAGACTTTATTCACCCACCTTATATATACAAATGAGAATCTTTGTTTACGGCTACTGAAGAATATAACTAGCTTCTTCTTATGCGTGTCATCTTCATATTCATCTCATCGAATCATTAGTTTTGATACCAGTTGTTCGGCAAAGTCAGCTACCAAAAGATACTCTTAATATGGTATGATATTATCCGCTTTGAGCTAAGGCTATACGATTTTCTTTAAAATGTCTCATACTACTTTATATGTAACTTCACATTTCAACAACCGTGCGAATAAAATTTTATTTGCATCGTGTCAAGACATGTATCTATTACAAGACACTTTTATAACTAGATCATGATAAGTGGTAGAAGTATGTATTTTTCACTTTGATATTTAACTACTAAGCTTAACTTTATTGATTTAGCGTAGACACCTAAACAATTAAGCATTTACCTATCAAAATGAAATTTTATCCACACACCTAATATACACAAATGAGAATCTTCGTGCAGAGAGCAAAGTTGACGTTATTGTTTGAAATTTTAGAGTTTTTGAATTTACTCAAAAAGATTAATTGTTTAATCTTTGAATTGCTTGTTCCTAAGCCGAAGGTTTAATGGAAATAAATTCTCTACCTCCCAAGTCTTAAGCTAGGAGTAAGGTCTGCATATATTCTATCTTCTTTAATGTAAGTGTCTTAGTTTGACTAAATACGGAGTTTAATAAATAAAGAGATATTTTTGAAGTTTATGGTCATAAATTAAAGTAGTGTGTAATGTACAAATATATCCTTTAATATTGTAGTTATAGACTTGTAATGTAAGATGTTTGAATTATCAACGTACTAAATATGGAAATAGATACTCTTTTTGAAACATACAGAAAATGGGACGGAGGGAGTACAAATTACAATCAAATTATCTGACAGATACCTCTTTCTTTATATCTTCCGTCCCGTATATATTCTTCATATATTCTGTAATTATTAATTTGTTGTAATTATGTAAAGGAGATATTCTCATATATTTAGGTTTGTAATTGTAAACACCTATATATATATATATATATATATATATATATATATATATATATATATATATATATATATTGCATTAATAAAAAGCCTCCAGACAAGAAGAATTTCACAATTCTATATGGTATCAAAAGTCAAACCCTAATACTCTCCCTAACCCTACCCTAAACCACCCCCCCTCTTTTTCCTTGCATCCCGGCGGCCACATGGCTTCTCCCGAATCCTCCTCCTCCACACAAGATGTCACACATCCTCCTCCTCCATCCTCCTCTCCCAACACCTTTCATCCGGCCTTTGTCGTGACGAACATTAAAAACTTTATTCCTTTAGTTCTTGATCAAGAGGATGGACAATACTCATCGTGGGTTGAATTATTTCAAATACATGCTTCTGCCTACAACGTTCTTGATCCCATTGACGCCACCACACCCTGTCCGCCCAACGTTGACAACACGGCGTGCAAAAGGCTTGATGCTATCGTCAAGCGATGGATATATGACACCATATCCAAGGATATACTTCATACTATTATGAAGGCAGGTGCTTCGGCTCATGAATTATGGAAAAGGAAAGAGGAAATCTTTTAAGACAACAAACATACACATGTCGTGTATCTGGAGGAACAATTCAATAACACCCGTCTTGAAAACTTTACGAATATGTCTGACTATTGTAAATAATTGAAATTAGTTGCAGATCAATTATCTAATGTGGGCACACCGATTTCAGAAACAAAGATGGTTTTACAACTAACTAATATTTTTCCAAAAGGAGAGTACGATACATTTGCGATGATGATCCAACAAGCCGATCCCCTCCTTAGTTTCAACAAGGCCCGATCACAATTTCTCTTGGAGGAGACTAGGCATGTAAAATAGGACAAACATAATCAAAAGGCGTTGGTGGTTGATGCATCAGTGACCACCACTACACCCGTCGGCCAACCGCAACACACAGATAACAAATAGCTGCGGTGGCGGCATGGGTCGAGGTCACGGCAACAAACGTGGTGGCAGAGGAAAAAGATGAGGGGGACGGTCTGATTCCGGCGGCCACACACAGTAGGCCCAATACCTGTCTTAGTGGGTTGGCCCATTGCCTTGGCCTATTTCCATAAATTGGGCCTCACCCCCATGCCCCTACCCGATAGTATCGGCCCAAAACACTGGGCATTGGCAGTATCCCAGATTCTGCGACCCTCTCCAAGCCTACGGCAGATGGGAAAAACACAGCAGGCCCACTTCTCGGCGGCCCAATAGCAATAGCAACCATACAACCTCCTTACCCCTACCGAACTGGGCCACACCTATAGCACCATGAATTTACAGCAGGCCAACGGTGCCTGATATAGTGGATACGGGCGCCACATCCCACCTCACTCGTAACTCTGATAATCTTCCTCAACTGTTTAATTTAAACAATCCTCAACTTATTTTGGTCAGAAATGGCAATCGCATTTCAATTCAAGGTCATGGAACTACTCAAACTCCACCACTTCACCCTTCTTTTTCCCTAAAAAATGTCATATATGCTCCTAATATTATTAAAAACTTAATTTCTGTTAGAAAATTTGCTTGTGACAATTTTATATCTTTTGAGTTTGACCCTTTTGGTTATTCTGTAAAGGACCTACGTACGGGGACAACTCTTACGAGATGCAATAGTGTGGGGGACCTATATAATTTCTCATCTAATTCCACTGCAAGTGTCAATCCACACACCTCTTTAGCTGTAATCTCTCCGTCAACTTGGCACAGTAGACTTGGGCACCCGGGAGCACCAGTTTTTAACTTTCTTAGAAGTAAAATTTGATTCAATGTAATAAAAGGAACTTTATCGACAATTGTTATTCTTTTCCTTTAGAGAATCATGTTAGACTTCCTTTTAAGTCATCTTTGAGTGTTACTTTTTCTCCATTTGATATCATTCATGCTGATTTATGGACATCTCTCATTACTAGCAAACTGGGTCATAAATACTATTTGGTGTTATTAGATGATTTCTCTCATTTTTTGGGTTTATCCGCTCAAATATAAGTCTCAAGTTTACTCCACTTTTCTTGAATTTCGAGTATATGTTAAACACACAGTTTGAAAAGGACATAAATGTGACAATGGTCGTGAGTTTCACAATTTCTAGTCTCATAAATTTTGTGTGGACAATGGCATAGTGTTTCAGTTCTCTTGTTCCCATACCTCACCTCAAAACGGTAAAGCCGAAATAATCCTCCTCACCATTAACAATATGATTTGTACTATGTTATTTCATGCTTCTCTCCCACATATCTTTTGGGTCTATGCGTTACACATGGTAACATACATTCTTAATATAGTACCAACACATACCCTTCAAAACAAAACTCCTACCGAAATTATCTTCCGTCGGATCCCTTCTTATGGTCACCTTTGGATTTTTGGTTATCTATGCTACCCAAATCTCGCCTCCAGAGCCCCTCACAAATTAGCACCTAGGACTACTCCCTGCATTTTCTTGGGTTTCCCGACGGATCATAGGGCGTACTTATGCTACGATCTGTCCACAAATAAAATCCTAGTCTCTCGCCATGTCACATTCGAGGAGAAAGTTTTCCTATTTGCAAACGTTCGAAAATTTCAAGTCACTAACTACGACTTCCTTGACGATTCGGACACTTCCCCTCTCATTAGAAATACAAAGTGTATAACAGGTACCAAGAAAATTGAATAAAGATTAGTGGGGTACCATCAAGATTCTATAAAATGATTTTACTTTTCTAATGTAGATTAATTAATTATGTTAGATAGCCAGAAAAGGTGAAACCTTTTTGTTATGGTCCTTAGAAAACCAGTGAGTAATCAAGAATTTCCCCAAGAAAAGTTTAGTTATGAAGAAAATGGAACCTATCTAAGTAGATTGGTGTAGTTGACTCCAACTAATTTGGGGATTGAGTGATAATTTGGTTGATATCTGTGATTTGTTTGTGTTTATAGTCTTCAGAAGTTTTATTTGAACTTAACGATGAGTCTACGCCAGTATGGTTCAAAAGCTTGGTGTGAAGATATCTTCTGCCAAGTCTCGTCGATTCGTTTTCCGCCCCCAATGAGATGGGGATATCAGTTGCTAGAAATCTTCTAATTTCAAGTTCATTAACCTGTAAAGATTTGAGCTTTTTGGTAATGCACAAACTTTGTTAGATAGATTGTCTTCTTTATACTTTCTTTTTGGGTCTTATGGATTTTGGGTTTTTTTATTTTTACGAAAGCTTGTTTCTTTTTATTGTCTGAAATAAGCATCTATCGATCTTTATGGTTTGTAGCTAACTCCTGGCTTTTCTAGCATATTCATCTTAGTATCTGTTGATAACTTATTAGTGTATACATGATGTTTTGATTGTATTGTTAACTATATTAGTGCCATGTCATAATTTTAGCATTCTTTTTGAGACGAAGTACCATTTACCATAGCAAATAAGAATTCATGCTATATAAGCTTAATAAATAAACATTGACCGTTGATTGCTTTTGGAATGTGAGTAGTTGTGTTATCTTGTACAGTCATTAGATTATTTGTATGATGTTTTGAGATTAATCATTGGAAGACTCAGATTTTTCTGGTGACTTTAAGGCCTCTCTCATTGCTTTATGTGTGCGTATGTTTGTGCTTTGCACAAACTTCTTGGTCACCTTTCTGGGTTGCCCATTCTTTAATATGGTGAGCCATATTGACGAGAGGTAAGGCTAGAAAGTGTTTCTTTTTAGTTGCTGAAGTAAGCATCTATCGTTCTTCTTCTGTTGATAACTTTTTAATTGTACATATGGGGTCTTCTTTGGTTGTATTGTTATCTATATTAGCACCATGTCAAAATTTACCCATTCTTTTTTGAGTTGGAGGAGTACCATTTACCATAGGAAATAAGATTTTGTGCTACCTAAGCTTAGTAATTCACTTTGTCCGTGAAAAAGTTGCAAAGGGTCACGTTCGCGTATGCCATGTCCCGTCTCGTTATCAAATCGCAGACATCTTTACAAAGGGTCAACCAGCGGTTCTCTTTGAAGATTTTAGGGACAGTCTTAGCGTTCGAAGACCGCCCGCTATGACTGCGGGGATGTGTTAAACAAAGGTAATACACCTGTGATATACACTGAATATACAGCAATATATATCACAGGTATACAAAGCAGTGGACTGGACAGCAGTGGGTAGCAGTGGGCCTCTTGGGCCTCGACAGTGGGCCTCTCGGCCCGCAGTCTTGGGCCTCGGCAGTGGGCCTCTGAGTTATTTTTTGGGGATTGCCCTCAAGCGTTATTCACGTGGCTTGTTTTTGTCTCAACGAAAGTATGCTGCCGAGATCATAGAGAGGGCTGGGATGTCATCCTGTAAGTCTACTTCCACGCCAGTTGATGCAAACCCCAACCTGAGTGCCGCAGCAGGTGCACCATACGAGGACCCGACCCGCTATCGCAGTCTTGTAGGGGCCCTCCAGTATCTTACTTTTACCAGATCGGATATTACGTATGCGGTTCAGCAGGTGTGTTTATTTATGCATGATCCCACAGTTGAGCACATGAATGCAATCAAACGCATCATTCGGTATATTCAGGGGACACTGGACTATGGGTTGCACTTGTATCCTTCATCTACATCCACACTTATCTCTTACACAGATGCTGATTGGGGTGGTTGTCCCGACACCAGACGGTCGACTTCTGACTACTGTATGTTCCTTGGCAACAACTTGGTCTCCTGGTCGGCAAAGCGTCAGGCAACTCTATCACGCTCAAGTGCAGAGGCAGAATATCGAGGGGTAGCAAATGTGGTCTCCGAATCATGTTGGCTACGTAATTTGCTTTTGGAGCTTCATTGTCCCATTCAGAAGGCAACCTTGGTATATTGTGATAACATTAGTGTCATCTACCTTTCAGGTAACCCAGTTCAACACTAACGTACCAAGCATATCGAAATGGACATTCACTTTGTCCGTGAAAAAGTTGCAAAGGGTCACGTTCGCGTATGCCATGTCCCGTCTAGTTATCAAATCGCAGATATCTTTACAAAGGGTCTACCAGCGGTTCTCTTTGAAGGTTTTAGGGATAGTCTCAGCGTTCGAAGACCGCCCGCTATGACTGCGGGGGTGTGTTAAACAAAGGTAATATACCTGTGACATACACTGAATATACAACAATATATATCACAGGTATACAAAGTAGTGGACTGGACAACAGTGGGCAGCAGTGGGCCTCTTGGGCCTCGGCAGTGGGCCTCTCGGCCAGTAGTCTTGGGCCTCAGCAGTAGGCTTCTGAGTTATTTTTTGGGGATTGTCGTCAAGCGTCATTCATGTGGCTTGTTTATGTCTCAACGAAAGTATGCTGCCGAGATCATAGAGAGGGCTGAGATGTCATCCTGTAAGTCCACTTCCACGCCAGTTAATGCAAACTCCAAGCTGAGTGTCGCAGCAGGTGCACCATACGAGGACCCGACCCGCTATCGCAGTCTTGTAGGGGCCCTCCAGTATCTTACCTTTACCAGACCGGATATTACGTATGCGGTTCAGCATATGTGTTTATTCATGCATGATCCCAGAGTTGAGCACAAGAATGCAATCAAACGCATCATTCGGTATATTCAGGGGACACTAGACTATGGGTTGCACTTGTATCCTTCATCTACATCCACACTTGTCTCTTACATTGATGTTGATTAGGGTGGTTCTCCCGACACCAGACGGTCGACTTCTGGCTACTGTATGTTCCTTGGCAACAACTTGGTCTCCTGGTCGGCAAAGCGTCAGGCAACTCTATCACGCTCAAGTGCAGAGGCATAATATCGAGGGGTAGCAAATGTGGTCTCCGAATCATGTTGGCTACGTAATTTGCTTTTGGAGCTTCATTGTCTCATTCAGAAGGTAACCTTGGTATATTGTGATAACATTAGTGTCATCTACCTTTCAGGTAACCCAGTTCAACATCAACGTACCAAGCATATCGAAATGGACATTCATTTGTCCGTGAAAAAGTTGCAAAGGGTCACGTTCGCGTATGCCATATCCCGTCTCGTTATCAAATCACAGACATCTTTACAAAGGGTCTACCAGCGGTTCTCTTTGAAGATTTTAGGGACAGTCTCAGCGTTCGAAGACCGCCCGCTATGACTGCGGGTTTGTGTTAAACAAAGGTAATATACCTGTGATATACACTGAATATACATCATTATATATCACAGGTATACAAAGCAGTGGACTGAGCAGCAGTGGGCAGCAGTGGGCCTCTTGGGCCTCGGCAGTGGGCCTCTCGGCCAGCAGTCTTGGGCCTCGGCAGTGGGCCTCTCGGCCAGCAGTGGCAGATTGTTGACAAATACAATCTTGTATATATGGTATATATATTTGTAATATATTGTATTGTAAAGGTTACCTTAATTAGTGTTATACACTTACCATAATTGTATAGTTAGAATTATGGTAGAATAAGGATTTAGAAATAGAATAGGAATATGATTCTCCTATTATGGAAATATGTAACTTGTATATATAGTCTTTCAATTAACGAAAATAATCAAGGGGATTATTTCTTTCACATCCACCGTTGAATGCTTTTAGAATGTGATTAGTTATGTTATTTCGTGATTAGTTATTCTATTTTGTACAATCAATAGATTTCTTGTGTCATGTTTTGGGATTAATCTTGTGTTGCTTGTTGCTTCATTGGAAGACTCGGATTTTTCTTGTGCATTTTAGGTTTCTCTCATTTTTCTATGTGCGAGTGTGTGCATATGTTTGTGTATTGTGCAAACTTCTTAGTCACCTTTCCAGTTTTCTGTTCTTTAATATAGTGAGCCATGTTAATGAGAGGTAAGGTTATATATATATTATATTCTGATTTAATCAGAGTTCTACCCTGCCTCATTATTTCTTCTGAGATCCCTTTTTATTGGCTATGTTAATACATAATTTGTGTCCTCGTCCAATTCTCTTCTACTTTGAGATATTACTTCACCGAACCGAATGTTTATTATTTTCTTTGGTTGATGATATTTTACCAGTATTTTGTCTACATAAATCTTACAGCTGTACATAATGACTTTGTGCCTTGTGTTACTCTTCTGATGACTGACTTAGATTCTTATGTGTCCAAAGGAAAAAGAAAGGACAAAATGCCGGAAGGAGTAATAGCTGAGAATCTTTTGAACAACATCATAGAATCTCTTCATGATGGTGGGCAAAAACATAAATCTGCATTATTCTTTCAAGAGGAAAGTGAAAGCTCTGTCAGTGCTCAATTCCATAGGCTATTTAACCGTCAGAAACTGATCCACCATTGTTTAGGTGGAGGAAAATGTACGATACTTTATATACATTCTTGCTTTAATTAACTCGTAATGGCTGTATACTGCAATACTCAATACGCTTCCTTGGATTTTTGTAGCTGTTGATAGCATGTTGTGGAGAAACAAGAAGATCTCAGCCGGTGTTTTAGTCAGTGCTACAGCCATATGGGTGCTATTTGAGTGGCTTAACTACAATTTTCTTTCACTTTTATGCTTTGCTCTGTCCTTTGGTATGATCGCTCAGTTTCTGTGGGCAAATGCTTCTAGGGTGATAAACAGGTAGTATAATCTATCCTTTGTTTTTTTAAAGCAATGTCCTTTTCTTGTCCTTTGTTATTCTAATTTGGAGAAAATGACAGAAATAGTCCATTAAATATGCATCGAACATTTTTGGTCCTTTAAGTTTGTCAAAAGTTAACGCTTTTAGTCTCCTTCAAATATTTACTGAACTTTGTTGGTTAGATGCGACGGAAACTATGAAAGAAAAGGAAATCAGCGGGAACTCACATTTAGAGATACAATTTATGTAGTTTCTTCTATTTTTAATTTATATTTAGAGTTTGGTGCACCTTTTTAATATGTAATTTTGCTATTCTTTTAAATCTTTTTAGTGTCTAGGGTAGTTTTCTGTGTTGCATATTTTAGGATTTGATGAGACTTTCTTGGTACTTATAGTTAAATCTTTTTTCCATAGTTCCCATCAAATCTAACCGACAATGTTCTTAGTTTTCGCAACTCAATCATAGATGATGGAATCATCAAAGATTTGACATTTTCGAACTCTGTCTGTAACTCACTAGAGGTCCGAAAAACAAAAAGAAGATGTGTACGAACGAGATGTCCAGCAACAAGAAGAAGGAAGAGGATTGAATAGAGGAGCTCCCGAGCATTTGACGATCTCACTTATCAGATTCCATTGTGGAAGACACAATTTTTTCTGAAGAATTTGCCATGATATACCTGTTAAGTGCATACTTAAGGGACTATTTTGAACTTACCCTCAAACAAGGGACCATTTTTATCATTTTCTCTCCTTTGCCATTCTAATTTATGTACTATTATAACATTTTTAAATCAAGGTAATGGCGGTTAAACTCTTATGGCAACAAGTCTCAATCTAAGGTTCCTCGTCTTGTCTTACCGGATGACCTCTTCATCAATATTGGCAAGACAATAAGCGCTGAAATAAACCATGGTTTGGGCTTCCTTCAAGATGTTGCGGCGGGGGTAATCTGAAACAATTCGCAGTGGTATGCTAAAAGTCATTAACCATTCATATCTATCCTCAATTCTTTTCAAAGGGATATGCTTACAATAAAATGATACTTCCTTATTTCCAACAACAACAACGTACCCAGTGTACTTCCTTCTTTCCAATTTCACAATTTTCCATTACAAAGTATCAAGTACTTGATTTGAATTATGAGTTTTGGCATCAAATTCTTGCAGCCTTTCTTTATGTGTAGTGTTTTTTTTTCTTTTATCTTTTCTAAGCTCTGATTGTAACCTTGAGAAAAAGGAAAGGCAGATTGACTAATATGGAATGTCTATTGAACTTGCTGCATTTAAATGGTTGCCTGCCCCTCCCTATCTTTTTGGTTTTCATTTTCTTTCTTGTCATATCCTATCTGTTTCCTTTATATTCAGTTCTAGACAAGATTCTTCTATATTGACATCTTCTCTCCTTGCTATGATGTCAAACTTGCAAACCTAAACAAAATTTATCTTATCCCTTAATCTTGTGGCAGAAAACTTTTATTACTGTAAAGTACTCTTGCTGACTATGAAGCTAATGTCTTCGGATTTGTCCTAGGTTGTACTGAGCTTGTGGGCTGCTGGTATGATAGGAAGCTGGTGCAACTTCTTGATCATTCTGTATATTGATAAGAGATCTCTCATTTCCATGATAGCGATTTCGTAGTCATGTACTATTGTTTATGCTTCGAGTATTAAATACGAGATCTTGTCATTTTCCAGATAGCAATTTCATACTGATATAAAGTTGTCTAATGTATGAGTATCAACATCATCAAATATTGAATTAATTTTCTCTGCCTTTAGGTGTGTCCTATGATATCGCCTTAAAACTCGTTACTGGCACGTATAAGATTCCAAAAAATAGAATTGAGTCCTTTGAATAACTTTATTTGCCGATTTTAGAATGGCTGTGTTGCTAGGCCTAGGTTTAATACAAACTGGATCAGATGTTTTAAAGGTAATACTAATTAGTTATATAGTTGTACTTGTACGGTTGAAATCACAACAACTAATACTAGCCTCAATCTCATGCAAGTTGGTGTCAGCTATAAGAATCCTTGTTGACAATGTCGCTCCATTTTAAGCTTATCTCAGTCCAATACTGCCCAAAATAAAATAAAAAAGTCGTAGAAGTTTTAAATATTTCAACTAGTTTTGACTTAAGTTCCTTACATTTAAGGTTCCTCTCCTTCGCAGAATAGGGCACATCCGCCATAACCACACTTTAAACTCAATCCTTCTAAACAATGTCTTTGTCATTTGCTCCAATAGAATTCAGTTAGATAGGAAACAAATTTGATAAATACTAATAACTCTCAGATCTCCTTTAGATAACGAACTATTGGTTCTAAGCCATCTCTTACGATTAATCAACAATTCGAAATGTTTTTTTTTTGTGCGTATTCTTGATAAATCAACGTTTATATATAGATGTAGAAGGATCTGGTTGGGAAGTAAGTAGCCTCTTTGACATCTCTTCATCTGCAAAAGCATTTAAATCTCTAACAGGATTAAAAGACTCTTAGAAAAGTCTGAGATCAGCCCAAGACTAAGGCCGAGCAACTAGCTGTTGCAGGATTGGACGTCTATGTATCTCACCATGCTCCCCTAGATCAGTAATTTTGGACTATCGAGAAACCCCCCTCTGCCCGCATCCGTGGAACTTGCTTTGCTTTTTTTCTCTAAAGATCATAGGACCTAAAGTAAATGTACTAACATGAATAGAACTTGATCCCAACTATAGCAGGCCAGTGGGCCGGGCTCGGGTTTGGCGGGGTCGGATCGGGGCGGGACGGGCGAAAGGGGTGGGGTCGGGGCTGGCGGGGTCATGCGGGATCGGGTTTGGCGGGACTTGCCGAAGTCCCGTCCCGATCCCGATCCCTATCCCGTCGGAATCGGGTCGGGGGCGGGATCGGTATCGGGTTCCGGCGGGTTTTCCTTTTTTTTTTTTTAATAATAACATATGTATAAAAAAAACTCAATAATTAAACAAGACAAGATAGTGTAATAAAAATATCCCAAGACTGTTTTTGTGCCTCTTATATTATTTAATAGACATGTGATTTTTTTGTAATACAAATACAATTGTGGAAATTGCAACTTTGTGATGTTGTCCAAAAGTTACAAATTACATAATAAAATTGCAATTAAAAAAATTACATTCTAAAAAAAACCTGTTCTAATTTCTTGATAATTTTCTGTGGTTCTTCGGTTGAAATTGGTATTTGTTGGTCAAATTGATCCACGTCGCTTTCACCACCTTCGGATAAGATTTCGTTGTAGTTTTCGTCTTCTTCTTCGTTGATCTCCGGTTGACCGAACCTTCTCCGCTCCGCTCGTATCCAATCTCTGAATAATACTGCAATTTTCAAGCTGTCTCCGGCTAATGAGTGTTTGTGGTCTCCTATTTGATATCTGCCGGCAGAAAAAGCGCTTTCAGACGCAATTGATGACGTTTGACTGTTCAAAACATTTCGGGCCATCATTGAAAGTGTCGGAAAGGTCTTCTCATTCCCCCTCCAGTATTTCAGCAAGTCTTCATGTCCATCTTCATTGATAACTTCTTGGTACGGTACAGAACCCTGCAAAACAAAAATATCAAACTCGTTAATTTGGTTAGTAGCGGTACGACCGCACATTTTATTTCTGAGGCTTTCAATACTAGCCGCAGAAACAGCATGTATTTTGTGAGGTTGTGTTGAAGAAGAAGAAGATGGTATGGAAGTCGGTAGGTTGCTAGCACTTTCTTGTTGGTAAAACCTATATACTCTTTTGCATTCGTCTTCTACGCTAGACAACACTTCTTCTTTAGTTAGTTCAATAGGTGGTGGGTGATTTGGATTTTTGAGACTTGGATGTGGTAGTACTGCTATACAATCGTAAATAGTTTCAATAAGTGATTTAGTACCGTCTATTTTAATAGTCGGATTTAATACAATACCAATAATATAAATAGTGGGAATAGGAATAAAATATTTTGTTATTTTGATAAACAGTTTTTTAATAGCTGCAATATAAGCTGATTTTTCATATATTCACTAAGTAATAAAAATATTAGAGTTATATAAAACAACATAGTTGAAATAGTACGATAATATATACCGGAAAATTCTTTTGTTGCTTGAAAAATTTTCTCTAAAAATACAATAAGTTCGGAAATTTTTACCCAATCACTATCTACAACCATATCAGCTGAATTTTGATTATGATGGTTAAAAAATAAAGTTATAGGTTTTCTATAGTCATAAGCAACAAGTAGTTGCTCGTATAAAGAATTCCACCTAGTGGATACTTCTTCTGGAATTTTTCTATAAGGTAGTCCACAATCGTGACAAGTTTTTTTATGTTCTTTTCTTCGTTGTACTCTATTACTTTTAAAAATAAAGTTTATAGCAAATTGTATTTTACTAAGAATGTCTTCAAAAAGTGATAGACCATCCTTTACAATTAAATTATATATATGGCACGCGCATTTTATATGAAAATGATCTGAAAAAGATGGAGTTAAACTATTTTTTAAAATTGTAATAGCGTAATTGTTAGAAGAAGAGTTATCTAATGTAATAGTCATAATTTTATCAGTTATTCTGTAATAATCACACACTTGATAAATATTTTCGGCAATAAAAGTACCAGTGTGCTTATCATCTATATATCTATACGCTAAGATACGTTTTTGCATAGACCATTTATAATCTATCAAATGACAAGTTACCGCTAAATAATCATGGTCGTTAGTACTACGACCTATATCAGAAGTGATAGCCACTTTGCCAATAAAATGATATAATGAATAACGTAAATACTGTTGATATTCATGTGCAAATTTAAATACATCTCTCTTAACAGTTGATCTAGGAAAACTGTTAAAAGCAGGATTATATATATCTCTAATGTAATGAATAAAATCGGGAGATGAAGGAAATGAAAAAGGCAAATCCTCCACAACAACTAATTTTGATATTGCTTCCCTATCTCTATGTTTATTGTATTTAGGGCCTACAATTCCCCCCGTCATAGGGTTAATTTGACCTTGTACTTGTTCCAGGACAGCATGTGAACCTTGTTCCGATGGAGCGGACGTTTGCGCACCCGATTTTGAAGCCTCGTATTGGGCATACCTAGCAGGATGAGACCTTGATACATGTCTCATTAAATCCTCCGTCCCACCTTGACCTTTTCCAGTTTTAAATTTTAAAACATCTTTACAAATTTTACATCTAGCTACTTGATTCTCTACGTCCCTATTAATAAATATCCATGCATCTGATTTTAATGGTCGTTTTGCTGGACCTCGTCTCATACTAGGGGGAATATGAAGCATTTCAGTTGAAGGTGCACTAGTGGGTGTGTTGTCATCAACATTAGTGAGTGTATCATCTAGTTCATCGTCTAAATTAAAGTCTTCTTGAGTTCCAGAAAATAGCTCATCGTCTAAATCTAATGGTATTGTAGGAAAATGTTCAGTATCAACAAAACCATCCTGTGTAGGAATAGGATGACTAGAAGAAGTACTCTTGCCCTTGTTGCCCCTACTAGAAGAAGCACCCTTACCCTTAAACATACCTCTTAATCCTTCCATTTTAATTATGATAATAAATAATTAAAGATAATAAAATTAAGTGCGCTAAATAAAATAAACAGACAATAATAATTTAATGAAGGAACGAATGTACCAAACGCCGACGTAACGTCGACGTGTAATCGAGAGGTTGAAAATTAAAACTTTGCTCGATGGAAGATCCTCAAGCTAGTTGCCAACTTCACTCCCAATTCCCAAATGAATAAATAAAATTGAATATTTAGTAAACAATGTATACTTGTAAGAGATATATTGAGAGATTAGAGAGATTGTAGGAAGATTTGCGAGAAAGATGAAGAGAAAATGAGTTATTTATAGTTGAAAAATTGGGTTAAAGTGTAAATATAATAACTTATGAGTTAAAAATAAATATTAAGGGGTATGGGGGTTGGGGAGGCCAAAAATGGCCGTTGCACAACGGCCAAAATCTAAAATGGTCATTGGTGCAACGGTTATTTTTGCAAATGGGGGTTACGGGCGGGATCGGGATCGGGTCGGGATTGGCGGGCCGGGACGGGTCGGGACGAGACATTGTCCCATCCCGGTTCGAGTCCCGCTACCGATTTTTTTTATTTTTTTTATTTTTTTTTACTACGCGGGTTCGGGGTGGGACCGGGCCGTCCCGGCCCACTGGCCAGCTTTAATCCCAACTAACTGGTATCGCCTTATATAGTCGAAATTGCATTTCCAAGATATTGGACTTCGTGTTTAATCTACTTCCACTCAAAAGAGGAGGAAATAAGCTACTGGCATTGGTCTTATTTCAGTGATTGTATAGTAGTACGGTCTTGAAATATGTTTTTTGTTGCAAATATCAGAGGACATTGTCGTCTTGACTAAACTTTGAATTTTGACTGTGTATAAGGATTCGTTGCTGCCCACACGCTTCCAGTTCTATATGAAAGATATGAAGATGAAGTTGATGGTTTTGTATATAATGTCCTCGATAAGCTTCAAGGCCATTACAAGAAGCTGGATTCTGGTGTCCTCAGCAGAATACCACAAGGCAGCTTTAGGGGAAAGAAGGTCGAATAGATCGATCTTTAATTACTGAACGCTATCTCGTGGAAGAAAAGACCAGCTTGTATGCAGAGAACATTATGAAACTCATTTTGTGCTTAGGCAACAAATTGATGTATGTATGCTTAGGATTAATCGAGAGGTATTGAAAGAAAAGCGTATTGAACCGTAGGTCACCTTGTGTAAATGCTGCATGTGCTTTGATTGATATTTGGCATTTGAAAATAAATTGAGTTTCTACTAATTGATATATGTATTTGTGCATCAATCACGATAGATGCATTCACCATAGTTTTAGTATTATGGCAAACCCGTGTCAAATAGATAGCTGATTTGGCGGCTCTAGCCAAAACGGATCCTATTTTGGTTATTACATTCAACATTACTATGTTTTCGTATGCAGGAATACCTCTGTTAGCCGGCTTTTGTAGCAAATTTTATTTGTTCTTCGTCGATTTGGGTTATGGGGATTACTTCCTAGCCCCAGTGAGTAGTGGCTAGTGTTATAGGTCGTTGGACAACCGGAATGACTTGTGTTATAGGTCGTTGGGCGGCCGGAATGTTGCCACGAGTAAATTGCGCACCCAAAAGGATAGCGGCTGCGGTTCCCATGTCATAAAAAAATGGATGGTATTTTTTTTTTGAAGAACTTGTCTGTGTTGCACTGCGAATTTGGAATGGCACATGAGCTTTTGCAGTATTGGAAATTCTCTGGCTATAGCCCTACTTTTTCACATTTTTGTTTTCCTTTTTATTACTCTAGCTTGAGACTACAAGAACTTCTAAATGTATGGTTTATTAAGCAGTACAGCATACAATTAGGCATATTATGTAGGGATTACTACTTTTTGAGGCCAATTTTCTCTCTAAATAATTTGATCCGTATATTGCTAATATACATCTTCTTATTCGACATTCTATTTCATACAAAATAATATATTGATTCC
This sequence comes from Anisodus acutangulus, assembly GCA_029783415.1. Taxonomy (NCBI): domain Eukaryota; kingdom Viridiplantae; phylum Streptophyta; class Magnoliopsida; order Solanales; family Solanaceae; genus Anisodus; species Anisodus acutangulus. The sequence goes on along the minus strand of CM056511.1, from coordinate 37,022,981 downwards.
TGCATATATTTCTTAATTAGTACAATTATACTGCAAACCAAACACAACATTAGTTGTGCAGATTTTTCCCACCAAACACAGTATTATTTCATATCCGGGATTTTCAGCTGAGATTAGTTTCTTAATCCCTCCAATATTGTAAAAGTAGATTTTTGTGGCTGATATAAGCAAAAGTCATCTGTAAACCATTTAGATTTTTTCCCTTTTTTAAAAACTTGTGCAAATATATCCTTTGGGAAATTGCCCTTCCTGATAACGTCAGACTTAGGTCTAAAATTTGCTTATACACTGCTCAACTTTATAGACAAAACAATAAAATATTGTCTAACATTTGTAATTAGATGGAGATTCAAAATTTAAATTTTACGGGTTCAAACTTTCAAGATTTTAGCATTGAACCCATTATATTCTTAAAATTATGGGATCATACTTACTAGTTGTTGTAATTTTAGTAGATACTTACACATAAATTTATGTTCCACGCTGAAAGTATTGGATTCAAATGAACCCGGTTTTGTAATTCTGCATCACTTGTTTGTAATAACTTATAAAATTTTAGTCAGTGACTTGTGGTTAAACATTTTCTCATTAGATTTTCAATTTGTACAAAAGAGATCTTCAGACCGCAGTTTAAAAAGTTCATAAATTGCAAGAAAAATAAAAGGATGATTATTTACTAAATAATTATTTCAAAAGGGGATAACCAACGACAATTTCACCATTTTTGTACATGGATAAAACAAACATTCTTTCTCTTACCTATATGTAGTTACAATGGTAGCCAAAATAGACAGTCCATGATAAGTATCAGGTAATCAAATAATCCACGTAGCATTTCTCTTTTGGGCATTCGTACAAGAACTAGTTAATTAATTGGATCCTATATATGCATAGTTCTAGTATTATTATTATCACAATACATAAACATAAGAAGAATGGTAAATACTAGCTAGGGGACTAGTCTATTCTATAGTCAAATAATTAATTAACAATAGAAACATGATCAAGAAAGAGATAAATCTAGGTTAATGTGATTGCTGTTTTCCCTAGTGGAGTCAAAAAAGCTGCTGGGGGCATTATTAAATTGTGAGTAGTTTTTATGATGATCATCCATATTAGGCCAAAAAAATCTCTCTTTTTCACCTTCATCATCTGCTTTTGGTAATTCATAGTATATTTCATGACTTGGACGACCAGCATTATCTTCTTCTTCCTCCTTTGTCATTCCACTACTTATACTACCTTCTGCTTCCTGGAAAATCACCAAAAGAAAAAGAAAGTTTAGATATACCTACATTCAATTTTCTTCGCATGTTCAATTGTGATCAAAATAATCAAGTGTCATGCGAAAACTAATAAAATAAATCTTAAACGATAATAAACAAAATAACAAGGAAAAATCTACCAAAAGAGACATTATAAATTAACATGATTTGGTCATATATGAAAGATTTTTATTTTCTTTCTAGAAAAAGTAAAATAGATTATGATAAATGTCTTGTCCTTCTTTCAATTACAATGAAAATATAAATATAATAAGAAATTTAGAGCAACCCCACAATACAATTTCTATTAAAAAGGACAAAATAAAGAGTTAATTAGTTGTTCTGTGAAGAAATAGAGTAAAAATACTTATTTAATGAGGTCATTTATGGTAACGAACCTACTATAACAAAATAAAATAACCAACAGTATAAAAAAATAATTATATTATTAATGTATATAACTTGAATCACAAAATAAAACAGACCATTATACCTGATAATCATTGTAATGAATGTTTTCACCATTTTGGCTTCCATATTCCTTCTGCTTGCTGCTCTCTGGAGCATGTTCTCTTAATCTTTTAGACAAAAAGGAAAATGATAAATGTCTTTAGAGCTATTTAAGTTGCTAAGTAATTAAATTTGTACATAGCAAAAACTTTAGCTTAACAACTGCAGTTTGTCTAGCAAAGTTACATACATATGCATTTTCTATAACTATTATTCTATGTTTCATTTTATATGACATTATTGTTGAAAATTTGCCTTTGATAGGGGTTGCGTCCACCCATCTTTAATGACTTAAACACTCGGGTTCCGCATGTTGGAAACTTTGGTTCTTCCCACGTGCATAATCTACTAAGTGAGTAGATGACCGTACGACCAAAGATCATCAAATTTCGTTAAGAAATGAAAGAGATATTGGTCCACTAAGTAAGGTGTTTGAGGCATGAAAATATGGTGTGGGACAAATCTATCACATCGGTGGAAAAATGAAGAATTGTTCTTTTTATAAGCCTTAAAATTTGATAAGGGTTTGGGTCCCCAAGGGGTAACCCATGTATTTGAAGGAGGGAGGACCTAGGAGGGATAAGGGTTGGACCCCAACTGCTTAGTATTTACAGTTTGGTCCCTGGAGTTTCAGAAAAGATAAAATTGAGAAGAGGCTCACGGCGGAAGGCATAAAGTTTTTGCCTCTTGGGCTGGTTTTGGAGCTTTGAATCTCCATTACTTGGCACTTGAATTCAGCCATTATTTGTAACCCCTCAATAAGTGTCATTACATGGCTATTTAAAGTCATTAGTTGGCTAGTTGAGAGGTCATCCTCCTAAACACTATATATTGAGACCTTACTCTTATTTGAGGGCAGCAGAAAGATAAGAGAGCAGACAGGAAAAGAGAGATAACACAAGTCCTGAACAAAAGCAGAAACTCTTCCTTTTCCTCTAAAATTTCATTCTTTAGCAAGTCGTTTCATGTTTGTTTTCTTCGTCAGAATCAACCTATTTGCTTTGTAGTGTTGATTAGTTGTTGTTTTATCTTGGGAGACTATTGCCCGCTAACGTAAAAGAATATATACGGGGCAATCTTGTCTTAAAGACAGAGAGTCATCTCTCGACTCGGCCGGTGGTGTTGTGATTATCTAATTGATTGCTAAGTGTTTCAGGTGTGAACTTGAAACTCAAAGGACTCTAACCGTTCGGATTCTCAGCGGTTCTACAAGCCACAAGTGTAGCAGTTCATGTTCTTGTATTTCTGAATACAATATCCAGATTTGAAGTTCTACTACAAGATTAAAAGATTGACAACTTCTTATTGTAATCTTTATTGTTTATCCTTTCGAAGCACTTGTAATAGTTATTTACTATTTCCGTACTGCATTATCTCCAATAATTATTTGTTTATCAGTCTGTTAAAAAAGAACGATACTACACATTTATATCAATATATTTGAAAATAATTTAATTTGAAGTTTCTCATCTTGCTCTTAATGACATATTTCACCATCACACAAATTTTATCGAATATTTACGATACAAATATCAAAAAGTTATTTTTTCCTTAAACTTCGTGCGCGTCAAACGGAATAGTACTGCTACATAAATTGAACAGAGGAAGTAGAAATGTTAGACTTACAGTGGTGAAGACAAATTGAAGTCTGGCATCATAACATGGAGGCTAGGATGCTCCTTCATGTTTCTATACATCTGTTTTTCAGAAATTAAAATAGATAAAGATCAAATCAGTACTAGTATACTTTAATTAATTTGAGTTATATCAAATAAAACCGATAACATATGTATCTTTTAATTTGAGCTATGTTAATTTCACAAGAGACAAAATATAAATATTGACAAAGACACTAGATGATTTTTTTCATCTATCCAAACTTTGATGGATAAAATTATGCGATAATTGTACTGGTGGAAGATAACAAGTACCTGTGAAATTAATCGTGTGCATAAGATGGCCTGAATACCACATTTATTAAAAACCACAGGTTCAAAGAGATTTACCAAACACATTAACTTTGTGGTAACTGTTTATATTTACATTTATTCATCAGTTTTCCAGGCCTTTTGAGGTAAATATTGTGAATGATCCAACGTAGAAAAGAAAAATAAAGCTATCTTAGAAAATTTGTATATGTGGAGACTCAAGTTAGATTACAAGAACTTGGATTTCGAGTTTTTCAATTATTATTCAATAATTTAGAACTTATAGGGCTAGCATCTAGCTGCATGCCTAACCTAATTACTATATATTTAAACATCATGTGCAAATTCTTCCGCCAATTTAGTTGTTTAGACTTTAGACCAATCTACATAGACCTAGCTCTAATAGGTAAGATATTTACTTGGGGTTATTTGTAGTGGAATACATGGATTAAATAATAACGAATTTATTTATTCAATATACCCTTAGATTTAAAATGGAATATACAAAGGTTAATTGAAATATGTATTTGGTTTCACAATAGATAAAATTTCATTTTTCAATTTTAGCCTTGGAGTCCTTCAAGATTTTTGGGAGAAGAGCTTTGAAGAAAGACATTTTGTGTAACAGTCCAACCCACTAGTATATTGTTCGCTTTGAACCTAGGCATGCACGGCTTTAAAACGCGTCACTAGGGTGTAAGACCTGTTTATTTATATACCCAACATCTCTCCTGTGTTTTGCCGATATGGGACATCTTTCCTAAGCAGGGGTATCACATGCACCCCCTCTTATGGACTCAACGTCCTCGCTGAGGTTTGTCCCACCGCATGGGATTTGACTAGACTCAACACTGAGGTTTGCTCGCCAACCCGGGATTTGCCTAAACTCAGTTGAACTCTAGCCCACACCGATAAGGCTGCCCCACCACATGGGATTTGCCTTGACTCAGCACTGAGGTTTGCCCTGCCTATCCGAGATTTTCCTAAACTCAGTTGGACTCTGGCCCACACCGACAAGGCTGACACAAGAATGACTCAGATACTATCTATAACAGCCCAACCCACTAGTGATATTGTCCGCTTTGGGCCTAGGCCCTTATGGCTGTAAACGTGTCACTAGGGTGTAAGGCTTGTTTACTTATATACCCAACATTTCTCATGTGTTTTGCCGATGTGGAACACCTTTCTTAAGCATGGGTGTCACGTTTTGGTCATTTAATTATTCTATCCCGAGATAGATAATTCCAAAATTATCACCCCAGGCTCATCTCGTCGATTGGCATTCCGATCCTGGTCATTCATATAAAAGTAGTACTAAAATATGATATTATTAATCTCGAAATAAAAATCCAACCAATCATGAGATTGAATAATCCCACATTCTATCTTGGAATAATTATCTATTATTTCATGAACCAAATTTTGCATAAGAATTTAAGTTTAATACATTGACAAACTTTTTTGTTAATGCAAAAACTATTTTTACAAGTCAATGTATATTGTTAAATATGGCAATATACACACAATATACAAGTGTATATTGCCATATTAAGTGCCACGATTTATGGCCATTATTCTCTCGGTTTTGTGGATGTTTTGGTAGTCAAAAATATTGTATATTTGGAAAATATATGTGTAGTATATTGTAATGTATTTGTTACCATAATTAGGAATATACACTACCATAATTGTAGAGTTAGAATTATGGTAGAATAAGGTTTTAGAAATAGAATAGGAATAGGATTCTCCTATTTTGTATCTTGTATATATACCTATTCAATTAATGAAAATAATCAAGGGGATTATTTCTTTCATGGTATCAAGAGACTAGGTCTAAACAAAAGTTTTTTCTCTCCCAACTTTTGCCTCTCTCGGCCGAGACACCCTCCCTCGGGTTTCTCTTCCAAAATTCGTCTTCCGCTCTCAAAAACACCTCTCTTAAATTTCCCTTCCTTCTTTGTTCTTCCAATATGTCTAAGAACAATTATCACCCTGCCCTCACGGTGTCCAATATCAAGAGCAGTATCCCTATTGTCCTTGAGATGGAAAACGTCCAATATGCGACGTGGGCAGAGTTGTTTAAAATTCACGTTATCTCTTATCAAGTTCTTCATCACATCATTCCTCCCGCTAGACCCCTTCCTGCGGAGGATCCTGAGTTATGGATCACACTTGATGCTACCGTTCTCCGGTGGATATACGCCACTATTTCGGTGGACCTTCTACAGATGATTATTGAGCCGGATACCACGGCTATGGCTAAATGGAATAGATTGCGTGACATATTCCAAGACAACCAACATTCACGTGTCGTCACACTCGAGCAGGAATTCTCTCTAGTTCGAATGGACGAATTTCCAAATATTTCTGCATATTGTAAGAAACTAAAGGAGTTGGCAGATCAACTCCGTAATGTTGGCGCACCGATAACAAATAATCGTCTAGTTCTACAGTTGGTTGCCGATCTTTTGGAGGCCTATAATGGTATGGGAACTCTCCTTCGCCAAAGCAACCCTCTTCCCGACTTCTATCAAGCCCGCTCCATGCTTACGTTGGAAGAAGCCGGTTTGGCTAAAAAGGCGGCTACCGGAGCAAGCCCAGTCGTCATGGTGGCCTCCTCTCCTAGTTCTTTGGGTTTTGTGAATAATTCAGGCCAAAACCATAATAATGGTGGCGGCAAGAATAATCGCAAGAATAATAAAAATCGCAGGGGCAAACGCGGCGGTTCTGGTGGAGGTTCCGGTGGTCAACAAACAGGCGGTGGGTCCCAGCTAGGGTACAGTGGCCCACCACCCCTCTGGGCCCAGCAGTGGGGCCCATGGCAGTGGAACCCGTACCCGGCCGGCCAGTTCCAACGGCGGTGGGTCGCCAACGGTCGAGGCCCAACACCCGGCGGTGGCGGCCCGGCTGGCGATGGCCAACAATGGCGACAACAGCGATTCTGACGGCCCAACTCCACCACGTCCAGGAGTTCTTGGACCCCGACCTCCGCAAGCCCATCATGCAGCAGGCCCCACTCAAACCGACATCGAGGCCGCAATGTACACACTGGGTTATCTCAACCGGACCCAAATTGGTATATGGACACCGGTGCCACTACTCACATGACTTCCGAATCAGGTACTCTCTCATCTTATTCCAATTTGAGCACCACTCGGGGGATAATTATTGGTAATGGCAGTTCTATTCCAATTCTAGGGTATGGTCAGAAAACGTTGTCTCCCCCCAATCCACCACTCCTCTTGAAAAATACTTTGCATGCTCCTAAATTGATTAAAAATTTAGTGTATGTCCGCAAGTTCACAAATGACAATTCTATTTCTGTTGAATTTAATCCTTTCTGTTTCTCTGTGAAGGATTTCATGACGGGGAGTCATCTCATGAGGTGTGATAGTAGGGGGATCTATATCCTATCATGCCCGGTTTTAGTCCATCGAGTCCAGCCTTGCCGTCAGCTTTTGCAGCCATCTCTCCTTCCATATGGCATGCTCGCCTAGGTCATCCGGGATCTTCTATTTTATCAGTTTTAGATAAAAATAGCTGTATTTCTTGTAAGGGTACCAGTCGTACTCCAATTTGTCAGTCTTGTTCATTAGGAAAAATTGATAAATTGCCATTTGTAGACTCCAATTCTCATACTTCTATGCCATTTGACATTATTCATAGCGACTTATGGACATCTCCGGTTCTTAGTTCCTTGGGTCATCGATATTATGTTCTCTTTTTAGATGATTATTCTAGATTTTTGTGGACATTTCCAATTGCGAATAAATCACAAGTGTTTTCTGTCTTCATCAAATTTAGAGCGTTCATTCGTGCTCAATTCGAAAGAGAAATAAAAAATATTCAATGTGATAATGGGAAAGAGTATGACAATAGGGAGTTTCGGGAGTTTTGTGCTAATAATGGGATAAATTTTCATTTTTCGTGTCCTCATACATCTTCACAAAATGGGAAAGACGAACGCAAAATTCGTTCCATAAATAACATTGTTCGAACTCTCTTAATTCATGCATCCGTACCTCCATATTTTTGGCATCATGCTCTACAAATGGCCACATATCTTCTTAACATAATTCCGTCTAAAGGTCTAACATATTCTTCTCCCCTCAAAATCCTATATAATAAGAACCCTTCTTATTCTCATATTCGGATTTTTGGGTGCTTATGTTATCTGTTATTCCCATCCACCACAATTAACAAACTTCAGGTTCGGTCTACCCCGTGTGTATTTTTGGGTTATCCGTCAAATCATCGTGGTTATAAGTGTTTTGATTTATCCTCCAAGAAAATCATAATAAATCGCCATGTCATTTTTTATGAAACTCAATTCCCTTTTACGAAAGTTCATACTCCCGATCCTAAGTCGTATAATTTTTTGGATGACCAAATATCCCCGTATATTATTCAGAATTTTTCGGACTTCTCCCGCACCCAGAATCCTCCAGCGGGCCCATCGCTCTTTGGACCCACGTAATCGCTTGTAGCAACATCTTGACCACGAGAACAGTTTCAGCAATTGGGCGATCGACTCGAACTGTCCCGACGACGAGTCCCTCACACCGAATTTGGTCTTGTGCCACCCGTCCCGAGCCCAGAAAATTCCCAAAATTCCCTCAATTCTTCCTCGAGTCATAGACCGGTCACTCGTAGTCATCGGAGTATTTTTACACCTAAAAGACATTTTAATTTACATTCGATGTCTCTAAATCCCCTTGCCCATAATCACGTGTCCGCATTAAATGACCCTAATTGGAAAATTGCTATGACTGATGAATATAATGCTCTTATTGATAATAAGACGTGGGAGTTGGTGCCCCGTCCATATGGTATTAATGTTATCAGGTCTATGTGGATTTTCGCTCATAAGGAGAATTTAGATGGGTCATTTGCTCGACATAAGGCGAGACATGTTGGTGATGGTAAGACTCAGCAGGTTGGGATAGATTGTGGTGAGATATTTAGTCCGGTGGTTAAACCGGCTACCATTCGCACTATGCTTAGCTTGGCTCTTTCAAAGACTTGGCCAATTCATCAGTTGGATGTCAAGAATGCTTTCCTACATGGTGATCTCAAGGAAACAGTCTATATGCATCAGTCGTTGGGTTTCAGGGATCCACACCATCCTCATCATGTATGTTTGTTGAAAAAGTCCTTATATGGGCTTAAGAAGTCTCCAAGGGCCTGGTACACGAGGTTTGCTGACTTTGTTTCAACTATTGGGTTCACTCACAACAGGTCCGATAATTCCTTGTTCATCTACGACCGTGGTTCATCATTGGCCTACATTTTATTGTATGTGGATGATATCATCTTGACTGCATTCTCAGATGTCTTGCGCCAGTCTATCATGGTCATGCTCAGTTCTGAGTTCGCTATGAAGGACTTAGGACCCTTGAGTTATTTTTTGGGGATTGCTGTCAAACGTCACTCAGGTGGTCTATTTTTTTCTCAATGGAAGTATGCTGCTGAGATCATCGAGAGGGCTGGGATGTCATCCTGTAAGTCCACTTCTACTCCAGTTGATGCAAAACCCAAGCTTAGTGCCGCGGCAGGTGCACCATACGAGGACCCGACCCGCTATCGCAGTCTTGCAGGGGCACTCCAGTATCTTACATTTACCAGACCGGATATTACGTATCTTTGTTCAGCGGTGTGTTTATTCATGCATGATCCTAGAGTTGAGCACATGAATGCAATCAAACGCATCATTCGGTATATTCAGGGGACCTTTGGACTATGGGTTGCACTGTATCCTTCTTCTACATCCACACTGGTCTCATACGGATGCGGATTGGGGTGGTTGTACGGACACCGCACGACACGCCAGGATATTGTATGTTCCTTGGCAACAACTTGGTCTCCTGGTCTGCAAAGCGTCAGGCGACTCTATCCCGCTCAAGTGCAGAGACAGAATATCGAGGGATAGCTAATGTGATCTCAGAATCGTGTTGGTTACGTAATTTGCTGTTAGAACTACATTGCCCCATTCAGAAGGAGACCTTAGTATATTGTGATAATGTTAGTGCTATCTACCTCTCAGGTAACCCGGTTCAGCACCAACGCACAAAACATATCGAAATGGACATTCACTTTGTCCGTGAAAAGGTTGCTCGGGGGCAGGTACGCGTATGCCATGTCCCATCAAGATATCAAGTTGCAGACATTTTTACAAAGGGTCTTCCCTCGGTACTCTTTGAAGATTTTAGGGACAGTCTCAGCGTTCGAAGACCGCCCGCTATGAATGCGGGGGTGTGTTAAATATGGCAATATACACACAATATACAAGTGTATATTGCCATATTAAGTGCCACGATTTATGGCCATTATTCTCTCGGTTTTGTGGCTGTTTTGGTAGTCAAGAATATTGTATATTTGGAAAATATATGTGTAGTATATTGTAATGTATTTGTTACCATAATTAGGAATATACACTGCCATAATTGTAGAGTTAGAATTATGGTAGAATAAGGTTTCAGAAATAGAATAGGAATAGGATTCTCCTATTTTGTATCTTGTATATATACCTATTCAATTAATGAAAATAATCAAAGGGATTATTTCTTTCATATATATTTTAAATCCTTACCTTACTTAGTGTATCATTCCATGTGCCAAACCAGGTAAGTCTTAAAGGAAATCAAATTAAAGTTCTTATCAAGCACTAACTTAATTACAATAATAATTTGATTTTGATCCCACCCATTGAACGAATGAAAGATATATCTCTTTCACACAGACATTTAAACTAAATGATATATATTTTCATTTTAATTTTTTAGTGCTAAAATTAAATGGTACATGTATTATTTGGTTTGAAGTAAACACTAATGTAGTAAGTATTTATCCTTGATTACTCTATATCAAAAGGACAAAAAGAAAAAAAGAAACATAAAATTTCAATTACTTATTGAGAAAACTTGTGAAAGAAAACTTCCTAGGTTTGGAACAAGTCTAGTTTTCTCTTTCCTAGTACTCATTGTCTTCTTTTTCTAAAAAAGTGAAGTTCAATTACCTAGTTAAAATTGTTAAGGAATCTTTCTATCCAAGAAAATTATAATAGAAAATTGATCATCCTACAGATTCCAAATATGATGATATGATGTGATGTTCAAATATTATATAACTGCAGAGAGGAATATTAACTACAACAACTACGTAATCCAGTGTAATTCACATAGTGGGGTTTGTGAAAGTCAAAATGTATGCGGACTTTACCCAAATTACTGTGGGGTTGATAGGTTAAACCAATAGATTCTCGGCGGGAAAGAGAAGAGTTTGAAGCAAGGTAGCAAGTAAAAAAGATGATAGTAGAATAGCAAGATACAAGGCAAACAAGATAACAAATAATGATACACATTAAAAAAAGAAATTACGTGATTACTAGCTAGATAATACTACTCTCGAAACCCCTCAGCTGTCTACTAATCTTCGAGTCTACTCCTCGACCTCTACACCTTTCTATCTAAAGAAGAATATTAACTCGCTAGGTTAATTTAGATAGTACCTGGAGATGGCTTTTAACATGAGAAATCTTCAATTCCTTTATGGCCATCATCCGCAGAGTTCTCTTTGGTGTTGCTTCTGTCAAATACAAGGGGGGAAATCATTCTTTTTCCTCCTATTATATCAAAGTTCAAATACTCCACGTATTCAATTTAGTTCATTGCTTTCGGATCAAATTATATATGCATATAATAATAGGAGTAACTCATAGTACTCATGATTCTGAAGTATGGAATACTTTAAATATAGAATTCCCCTTTACTCAATTCCGAGCTCACCTCAACTTGGCGGATGAAGCTTTTGAGCTATTGTTCAACTCAGTATTTTCGAAACGGAACACACATATATATGTATATGAAAAGATCCAAAAGTTCAACAAATATTAGACTGTAAACCTATAATTTCAAACATACGACGAGTTCTTCAAGTGATAAGAATTTTAAAGATTGAAAGCATTAAATTTAAATCCTAAATCCACATCGCACCACCTCATTATTTTTCTGCTTTCTTTGAAACACAAGAGGGGAACACCAAAAAAATGAATAAAAGAGATGAAAAAAGAAACCACAAACGATAAAAGGAAAAATAATTGACTCATGAAGGTGCATCATATGGCAACTAAGCAGGTGCGGAATTAGCATATGTAAGGTACAGATTCAGTAGAATTCGGTAACTTTGCTTCAAATCCTACGTATTTGTTGAGAAAATCATTAAATATGTACATATAATAAACTTCACAACCTATAAACTTAAAATGCAAAATTCATAAACTTTAAATCTTGGATCTGCCTCTACGACAAACTAAACGACACCCTTCGAATTAAGTTAATTCTCTTGAAAAAAACTATATGACATATTTTAATATTTTGATGTTGTATTCAGAAAAACTTACTGTTTCTTCCACCAAGATGTTCAACAGTTTGAATGAAGAGCTCATGAAGTTGTGGAGTCCATCTTAGACGTGGAGCTGATGATTTCTTGTATTTCCTAACTAACTTCATTTTCTTAGATCTTCTCATCTTTTCTGGTGCATATTGAGACATCAAGAATATTTCCATTTTCTCAAAAGCTTATTATAACTTGAGTTTATATCATACGTTGTGTCGTTCCAACCAAAAATAGGAAAGAATTGACAAATATAGATATAGGAGGAGTCTGAGATTATGGACTTTTTTGGTTTGTGTGGACTTTAGGAAACATCCTCTAATTCCTTGTCATTTCCTCCTTGAGTTTCCCTCACAAGGGAAAAAGAGAAAAATTAGAAATGAAAGAAAAAACATAAAGCCCTAGAATGGGAAGAAAAAAAGTTCTTTGTAAAGTGATTTTGGTAAATGGTCATTTATAAAGGTTAAAAGACTTGTATGTATAACCCTTTTTTGGATTTTGATATTCACTTTGGATTTTGACTAATTCTGAATTCGCGTCGCGCATAAGAGGGAAGTGCTCTCTATTAGAGTTTTTAGTTTCATTCTCATGCCCAAGACCTCTAATTAAGAATTGAGGGACCATATCTATCTCACCACAAATTTGGTATGTATAACCCTTGTAAACCCTATCCTATACCTTCTTTTTTCCTATTTCAGTTGAATTTCTATGCATTGTCCGTGAATAAATTTTTACACCGTCAAATTGAACTATAATAATTAACTATCTTCATAATAAGTTTGATATGGTAACTTTGAAACAAAAATAATAATAACCTTCTATACCCAATTAAATTGCATTGTTAATATAAAATTACTACCAAAAAAATTAAAATTATCTACGAACTTCTGCGCTAATACTTTGTTAAATTGCTCGTAACTAACATATTTTTTAAATATTTTATCGCTAATCCGTCGCTAAATAGGATTAGAGGCGATTTTACATTTTAGCTATAGAATTTGTCCGTCGATAATTCTTGTTTTTGAGTGTAAAGTTCTTTACATTGTCAATATATATAAGTTAAAGTATAGTTTTTTTTTGCAACAAGGAAAATAAAATTATACTAATGCATAATTTTCTTGATCTCAAAAGGAAATAGGACAGTTGAATCTCAGAAATATCTAAGTCAACCCTAAACCTATACATTTAAGAAGAGAACCTTGTTCATCTTTGAAATTTTCAACTCTAACTTGATTTCTTTCGACTTACGAAAGTTTTTTATGATTTTATTTTCACTTCAACTTGGTGAAACAACGAGCTAATTAAATAATTTTAATGCGAGAATAAAAATGATATAGCAATTACATTTGGGGTCCGAACTATACTAACTTGAAATATGGTATTTAAGGATTGCTTTTATTTGGTCTAATTAATTTGTGGAAAAACTTTAAAAAGTAAAATTATAGGAGTATTTACATTTGATCCCTTAAAAGTATTACTTCCTATAATGTATCGTACAGTTTAGGCATGATGATTAATAAATGGTTGCATATAGACCAATGCCTTTAGGAACATAGGAATAATTAGTGTCACTTAATTTTGCAGTTCTGTACTTTTATTGGTACACGGGCCATTAATTGGCAAAAAGAAATTTGGTAAACATAGATTTCCGTTAATTTATCGATAACCCTTCGTCAAATAAAATTAGCAATGCACTACTAAAAGGTAAGAGTCAGTGACAGATAAATTTTATAATTAAATAATAAAATCTATGACTAATTCTATAACGACAAATTATTAAGAAAATTATTAGCTACAAGCTATTTATCCGCATATTAGCAACTTGATACCTAATTTTATTTTTTGTGACACATTTTTATTGTTTAGTGACCGAAGTTATTTGTCACTAGTTTTTGTTTTTCTATAGCAATAACAAGTTGAATTAAAAAGCAAACTAGTTAATTAGAAAATAAAACTGACAACATGTTACAACAACAACAATAACATACCCAACGTATTTCTATAGGTAAGATTTGGAGAGGGTAGGGTGCACGAGTGACGAAACCTTACTTCTATCTCAGAGAGGTAGAGATGTTATTTCGAATTGACCATTGATTACAAGAAAAATATTTTAAAGCAGTTCGAAAAAGTAAATGCAAAAATAAAGACCACATTATACTTATAATGTAAATTATTTTTATATTGAATAAATACATAAATTAAATTAAAATAAAACATGGAAAGTCAAAAGGTTTGAACCAAGAAAAGGTATATTGTTTTTCTTGCTATTATATAACCTTAGCTGAAGTCTCAAAACTCTCATGTCAAAAAAAGGCGGTGCCTACTTGTGGACCCCATCTCTTCTTCATAGTGCCAAATTCAACGTGCATGAAAGAAAGTGAGCAAGTAATCCTAGAATTCCATGAAAGCAACCGATATTTTCCGTAACATTGTATTAATTTCTTTTGGAAAATATTTTTTATTAATATAAATATATATAGTGTATACAATGTTGAATCGTAATCGAATAAAGATTCTATATTTATCATAATTATACACTACTATTAATTACAAAATATGGCGAATATATGGTAATATTCGCTAATACACCTCCTCAGTCGGAGCGGGTGGAGGCCGGACGCTGAGACTAGATCTGAAGTCTAGGAATAGCTGTCTAGGAAGACCTTTAGTGAAGATATCTGCATACTGATACGAACAAGGCACATGCAACACCTTAACATGACTTATAGCAACCTTCTCACGAACAAAATGTATATCCATCTTAATGTACTTGGTTCGATGATGCTGAACTGGGTTATGAGATAAGTAGATCGCGAATATGTTATCACAGTATACCATAGACGCCTTACGCAAGGGACAATGAAGCTCCAAGAGAAGGTTTCGGAGCCAACAGATCTCAGCAACATCGTTTGCAACGCCTCTATACCCTGCTTCTGCACTCGATCGGGATAGGGTGGCTTGCCTCTTGGCAGATCACGAAATGAGATTATCTCCTAAGAACACACAGTAGCCGGAGGTGGAGCGTCGCATGTCCGGACAGCCTGCCCAATCGGCGTCCGTATATGATATCAACCTGGTCGGTGCAGAGGGGTAGAGATGCAATCCATAATCAAGAGTGCCCTTAACGTATCGAATGATACGTTTAAGAGCTGTAAAATGAGACTCTATGGGCATGCATAAATAAACACACCTGCTGAATAGCATAAGCAATATCATGTCTGGTGAAAGTAAGATATTGAAGTGCACCTACAAGACTCTTATAAAGAGTGGGATCGGACACTGGATCATCGTCACTAGCACCGAGTTTCAACTTCGAGTCAACCGGAGTAGGCATGATCTTACAGTTTGTCATTTTAGCCCTGTACACAATTTCCTCTGCATACATACGCTGACACAGGAACATAGTAACTGCAGATCTAGTCACTGATATCCCATGAAATAACTCAATTTCCCCAAGTCAGTCATAGCAAATTCGGATTTAAGCAGAGCAATTATCTCATTTTTAACACATCAGAAGAGACAATGAGAACAATATCATCCACATATAATAACAAGTATGCAATGTTACTACCTCGATGAAATAAAAAGAGAGAATGATCACACTTGCTGCATACGAACCCAATCAACATAATGTAAGTAGCAAAGCGCTCATACCACGCCCTTGGTCACCTGTTTCAAACCATACAGTGACTTACGAAGATGACATACATAATGAGGAGCCTTTGGATGGACAAAACCTGGTGGCTGGTGCATGTAAACTGTTTCCTTCAAATTCTCATGTCATAATGAATTCTTTACATCAAACTGATAAATCGACCAGTGCTTACCCATAGCTATGCTCAGAACTGTGCGAATAGTTTGTATTAATCCCCATTGGGGAGTATTTCTCATTAATACAAATATATATAGTGTGTACAATGTTGAATCTTAATTTAATAAGGATCTTATATTTACCATAATTATACACTACTATTAATTACAAAATATATGGAAAATATATGATAATATTCGCTAATATTTTCTTTGCTAAAAATAAGAATAGAGATAAAAATGAAGTTGACTTCATAGTGCATAATTGTCCACCCTATAAAGGATAGTTTATTAGCTAGGATGTCTAGGTTTGCAGCACAAATTAGACTTACATCGCGTTTCACATTTGTTTTCTCTTGACATTTGGAGAAAAGAATTAAACAAATTCCGTCAATTAATTGTCATTGTTTGAGTTGATGGAGAAGACATTCTAAATCATTAGCAAATGGTACAGTGGAATGGTTAGTGCAAGATTGTATTAATCTCTCGTGGGGAGTCTTGCTCATTAATATAAATATATATAGTGTACAATGGGGAACCCTAATACAATAAGGATCTCATATCTACCATAATTATACATCACTAATTATTACACACTATATGAAATATATTCTAATTATGGTAAGGTATGTACACGTTAATACACCTCTCAGTCGGAGTGAGAGGAGGTCCGACGCTAAGACTGGATCTGAAGTCGAGGAAGAGCTGTATAGGAAGGCCTTTTGTGAATATATATGCATACTAATATGAAGAAGGCACATGTAACACCTTAACTTGACCAAGGGCAACCTTCTCACGAATAAAATGTATATTCATCTCAATGTTCTTGGTTCACTGATGCTGAACCGCGTTATGAGATAAATATATAGCAGATATGTTATCACAGTAAACCAAAGATGCCTTACGCAAGGGACATTGTAGCTCCAAAAGAAGGATTCAAAGACAACAAATCTCAACAACAACATTAGCCACACTTCGGTATTCTATTTCGGCACTCGAACGGGAAAGGGTGGCCTGCCTCTTGGCAGACCAAGAAATGAGATTATCCCCTAAGAACACACAGTAGCCGGAGGTGAAGCATCGCGTGTCCGGACAGCCTACCCAATCAACATCTGTATATGACAACAACCTGGTCGGTGCTGAGGGGTAGAGGTGCAATCCATAATCAAGTGTGTCCTTAACATATCGAATGATACGCTTAAGGGAAGTAAAATGAGGCTCCCTATGGCAAGCATAAATAAGCATACCTGCTGGACAACATAAGCAATATCAGGTCTGGTGAACATGAGATAATGTAGTGCACCTGCAAGACTTCTGTAAAGTGTATGATCGGACATAGGGTTACCATCAACAGCACTAAGCTTTGATTTAGAGTCAACCGGAGTAGACATTATCTTGCAGTTTACCATTTTAGCCTGTATACTATCTCCTCTGCATATTTGCGTTGACACAAAAACATTGAATCTGCAGATCTAGTCACTGATACCCCCAAAAAATAGCTCAACTTCCCCATGTCAGTCATGACAAATTCGATTTTGGGCAATATTATAATCTCATTTTTCAACAAATCATAGGAGGCAGTAAGCACAATATCATCCACATATAACAGCAAGTAAGCGGTGTTATTACCTTGATTAAAAATAAAGAGAGAATTATCACATTTGCTACATACAAACCCAATCAGTAGAATGTACCGTGCAAAGCGACCATACCACACTCTAGAGGCCTGTTTCAAGCCATACAGTGACTTACGGAGGCGGCATACATACTGAGGGGCTGCAGAATGGACAAAGTCAAGCGGCTGGTGCATGTAAATAGTCTCTTTTAAATCCCCATGTAGAAATGCATTTTTCACATCTAGCTGATGAATCGGCCAATGCTTACCCATAGCAATGCAATGAACTGTGCGAATGGTAGCCGGTTTAACAACTGGACTGAACATCTCACCACAATCAACACCATCTTACAGATTAGTACCATTAGCCACAAGTTTTGCCTTATACCTCTCTAGGGCACCATTGTTTCTATATTTGTGACAAAAAAAACCACATGCAACGGATCACATTCACCCCCTCCGATCTAGGAATCAAATCTCAAGTGTGTTATTTTGTGAAAGCATTAATTTCCTCACACATAGCCGCATTCCAATTTGGGTCTAGTTTGGCTAATTTTGGGTTTTTGGGAATAGGTGAAATGGTTTGGGTGGACAAGTTAAACCGGACTTCAGGTTTTAAAATCCCGTGTTGAACACGAGTTTCCATACAATGGGTGGGGGCAAGGGTACTGTCGGTATTTAGGGATAGAGTCTGGTTTGGGAAACTAAGTGGTTGGGCGTGGTGTGACGGTGAACTGGGTTTGACGACGGGTGGGAGTTGCGGTTGTGTGGTTTCTAGACTGGATGATGGTTGTGGTGGTGGCATCGATCTGGGCATATCGACGCGGTATGGGTTAGAAGTTGTGGGGTACGAAGTCGGTGGTGGGTTGGGGATGGGTTGCAGTCGTGGTATGGGTGTGTCAGTTTGGGTTTCATGAACTGGGTGGGTTAGGATATCGGAATGACGGTAAGAATGTGACACTGTTGGCAGTGGTTGACTGTGCCGGTGGGATCTCTGTATATTAGCAGGAGTAGGCGGTGAGATGGTGTTTGTAGGGTGAGGTGGTGGTGGCGATTGGGTTAGATCGATGATATTTGAGAGAATCGGTGGATGTGGGGCAGCCGACTGTCGATGGTGGGAATGGCAATCGGTGGTAGCTGTGACAGTGCATATGGGCTACCAGTAGCTGCAAATGGCGTCGGACTAGTGGGATTAGTGGCAGACGGTGGCTGACCAGTGGAGTTGGTGGCAAACGGTGGCTGAACATGGTCGGCAACTGTCGGAACAGTGGCAGTATGACGTAATGCTTGTTGGACAAGTGGGAATGGGTCCGAATCTTCGAGGAATTGGTAATCAGTGACTCGGAATTTTTTAATGTTGTCAAACGAAAAAAACATACTCAACAAAGGTGATGTGGCAAGAAATGATGATTTTGTCGGTGGATAGGTCATAGCACAAATACCCCCTATGATTTGACGGAAAACCTAGAAATGCACAGAGTAGATCTGGGTGCCAATTTGTGGGGGGGGGTGGATGTCAGATTAGGGTAACATAGACAACCAAAAATTCTAAGATGGTCATAGATAGGAATCCGACGGTAGAGAATTTATGTGGGTGTCCTATTTTGAATCGCACGGGTATGTAAAATGTTGAGAATGTGTTCTACCGTTTTTAGTGCATATACCCAAAAAGTAGGAGGGAGAGACGCATGAAAAAGGAGGATATGAATCATATTATTGATGGTTCGGAGAATTATTTCGGCTTTACCATTTTGAAGGGAGGTATATGAGCACGAGAAATGAAAAACCATGATGTTAGCCGCACAGAATTTATGAAATAAGGAATTATTAAACTCACGACCATTATCACATTGAAACAATTTTATGTCTTTTTCAAATTGTGTTTTAACCAGTGTACGAAACTCAATAAATTTGGAGAACACTTGAGATTTGACTTTGAGTGAATAGACTCAAAGAAAGTGAGAGAAATCGTCCAAAAATATCAGATAGTATTTGTGGCCTAAGTTGCTGGTTATGTGAGATGTCCATACATCAGTGTGAATAATATCAAAGGGAGAGAAAGTAGTACTCATAGAAGTCATAAATGGTAGTCTAAAGTGTTTCCCTAACTGACACGAGGAACAACTATGAGAAAGATTCTCTTTATTACATTGGATTAAATTTTGATTTTTAAGAGATTAAAAAATGTGAAAACCCGGATGACCAAGTCTACTATGCCACGTAGAGGGAGATATGGTTGTTAAAATGGTGATAGGAGTGACACTAGCAGCGGATGTGGGTAGGAACGAATATAGGTCCCCCTCACTGTTACATCTCGTAAGGAGTTTCCTGGTACGGAGGTCCGTTACGGAAAATCCAAACGGGTCAAAATTAATTGAGACAGAATTATCGGTGGCAAATTTTCTGACAGAAATTAGATTTTTGATGATGTTTGGGGCATAAAGGATGTTTTTAAGAGAGAATGGTGGATGCGGTGGTGGGGTAAGAGTGTGGCCAAATCCTTGAATTGGAATGCGATGATCACTACCCACCATAATAGATTGTGGAGTTGGTAAATGGCGCAGTTGAGGAAGATTACCTGAATTATTGGTGAGATGAGACGTGGCGCCCGTATCCATATACCACGCATTATCAGGCTGTTGTCGGGTCAAGGAAGCCATTTATTTGTTCTCGTGTAAAGGAAAAATGTTTAATTATTTTCGGGCAATGGAAGAAAACAAAAGGAACATAGGACAAAGTCTTCTTTGTGCTGTTATTTATTTATTTTTCTCGAGAAAACTTTATAGAAACCGAGGCACTTACTATCTTCAGAAAAAAAACACAGAGTTTGTAAAAAAGAAAAACACAGAAAACAGAGGTAAAAGGTTGTTTGTTGCGCAGAGGAACAACAAAAGGTTGTGGTTGTTTCTCGGGCAGTCAACTGTAGAGAACAGAGGAGGAAAAGAGAGGGTAGGGTTTAGATTTCGGCTTGTGATACCATGTAAGATTGTATTAATCTCTCATGAGGAGTCTTGCTCATTAATACAAATATATATAGTGTACAATGGGGGGTACCCTAATACAATAAGAATCTTATATCTATCATAATTATACATTACTAATTATTACACAATAAATGAAATATATTCTAATTATGATAAGGTATATACACGTTAATAGTTAGAATCCCTTCACTTATAATTTAATGTTTCAAGTTTAAATATTGTGTGACGTCAATGATGGAGGGAGGATTGAATAGACCCGGTCGCAGAGAAGTACTGACATGCACCTAGTCTGGCAAGCTTATGATTTGTTACACCATAGCCCATAGATGAATTCTACATCAGAATGGGAGAAGAAACTAAAGAGCATTATTAGTCATATATAGCTAGCACAAATTTACATGATATACGTGCACTTTTGGCTCCATAATGACGTAGCTCTAGAAATAATTTTGTGAGGTCTGATGGGCAAAAAACGGACATTACGTTCCATGGGCTTTTACTATGACATGTTGAGAATTTCCAAGGACGTTTCCATTGCAAGAATCCGATAAAGAATCTGCCGAAAAATGTTTTCAACGAGCAAATTTCCGACTAAATTCCGGTGAAACTATCAACAAAATTTAGTTAGGAACTTAGGAGTATTTGGATATTATATGTTATACAATACCAACAACAACAACAACAACTATAATAATAATAATAATAATAGTAAAAGACATTCTATATAAAGTTTTGGTTGTTTGCACTCAGGATCTTAATTAGGTTGCACACATAAATTAGGAGTTCGTTGTATATTTGTATTTTATTGACGGGATAACTATGGACCTTTTTTGTTGATTATTTAGGTTCATTTCATTACTAATTTAACCTATATATAAAGCATAACTGCTAGCTTTAGTGAATTTATTAATTAGTTGCAAGGTAAAAAAAACTATAAGAAGGATAATGTATGATATAAATTATAGGCTGTAAAGAGTGCTATGGACGGTGATGAATTAATATATTTAAAATAGTATATGTAAGATATCGTCTTACCTAGATACATGTGATAAATTGTTAAGAGGGGCAACCTATATAATATAGGTATTAAAATGCAACATTGCAATGATCAACAAATGTTTTGTTGTGGGGGAATTGAATAATTCTTTCAGAAGGACTACAAAAGTTACAAATTAGAAAATATTAAGTCAAAGAAGTTGGCAACAGGGCGAAGCTATGTATAGCCAATTAAGGACATTAGAGGCGAAGACTTAGAAGGTACGAATTCGTCAGAATTTTATAGTTTTGAATCAAATTCTATATTAATTTTAAATTATTTATTTAATATATATAAATTATTAGTTTAAAATCATGAAAAGGTACGGATTTGACATAATTTTATAGTTTTGAATCAAATTTTATAGTTTTTTAAAATATTTATTTAATATGTATGAATTATTAATTTAAAATCTAAAAAAGTACGGATTCAGCATAATTTTATAGTTTTGAATCAAATTTTCTATTAATCTTAAATATGTATTTAATATGTATGAATTTTAATTTAAAATTCATACACTCAAAAAAGAACTATAACCTATAAACTTTAAATTCTAAATATATCCCCTGACCCAAGGCTATCAATTGATGAATTCCTTTATAAATTGCGTACATAGGGCAAAATGGATTTTGTTGTTATACCTAAATTGTTGAATTTTCTTGACGTAAGAAAAGTTTTATAGTGTGGCAAAAGGGTTTAAAAATAGTTTTTAAATCCTCTTGCATAAGTTCCTAATTCCACACTGACTTGGCAAAGTATTACTCCCTCGGTTTTAATATGTGTGTCGTACTTTTGTTATTAGTCGATTTTAAATAAATTGTCACTTTTTATATTTAGTAACTCTTAATTTCAGCGGTTCACATGTTACGTACTTAGGACCAACAAATATTTTGATACATTATACACATTTTTAGTTTAAGATCACATGCTTCGAGAGTCTTTTACTTTTTAAAATGTGTGTCCAATTAAATTAAGATATATAAAATAAAATAAAAGAATTTTTTTTATATGAGTATGCCCCTATCCGGATTACTGCAACTTATTAATGTGAAAGTGTGTTTTTCTTAAAATATACCACATATGTCAATTTTCTATTTTCAAACCCCTTTATGAATGAACTTACGTAGAAATCCCATGCAAGTAATAAAGACGAAAATAATAAAGATTAGGTACTCTAGTTGCGGCTGGAATATAAGTAGATAGAAGTAGAGTGGAAAAGGCAGTGCAATTTAGGGGCTTGAATCCTTCATTCCAAAATCCAAACTGAAAATGACAAGGGAATTAAATAATCTCAAAAAGGTAAAAATGACGTTGACAACTCACCCATGACTCATTCACGGCTGTTTGGTACGATTTTTATTATCTAATATTTTGAAAATAAATGATTTTCTTATTTTTTGGATACTTGATAAATAAAAAATATTATTTCAAATAATTTAAATAAAATGAATTAATTTGGGATGGAAGTGAGGTGGGTGGGGATGAGAGCGTGAGTTGGGATGGGGTGTAAGGGGTTGAGGGGTGCTAGTGATGGGTAGAGATGGCAGTGGATCTTGTACCCGATCCGGATCCGGTGAATCCAGATCCGTTTATAGGATATGGATCTTCAAAATTTGGACCCGACGGATCCGGATCGGACCCGGATCCGTTTCTGAGGGATCGGATCTGGATATGGATCTTGTATTTGAGATCCGTATCCAGTCCAGATTCGATCCATGAATTCATTTTTTTATTAAATACATTATACATTTATACATCCATATAAGACATCTTTAATTTTCTCGGTCAGGCCCAAGTCCATAAAGGACCGAAGCCCAGCCCATGTGTGTTAAGCCAACGAAAGGGTAAAGGGTCAAAGCCGCAAAGACCTCAGTCATTCATACGAACTACGAAAGGGGCAAAAAGACCTCATTCAACGAAAGGGGCAAAGACCAAAACTCTAGTCATCTTCTCTACTTGTCATCCCTACTCATACGATGTCAGTCCATGTCCACCCCTTCCGATTCCAAGGTAGTAAGACAAATCAGATTCAATACTTTCTGTCATATTAAACGGTGAGTTCGATTTTTGTTTTTTGGTCCTTTTAACTTCTGTTAGTTCTTCTTTTTTTTAGTTCTTCTTTTTGTTAGTTCTGTTTTTTCATTTATATAATATTTGATGTTTTGGGATTTTGAAAGATATATTAACAGTCATTTATACAATATTTGATGTTTTGAGATTTTGAAAGATATATTAACAGTAATTTATATATAGGGTGTGTGAAATTTCTGGTGAAGGAAAGATAGTGTGTGTGTGTGTGTATTATTGTTCTTTAGAAAAAAATGATGGAGAGTATGGGAATCGAAGGTAATGGTGGTAGTGGCACTGGTTTTTTGTATGCATTGTTTTTATGAAGAGGTGTAAGCTGGTGGAAAGAGAGCTAGGTGCTTCAATTTAGTAGTAGTGTTAGATGAGATACGATCAAGAGTATATATACAATGCATTTTTTCACAATATTTGTTCCTGTTGTATTTCAAATGGTACGATTTTATAAATCTAACAAGAAGCAGAGAACAAAGACTAATTTTTGCTTAAAATTTTCTGCAGCAAATTGAAGCGTCGATATAATTCATATTTACACACATATCTAAGAATTACTTCTGTCTTGTTTGAGTCATTATAGGGGCTCCTTAGAGTACAAATTTTAGAATTTGAATATGTTCATTGGACTAAAATGTGCATGATACTTCTCTGTTATGTGGTTAAGTAATGTATTCAAATATTTTCTTGTAGGAAATGGATAGTGAACAATCTAACAATAATGCAAATGCTACTAATAAAAGTCATGCTGCTTCTTTTAGCCCACCTCCAGTGCCTCTGCTTTGTGGAGTGGATGATTTAGAAATGGATTCAGAAGGTCTTATTGAGGTTGGAGTAAAAGAAAAAAGTCAATCAAGTAAACTAACAATCAAGAAACTCACTTCCGAGGCATGGGAATCTTTTGATAAGGTCGTAGTGAAAGGTATAACAAGAGCAAAGTGTAAATATTGTACATCTTTACTCTATTATAATGGTGCGAATGGAACCTCACATCTTCTTAAACATTCTAAGAAGACATGTTCGGGAAAGCATTTGCGGATTGGAGTTAGTGGACAAACACAATTGAAGGTTAAAACGGAAGCCGATGGGTCTACTACTTTAGAACTTAAAGAAAAGGGAAAGGAAAAGGAATTTGATCAAGACTTTTCAATGAGAGAATTGGTTGGTATGGTGGTGATTCATGAGTATCATTTATCCATTGTAGATCATATAGGTTTTAAAAGGTTCGTGAGGAGTCTAAATACTCGTTTCAAGATGATTTCGAGGAACACTTTGAAGAGTTACATTTTGAAAAAGTTCAATAAAGATAAGGGTTCTCTTAAAGCTCTGTTGGAGCATAATGAGGATAGAATTGCAATAACTACCGACATGTGGACGACTTCCAACCAAAAAAGGGGCTACATGGCCGTGACATCTCACTTCATTGATCAACAATGGATTTTACGCAATCGAACCTTGAGGTAATGAGCTTATTCTTATTTATAAATGCTGATTTTTTTAGGTTTATTGTATGTGTTTAATGTATGTTTTTATTTAGGTTTTGTTTTGTGCCATGTCCACATACAAAGGGGGTTATTGCAGAGATTTTGATGGATTGTTTGTCTCAATATTCTTTGAAAAACAAAATTTCATCGGTTGTAGTTGATAATTGTACCACTAATGATGCAATGATGAATGTTTTATTGGAGAAATTGGAAAGTAGGTATCTAATGTTAGATGAGGAGTTTTTGCATATGAGGTGTAGTGCTCATATTCTAAACTTGATTGTGAAAGATGGTTTAGAAGTAATTGATCCCGCAATTGAAAAAGTTCGATTCTTGTGATTGTTGTAGAATGGTGTCAAGACCTTTGTAATTTAATTTCTTGTGAATGGTGTCATTCTTGTGATTGTTGTAGAATGGTGTCATTGTAGTAGAAAAAAAACTTTTCAGTATCTCAATTTTGAAACGAGAAACTGGAAATCTCAAACTGAATGCACTGAAAACTGAATGCATTGGAACTTTCCAGTTTGCTAGTTACTGAAAACTGAATATGGGCGCCGCTATTGCAGTTTGCGATGAACTTAAAACAAGAGGTAAATATGTTAATATGCTCAATTCATAGATGTCAAGTTATAGTTCTTTCTCTTTTGTCCTATCCATCCTTTTTTCTTAATGTTTAGCAGTTAATCGTGAAATTTCATCATTCTACTTCTAGTTCAATGAACCTTCTATTCAGAAGTTGTCATTTAACTTTGCTTGAAAGGGCATGTATTTATCTCCATCTTTTTGCAGTTCATGTTGTTACAAATATGATTCAATGCATTATTTTGACTGGTGTCCTGTGTTCCAATTATTTTGATCTGAAATATTATTCAAGGCAAAAAAATTTACATGTGGATCCAGATCCGATCTGTGGATCCGATAAATCTAAATTTGGATCTGATTTTTATGGACCCGATGGATCTGAATCCGAATCTGGATACAGGTATGAGAAATGGATCTGGATCTGGATCTAGTAGGATTCGGTCCAGATCCTATCCGTTGCCATCCCTAATGATGGGGCTTGGAGTGGGGGTTTGGGCGGGGTCAAGGGGTGAGAGGTCGAGGTCGGGGTCGGGGTCGGGAATGAGGTAGCATAATAATCAGTATTGAATGTCATTTATATAACTTATTTTTATAAGGAATGTATTTTCTTAATTTTTTAAGAAGCTTATTTTTTAAAGAAAATATTTATCAAAATATTTTAACCAATAAAACGTGAATAAAATTTCTCTATGTCAAATGCATCAAAAAAATCAGCTATATACACTGATAATGTGATGCTTTCACAAGATATTTGTATATATAACTTGAAATCATATACAAAATTACAAACATAGCAACTTCCAGATCATCTAAATTAATTATATCCATGATATTCATATGGCTGGATCAATTGGTATCTTTGGATGTTCATCCTTATCCCTATTCAGCTAAATTACTGGTCCCTTTTTCAAACAAATGTGGGGCTACATTTTTTTCTACCATTTAATTCCAATTGTATTTATGGATGACCCTTTTCTAAACTTTTTGGATGCCTCGTTAGGAAATCGAATTCTTTAATTGTCACTACAAATAAAAAGAGATTTTTCAATAACATTTTTGTTGAAATATGTTGGATATTGTTGCCAAAAGTACTATTCGCAATAACAAAAGTTGTTGCAATAACCTCTGATGCGAAAAGTTTTCGCAACAAGTTTTTTGTTGTTGTCATTTACGTTTTTTAGCAACAAAATATTAAATTTGTGTTGTCATTTACATTTTTTAACAATAATATATTTATTGTTGCTAAAGTTTTGTTGTCAATTCTATACTTTTTTGTAATGTGTGATGAACGTTGGAATTACTATATCATATAAGTTATATTTAAAATTTTAAAATTATTTACTAACTTTGGGTTAGAACAATTGCAGGAAACAGAAAGTAAGTAAATATTACAAATTGCTTGAAAGGATAAACTAAAGATTACAACAAACTGGAAAAAAGAACAATTACAAACTCCTTGTGATTTGCTGAGTCGAGTGATGACACTCTGTTTTTAAGACAAGATTGCCCCGTATATATCCTTTTACGGTGTCGGGCAATAGTCTCCCAAGATACAATAGCAACCTAACAAATGAGCAAAGGAAACTCAAGTGTTACTCTTGAAGAACTTTGAATATAGAAAACTTGCTAGAGAGAAAGAGGAAGCTTTCAGAAAATTATCTCAAGTGTGTTGAACAATTGAGCCAAAGGCCTCAATTTATAGTGTAATGAGATGACTCCTCAACTAGCCAACTAATGGCCTTGAATAGTCATGTAATGAAACTAATTAAGGGGTTACATTCAGCCAAAAAATGCTGAATTCATGTGCCAAATAATGGAGATTCAATGCTCCAAAACCAGCCCAAAAGTCAGAACTTTCTATCTTCCCCTCGCAGCATTCTGCCTCCGAAGCGCCGCGTCTTTGCGAATTAGCGCCGCAGCTCCAGTGGCTGAACACCTAATTAGCGTCGCGGCGCTACCTGGGAGGTGTCGCGACGCTCCGGCGCCTCGGCTCCGATGGGGCTACATCGCGGCCCTTCGCAACTTCGCGGCGATTTCCAACTCGTTTCATCTTACACTTCGTACACATCTTCCTTAGTTTACCAACGTGGAATACTTGTCATTTGGCCAATAACCGCACATCATTCTATGTCTCAAATGTTTCACTTACATATCAATATCTCTTTTACTAATGAAATTTGTGATACTTGACACTACATGTGCATGTGTGTGGAAATGATGTTTCCGATGTGCGGGGTCCCAATTGTTCGAGTCATAAATAATGGGATAAACTTAATTTCACATTAGTAAATTTCCAACAATCCCCTCTTGAAAGAGATTTTGGCGCACTCACATGGTGCCTTTTCCAGCAATCTTTCAGAGGACCGATGTTGCATCTGGATAGGTAGCTTCCGCTTTGAACCTTTCATAGTTGAATACCATCGAACTTACTTACTGCGCAGTGAACGTGATGTCTTGAACTGTCAGTGTTTAGTGTAAGCCAAGTCAACGGTACCAAAACAACAATTTCTCTTACTCTGTTCTTCGTAATGTTTTGTCCGTTGTGGATGTGGACACTTCTTGAATTCTTAAGTGCGTTCATTTAAGGCGGCCTGTCCTCGCACTTAAATAGGTGATCTCCTACAAGGTATCCTGCTATACCCCACTTTGCAAGTGTTAGGAACCATTAAAAGTTTCTCCAAACCTAACCTCAACCGTTGAGGATCATTAAACATTTTGGAAACTTAACCTTTACCCACACTGCAGATAGCAATTAACGTCTATCGTGGGAACGACTTTGGATTTGGTGTTTCTTTATAGAAATCACTATCCGAAGTGCTCGTGCTTCTACCGAAGCGCTCAACTGAACCTTTACAGCTTAGTTTTCCCATTGAACCTAATTCCTGGGATCTCCAGTCAGTAAGGTTGGGTTACCACCGTATTGGTCCTTATAGCTTGGGTTTTAAGCCCATTCCCCTAGACATGCAGAACATCTGATCTTTGGATAAGCCATTTGTTAGTGGGTCCGCTATGTTATCCTTTAATTTTATGTAATCAATGGATATTATACCCGTGGTGATCAGCTGCCTGACGGTCTTATGTCTCCGTCGAATATGATGAGATATTCCGTTGTACATAAAACTCTGTGCCTTTCCTAGAGCCGACTGACTGTCGCAGTGGATCATTACAGAAGGTACGGGTTTGTCCCAACAAGGGACATCCTCTAAGAAGTCATGAAGTCACTCAACTTCTTCTCCTGCTTTGTCTAAAGCGATAAACTCTGATTCCATTGTGGATCGGGCGATGCAAGTTTGCTTAGAGGATTTCCAAGATACAGCCCCACCACCAATTATAAATATATACCCACTGGTGGACTTGGTGTTCTCTATATTAGATATCCGGTTTGCATTACTGTACCCCTCTAGTACAGCTGGATATCTCGAATAATGCAACCCGTAAGTTAGCGTATATTTCAGGTATCGTAGTACCTAATTCAACGCCTTCCAATGATCATTGCTTGGATTACGGGTAAACGTAGCCAACTTGTTGACTGCATAATCAATAGCAGGTTGGGTGCAGTTTGTTATGTACATCAAACTCCCAATCACCTGTGCATACTGCTCCTAGCATACGGGTGCACCATGATTTTTATCAAGCTTTTGATTTCTATCCAGTGGTGACTTCATAGGCGAACTGTCAAATATCTCAAACTTTCTCAAGACATCCTCGATGTAGTGAGACTGAGATAAGACCAGTCAGTCAGACGTCTTAGAGATCTTTATCCCTAAAATAACATTTGTGATACCCATATCATTCATATTGAAACATTTTTTCAACATGTTCTTAGTCTCTAGGATCAAGCTAGGACTGCTCCTTGTGATCAACATGTCATCTACGTACATGCATATCATGACGAATGAGTCAGAGTTACCTATCGTGTAGACATATTTATCACACTCATTAATGGAGAAACCCTTCAATAGTAGAGTACTATCAAATTTTTTGTGTCATTGCTTTGGGGTATGTTTCAGCCCGTACAGATATTTGACAAGTCGACAAATTTTCTTCTCTTGCCCTGGAACCATATACCCCTCGGATTGTTCCATATAGATTTCTTCTTCCAAATCACCATTTAGGAAGGCTGTCTTGACATCCATATATGTATCTCAAGGTTACGCAAAGCTGCGATCACAATGAATACTCGTATGGACGTCATCCTAGACACCGGGGAGTACGTGTTAAAATAGTCAAGGCATTTCTTCTACCGATAGCCCTTGACTACCAACCTGATCTTGTACTTATCTATAGACCCATCTACTTTATACTTCCGTTTGAGTATCCATTTACAACCCAATGGTTTATTTCCTGGAGGAAGATCAACCAACTCCCAAGTATGGTTATGCAGGATGAAGTCTATTTCACTCTCAATAGCTTCTTTCTAGAGCGGTGCCTCTGGAGTTGACAATGCTTCAACAATTGTCATTGGTTCGTCATCAACCATATAAGCTACAAAGTTAAGACCGAAGGATTTATCCTTCCTGGCCCTTTTACATCGCCTCAGTTCCATCTCTGGAGTCTCCAAGTTCTGAGAATCTGGAACACTAGTTTTCGGATATTCAGCCACTTCGAAGTCCACTAGATTTGAACCATTTAGATCCGGGCTGTCAACTACTCCTGGTTCTTGAAAGCTTTGTTCATAACTTTGTTTGTGAGAGGTTATGTCTTTTTCCTTTCTAGGAAAAGTATCCTCAAAGAATTGAGCATTCCTTGATTCTATGATTGTACCCCCGTGGATATCTGGAATATCTGACTTATGCACTAAGAAGCGATAAGCACTACTGTTATTTGCATAACCGATGAAAATACAATCTACAGTCTTAGGCCCAATCTTGACCTGCTTTGGCTTGGACACTTCGACATTTGTCAAACAACCCCACACCTTTAAATATTTATAGGTGAGTTTCTTTCCCTTCCATGATTCATATGGAGTTTTTTCCTTACCCTTATGTGGGACTCTATTAAAAATCGTATTAGCGGTAAGGACGGCTTCTCCCCACATGTTTTGGGGAAGACCAAAATTGATGAGCAAGACATTCATCATTTCCTTCAATGTGCGGTTCTTGCGTTCAGCAACACCGTTTGACTGAGGTGAGCATGGAGTCATCGTTTGATGAACAATGCCCGATTCGGCACAATATTCCTCAAACGGCGTTTCATATTCTCATCCTCTATCGCTACAAATGAATTTAATCTGCATGCTTAGTTAGTTTTCAGCTTCTGCTTTGTAATGTCGGAATGCTTCAAAGGCTTCATCTTTACTTTTCAACAAGTAAAGATACAATACCTTGTGCTATCATCAATGAATGTCACAAAGTACTTGTTCCCCCCTAGTTTGTGCAAACTTCAAATCACATATATCTGTTTGAATAAGTTCTAGAGGAGCGGTATTCCTTTCGACGGATCAAAAATGAATCTTTGTGAGTTTTTTCTCAACACACAACTCACACTTATGTTGAGGGTTTACGTCGATAGACGGTAACAACTCCATCTTAACGAACCTTTGGATGGACCTATAGTTAACATGTCCTAATCTATGATGCCATAAATTAGAGGACTCAAGCAAGTAAGAAGAAGCTTTAATATTATTGCTTGTACGTATTACAGACATGGCGTTAACTTTGAAGATGCATTCACAGACGAAGCCACTTCCCACAAAAGTTCCATTCTTGGTGATTACAAACTTATTGGACTCAAATACTAGCCTAAAACCAGCATTAACCAATAAATGACCTGAAATTAAATTTCTCCTAATCTCAGGGACATGCATCACCTCCTTCAAAGCGAGCTCCTTTCCAGAAGTCATCTTCAGGACTACCTTTCCTACCCTAGCACGTTAGAGGAATCGTTGTTACCCATGAACAACTTATTGTCTGTAACTGATGTATATGTGGAGAAGGTATCTCTATTGGAACATATATGTCTGGTAGCACCCGTGTCCATCCATCATGGCATGGGATTCTCACCATGGTTTGCTTCAATAACCACTGTCGAGAACTCCTCAATTATGTCGTCAAGAAGCGTGTCTTTGACGACGTTAGCTTGTGCCTTGCCTTTGGCCTTGGCCTTCTCTTGTTGCTCAGTCTTGAGCTTGCGTCAGTCCTTGATCATGTGACCAGGTTTCCCACAGTGGTGACTGTTTCCCTTGAACTTCTCCGCCGCTTGGGTCTTGCCGTCTTTCTGAACTTGCGCTTCTTGCTTGGGTTCCCTTTGGCCTCATCCAGATTTGCCTTTGCCTCAACGGGTTGTTTTCCCCTAGGCAAGGCCTTCTTATTATCTTCCTGAATCTGGAGTTTGATAATAAGTTCTTCAAAGGTCATTTCCTTTGTCTTGAGTTTTAAGTAACTCATAAACTCATTCCACAAGGGAGGTAACTTTTCAATCAGTGATGTAACCAAAAACTGCTCATTTGGTTTCATACCTTCCAAATCCAGGTGATGTAGAATCATTTGGAATTCCTGAACTTGAGACATCACAGTTTTGCTATCCACCATTTGAAATTTCAGGTATTTTCCCAACGATGAATTTTTTAGTACCAACATCTTGTGCGTTGTACTTCTTCTGCAGCTGTTCCCATAACTCTTTGGCGGTTACGGCGCAATACACCGTGTAGAGTGGGTCTGATAGACAGTTCAGAATATAGTTCTTACACATGAAGTCATTATAACTCCAAGCATCAAGAAACATCTTCATGCCATTGACGACATGGATACCTTGGCCCCCTCCAGCCGTTTCATTAGGCTGAGGGTCCACTTCATCTCCAGCTTGTGGAGGATCTTCTGTTAGGAAACGAGCCATTCCCATAACAGTCAGATAAAACAACATCTTATGCTGTCATCTCTTGAAGTTGGAGCCCATAAACTTCTCTGGGCATTCATTGTGAAAACCGGAGGGTGGAGGAACAATAACGTTCCCTTAAGAAACTGGAAAGGCGTTAGATAAGCCTTGAGTAGTAGTGAAGGCATTAAGTGTGCCTTGAGCAGCAGTGGAGAAGGCAGAGGGGTTGCCTTGAGTAGAAGCAGCAGCAGAATCAGAAGTGAGTTGTTCTCTTCCAGTCATCTTTCTAAGCACTTACAACAAATCTTGTCTTAAAATTGTGGGTTGCAACAATTGCAGGAAACGGAAAGTAAGTAAATATTACAAATTGCTTAAAAGGATAAACTAAAGATTACAACAAACTGGAAATAATAACAATTACAAACTCCTTGTGATTTGATGAGTCGAGTGATGACACTCTGTCTTTAAGACAAGATTGCCTCGTATATATATTTTTACAATGTCGGACAATAGTCTCCCAAGATACAATAGCAACTTAACAAATGAGCAAAGGAAACTCAAGTGTTGTTCTTGAAGAACTTTGAATATAGAAAACTTGCTAGAGAGGAAGAAGAAGCTTTCAGAAAATTATCTTAAGTGTGTTGAACAATTGAGCCAAATGCCTCAATTTATAGTGTAATGAGATGACCTCTCAACTAGCCAACTAATGACCTTCAATAGCCATGTAATGACACTTATTGAAGGGTTACATTCAGCCAAGTAATGGTTGAATTCATGTGCCAAATAATGGAGATTCAATGCTCCAAAATCAGCCCCCAAAAGTCAGAACTTTCCATCTTCCCGTCGCAACATTCTGCCTCCGAAGCGCCACGGCTCTGCGAATTAGCGCTGTGGCGCTCCATCGCCTCGGCTCCGACGGGGCTGGGCCGCGGCCCTTCGCGGCGATTTTCGACTCATTTCATCTTACACTTCTACTTCGTTTACCAACGTGGAATACTTGTCATTTGGCTAATAACCGTCCATCATTCTATGTCTCAAAAGTTTCACTTACGTACCAATATCTCTTTCACTAATGAAATTTGCAATACTTGGCACTACGTGTGCACGTGTGTGGAAACAACATCCGACGTGCAGGGCCCCAATTATTCGAGTCATAAATAATGAGATAAACTTAATTCTACATTAGTAAATTTCCAACACTAACTTTAGCCAATTTGACAAACTTCATATAAAAGTCTGTTTTATCTTCACCTCTCCTCCTCTTTCTTCTTCTTCTTCGAAATTTTGCTCGAGGTTAACAGAAGTTCCATAGCACTGATTGTTATGCTGGTACCAACATATGTAATGCACTTTTTGTTTTCAGTGTTCCAATTATTATAAATCCCCCTAAATTTTTATTTAATTTGAACTAATTTTGGGATGAAAAGGAATAAATCAAATTGAGTTACAATAATTATGATTAAAATTATAGTAATTTATAAACTTCGACTGTAATTTAAATAGCAATCCTCAATTCGGTTATATGTGCACTTGCCCCGTGATGAACAGTGTAACAGTATGATGCATTCGGTTTATCAATATTTTTGTGACGTTTGAGCGACGTTAATTTACAGTTTTTTTTTTAAATAACCTTTTAATATTATCCAATAAGTTATATAACACTGGTGGTACTCTAAGAACCTTTTACACTTTATTTTCAATTTTAGTTATACGATTCTACCAATATCTTCCTGTAATTATCAAATATTTAATAATCGTATTGTGTCCAAATTAAATAAGATATAACCTTCTCTTTTTTGTCAATTGCAATTACTCCCTCCGTCTCATATTACTTCCACTTTTCCTTTTACAAGCTACTTAAAAAATCATAAATAAATGGTGTGTTTTTACTATCTTATTCTTATCACTCTCTAATTAATTACACTCTAATCGATATTGATTATTTTCAAGAACACTTGATATTAAAGGTAAAATGAAAAAATGTACTCCCTCTATCGGAGATTATATCTTAATTTTGTAAATTGATAAGTAATTTGAGACATAAATTTTTAGTAATATGGATAAATAATATGGGACGGAGAGAGTAACAAATTACATCAAACACAATTGACAATTATTCTGGTATTCTTGATATCACCGAAAATCATATAGGCAGTTAGGCACTAGATGTACATAGCAATAAGTATATGAGTAGTAATGCATTTGGTAACTCAACTATATATAGTATATGTATGCAATATTAAATGAAATGATGTCATAATTGTTGAAAATTTACTAATGTGGAATTAAATTTATCCCGTTATTTATGACTCGAACAATTGGGCCCCGCACATCGGAAATACCATTTCCGTGTGCAATCTTAGAGCCAAGTATCGTAAATTTCGTTAATGAAAGAGATATTGGTACGTAAGTAAAATGTTTGAGGCGTAGAATGATAGATGGTTATTGGATTAATAACTAGTGTTCCACATTGATAAACGAATGAAGGATTGTGCGAGGTGTAAGATGGAACGGGTCGAACCGCGGAGCCTAGAAGGGTCACGGCGCCGACCGGACTGAGCCGCGGCGCCTCCCTTACAGTTTCGCGGCGCTAATTCATGTTTTGGTTCTTGAGCCGCGGCGCTACCCAGGCAGTGAGTGCTCGACGGAAGTCCAAAAGGTTGGCTGATTATGGAGAGGTTTTGGAGCATTAACTTGGCAGTTTTTCCTCCATAACTTAGACATTATTTGGTTGCATTAGTTGGTGGTTTAAAGGGCCATTACATGGCATTTAAATGACCATTACATGGGCACTTGAAGTGACCATCTTGTACACCTATAAATTGAGGCTTTGACTCAATTCTATAGATGAAGAGATATGAACTTATGAACAGAAAAACAAGTTCACAACACCATAAAGAGATCAGATTTTCCTAATAGCAATCCTTATCTTAACAATCTTTATTATTCGTGTTCTTCGCTGAGATCATTTGTGTAGGCTTTGCACACTTGATAGTTTACTGTTTCATCTTGGGAGACTATTGTCCACACTTCCGTAAAGCCTATATAAGGGGGCAATCTTGTCTTAAAGACAGAGAGTCATCTCTCGACTCAGCCGGTGGTGTTGTGATTATCTAATTGGTTGCTAAGTGTTTCAGGTGTCAACCTAACAAACGAAGGACTCTAACCGTTCGTATTCTCAGCGGATCTACCAGCCACAAGTGTAGCATTTCATGTTCTTGTATTTTCGAATACAAGTTCCATATTTGAAGTTTCAATTAAAGACCAAGATATTGACAACTTGTTGTTGTCCTCTTTGTTGTTTATCATTTCGATCACTGTAATAGTTATTTACTATTCCCGTTGTTGCTTTACACATATTTCAACAATTTTAAGACAAGATTTGTATTAGTGATTCGAAAGATGTTGGTCGACAAGTGTGTGACCAAATCTGGATGTGGTTTTCTTCTTGAAAATAGTTCGGTTGACAGTTCTGCTAATAGTTCAAACACTGTCTCTGTCAACAACCGTGGTTTCAAATCTGGCCCTAATTTTGGTTCTCTTTTTGACGACAGTTACAAAATTGTTTCCATCAAAGGTGGGGTATCTAGATCTGATATTGAGCTTCAAGATACTGCTGATAGTCATGCAAGTAAGGCTAAAGATCAAGGACGAGTTGGTGTCACGGCTCCCGAGGGTGGTGGAAACAAGCGCCCACGAGAGGCTGAGGATGTCAACTGGGACAAGAAGAGAAGGCTGAATATAATGTTCGGTCATATAGCAAAAGGCCTATACCTGTCCCAGACAAAGGATCCAAATTATGATAAGGGGGATGTGGACACTCAGTCTAACTGAAGTGGGCCAGAATCCAAAAGGTCTAAGTTAATCCTTCCTTATCACTAATATGTTTAGTTAATATCTGAATAAAAGTGTGTAAAGCAAGACTGAGAATATGAAAGTATTTTCATTAAAACTTATATTCCCTACACTCTAAAATCAGATATTAAATCTTCTTCCTTGCCGTATAAAGATTGGACTATTGTAAACAAAACTTAAAAGATCTGTTCTTTTGAGTATACTTATTAAAAATGTATAATGTATGTTCACACATACGAAGGATAGAGATCCACTAACTGTGTGAAAACTGTTACCACTCTTATAGTAAGCGCCAAGAATTGTTTGGACACTAATCTCAAGAGAAGAAGACTAAAAGATAATGACTTATCTTAAGACGTTGAACCTGTCACACTACTTGACAGAAGATCCTTCATTTGATGATATTGGACACTCAGTCGTACAAAGCCTACGGGCGACTGGATGGGCCAGAATTCATTTGATAGGATGATATTGGACACTCAGTCGTACAAAGCCTACGGGTGACTGGAGTGGGGCCAAAATTCATTTGATAAGAAAATTAATGGACACCTAGTGAGGTGGGCTAGAATTTCCAAGTCTTTAATGATCTGAAGGCCAAAAGAAAGGCAGAAGAGTAATGGACGCCTAGTGAGGTGGACCCGAGTTTTTAGGTCTTAAATGATCTGAAGGCCAAAAAAAAGGCAGAAAAAAAATTGGACACTCAGTCTGCCAAAGCAACTGGAGTGGGCCAGAGTATCCAGATCACATATGATCCAATTACGTCCTAACCACGGGCAAGAGATTGTTCATATGAAACAACGCCACCTCTAAAGTAAAAGGGGTTGGAGAGGTTGTCCTCAATAGGACTTCAGGGAATAAGATCACTCTAAAAGGATGTGATACATGTCCCAAACTTGGTTAAGGGACGTTGTTGGTCAAGCTGGTTTGAGACTAGTCCAACAGGTCTGTAATAACTAAGAATGGTACAGAATGTTTGTAGCTAGATGAATGATATATTTGTAATTCGTGCATCTATGCCATCATAGATTAAGACACGTTAAATATAAAGTCATTCAAAAGCTAACAAAGTTGAGATTGTTGCCTTCTGTCCACATAAACCCTCAAAATGAATGTGAGGTAGGCGAAGAGGCAAAATCACCTTTCCATTCCATCAAAGGAATAGTGAAAGAAGCACCACTCCTCTAGAACTTAGTCATACCTACATGGGTGATTTGAAATTTATACAAAACAGAGGGGGGAGACAAGTACTTTGTGACCTTTATTGATAATGGTACAACGTATTGTATCCTTTGTTTGTTAAAAAGCATAAATGAAGCTGCTGAAGCGGATAAGCGCTACAAAGCAGAAGCTGAAAATCAACTAAGCCTACGGATTGAGGAATTCGTAGTGATAGAGGGGGAGAATGTGAAACATCGTTCATCAAACGACTGTTCATTTTTCACCTCAGTCTAACGATTTTTGCCAAGCGCAGAATCGTACGCCAAAAGTATGTGGGGCAAGGCGATCCTTACCGCTAATGTGATTCTCAACAGAACTACACATAAGGATAAGGATAACTCTCCGTGTGAAACATGGAAAGGATGTCACATAAAAATGTTGTGATGTGGGGTGTCTTGGTAGAGGTTGGAATACCGAAACAGGTCTAGTTGGACCTAGACTGTAAATTGCATAACCACTGGATCTGCAAATAACAGTAGTGCTTATCGCCTCTTAGTGTCAAAGAATGTTGAATTCTTAGAGGATAACTTTTCTTGAGAAAGAAAAAGAAGTAATTGCTCGAGGTTAACAAGAACCCATGAGGGCCTGACTATCCGAAACTAGACGTTCTGTATCTACAGAACTCAGAAGTTGCTGACTATCCGAAACTTAATATTCCAGATCTACAGAACTCAGAGATTCTAGATGTTGAACCGAGACTGAGCAAAGAGGGGACAAAGACTTGTTCCAAGCCTTCTAGCTTGTATGGTTGAAAATGAACCATGGACAATTAATAAAGGATTGTCATCTTCAGAAGCGCTGCTTTGGAAAGAAGCTATATAGAGAGAAATAGATTCCATCATATAGAACCATACTTGTGTAATGGTTGACCTTCCTTCGGTAAAAGAACCTTTGGGTTGTGAAAGAGGATACTCAAAAGTGAGTATAAAGTAGATGGATCTACTGACGAGTATAAGGCCTCAGCTACTTGTACATGTGCTCCACTGTGAATAGCTTAACATCCAGGGCCATTGCAGTCTTACGTGGCATGGATGCTGAAAAGCCTTCCTAATCAGAGAGTTGGAAGAGGGGGATCAGAGTTGGTTTGCTGGACTGTTGGGTTTCTTCCTGAACTTTCATTTTGGTCCTGGAAGTTTCAGATAAAACAAAAATAATGAATCTGACAACAGAAATATTGACTCTGAAGTTAGAAAGCCAACAGTTGGGAAAACCAACAGTCTGAAAGTGAAAGTCATATTGAAACACAATCTCGATGTGAAAGACGTGGGTATCACAGATGACATCTTAGGAATTGAGATTTCTAAGACATCTAACGGACTAGTCTAACTCCAAACTCAGTTGTGAGATAGTTGACAGTCTCGTTGAAGCCACCAATGGATATGAATCATAGAACTAATTGGAATCATGGTGCACATATATACAAGGAGCGATATGTGCAGGTCATATATATTTTAATGTATTATACACACTACAACCGACCTGGTATCGGCCTACAAAGCAGATCAGTTGAACTAAGGTTCACTTGTGATTCTGGAAATGATCTATAGAAGGCGTTAAGTTGGATATGACGATATCTGAAATATTCGCTTATCTACGGATTATAGTATTAAGGATGTCCAGCGGTTCTAGGAGAATACAGTGATGCAAACTGGACATCAGCTATGAAGAACACCAAAGCCATAAGTAAATGTGTATGGTGGGTCTTGAAAAATCCTCTAAGCAAACTTGAATCGACCGATTCATGATGAAATCAGAGTTTATTGCTTTAAACAAAGCATGAAGGAAGTTGAGTAACTTTACGACTCCTTAGAGGACGTCCCTTATTGGGAGAAACTCGTGCCTTCAACAGTTATACATTGTGGCTAGCCGGTCGGCTTTAGGAAGGGCACAGATGACGGAGTCTAGACATATCTGTCGGATCTGTCAGAGACATAAGACCGTATGGCAGTTGATAATCACGGGTGTCGCTTCCTTGATTACTAATCAAAGGATATAGCGGACCCTTTAACTAAGGGACTACTCGAAGATCAAAAGTGTTACCTGTCTAGGGGAATGGGCTTAAAACCCAAACGATACAAACCTTTGCGGTAGTAACCTAACCATACTGACTAGAGATCCCAAGAATATGGTTCAATGGGAAAACTAAGCTGCAAAAGGTTCAGTTGAGCGCTTCGGTGGAAGCAAGAGCACTTCAGATTATGATTTCTGTAAAGAAGCATAAATCCAAAGTTGTTCCCGCGATAGACATTAGAGTGCTACCTGCATGGTGGGTAAAGGTTAAGATTCTAAACCTTTAACGATCCTCAAACGGTTGAGGTTAAGGTTGGAGAAACTTTTAATGACTCCTAACACTTGTGAAGTGGGGTATAGCATGATACCTTGTAGGAGATCACCTATTTAAGTGCGAGGACATGCCTCCTCAAATGAACGCACTTAAGAACCCAAGTGTGTCCACGGCCACAACGGACAGAACAAAAGAAGAAACAAATAAATGGGAGGTATTGTGTTGGTACCGTTGTCTTGGCTTACATTAAACACTGACGGTTCAAGACATCACGTTCACCGTGCAATAAGTAAGTATGATGGTATTCAACTAGGGAAGGATCAAAGCGTAAGCTACCTCTCCTAATGCAATATCTTTTAGCTGAAAGATTGCTAAAAGTAGGCACGTTGTGTGTGCGCCAAAATCTCTTTCAAGAGGGGATTGTTGGAAATTTACTAATATGAAATTAAGTTTATCCCGTTATTTATGACTCGAACAATTTGGCCCCGCACATCAGAAATATCATTTTCACACACGTGCAATCTTAGTTCTAAGTATCATAAATTTCGTTAATGAAAGAGATATTGGTATGTAAGTGAAATGTTTGAGACGTAGAATGATGGATGGTTATTGGATTAATAACAAGTGTTCTACGTTGGTAAACGAATGAAGGATTGTGCGAGGTGTAAGATGGAACGGATCGAACCACGGAGCCGATAAGGGTCGCGGCGCTAATTCATGTTTTGGTTCTGGAGCTGCGGCGCTACCCATGCAGTGAGTGCTCGACGGATGTCCAAAAGTTTGGCTGATTATGGAGAGGTTTTGGAGAATTAACTTGACAGTTTTTCCTCCATAACTTAGCCGTTATTTGGCTGCATTAGTTGGTGGTTTAAAGGGCCATTACATGGCATTTAAATGACCATTACATGGGCACTTGAAAGGACCATCTTGCACACCTATAAATTGAGGCTTTGACTCAATTCTATAGATGAAGAGATATGAACTATGAACAGAAAAACAAGTTCACAACACCACAAAGAGATCAGATTTTTCTGATAGCAATCCTTCTCTTAACAATCTTCATTATTCGTGTTCTTCGCTGAGATCATTTGTGTAGGCTTTCAACTAAAGATCAAGATATTGACAACTTGTTGCTGTCCTCTTTGTTGTTTATTCTTTCGATCACTGTAATAGTTATTTACTATTCCCGTTGTTGCTTTACGCATATTCCAACAATAATTCATTGCTATCTTGTCATATATATGGAGAAATAAACCGGAGCGATCGAATCCAGTAATTTTTGTCCTAATTTTATATTTGGCGTAAGCATTCATTAAATATTTAGAATACAATAACTTAAAAAGACCAAAATCTTGAATCCATAAACTTTAAATTCTGATTCTAATTTTGAGAAATAGTAATTAAATGACAAAAAAGTTGTCATTGTGGTTGACAAAATATAGTAGAAGAAATGAAAGGATAGAAATTATCACACGTTACTAACTACTGTGTGTATTTGTACTACTTTCTATTAAAAAATAAACGTGCGTTTTTTGTCAGCCTTTTGATAGAATTTCAGCAAGTCAAATTATACATACCATAAAATCTATAGCATAGCCATATTCTACGTCTAGCTGTTAATTAATCTAAGGTCAAAATTATAGTTGTAACATGAAATGCTTTTTCGTTTTGGTCCTCCGTTGGAGGGAACAAAAAATTTAAGAAAGACAGCAACTAGTGGGGGAGAAAAAGTGATAACTTATGACCTCACGGATAGAGAGAAATCCGAGCCTTCGATCTTTCTATAAATAATATTTTAATTTTTAAGACAAACTCTTTCAACCGTTCAAATATTCATCTCCTTCGCGCTTCTCCCACCCTATCTATCCGCATTGCTTATCCATGTGACTAGCTGCGCTTTCCCCGCAGGCCTATTGTTTGATTTTCCTTGTGCGGAATCCCATTCCAATGTGCGCAAAAACAATGGCTTAAATTTTAGATGTATGTTCACACACTTCACTAGTTTATATTTTCTTATTTTTTCTTTTATATACTTCCTCCGTCCTATTTTATACAAATGGCTTTAATTTGACATAAAATTTAAAAAATAAAAGAATATTTTTGAAACTTATGATCTAAAACAACCTGATAAATTTTTTGTGGCTAATGATCATTTCATTAAGAGTCTGTTTGGAAAGCCACCTGGTAATTGGAATTGGTGTAATTACTAGGATAGTAATTATACAGTATTATAATTACAATGACATGTTTGTTTGTCATAATATAATTACAGTGTAATAACAAGCGTGTTGTTTTGTTGCACAAGTGTAATTACACATTTAGTTTAATTTCAAAATAAAATTTAAAATTAATATTTAAAAAAAATGTGCCTTTATAAATGATATTAAATTAGTTATTTAATAACACATTATGTTTTGAAAATATATTAATTAATAATCATATATTTATAACAAATAATGTAAAAAATATTTAATATATATATTTCAAAATTAATAATATTTTAATTTTAATTAATTATAAAACTTAAAAGCAGACGTTTTTTGTGAGAACATCATGGATTGGATGTTTGACTAAAAATAATATTTATAAATATAATGCCATAACATTATTCAAATATTTGACAATAAAAATTTATCTAACTGTAAGTGAAAAATGAACAACATGCAATGTGAAATAACAAGTCAATAGTACTAAAACAAATAATATAAAATAAAAAATATAACCTAAATTCAAAATTCAAAAGAAAAAGTTTAACATAATACTCTTATGTCAAATACCAATATTACATAAGTAAGTTCCAACGTAACTTAAGTAAATAATTCAAAAAAAGAGAAAATATAAGTCTATAACCCCATTCACAACGAATATCTAATTTAATAATGTCACTCATTATATGCCAAGTTTGTTAATGAGTCATTATTTCTAATATTAAGAGCTGTAGTTTCAAAAATTAGAATAATAATACGGTTATGCTAAATTAATAAAATAAGAAAATAAAAAATATGAGCAATTGCATGGACCCACAAGAAGTAAAGGTTGGGAAGGAGAAGAAAGGAAATGAAAGATAAATAATATAAAAAGAAAAATACATTTTAAATAATAAATAAGTAAAAAATAAAAATAAATAAAAATAATAAAAATAAAAAATAAATAAAAATAAATAAAAAAGAAAGGAACTAAAAAGTAATTCTGTAATTACAGAGTGTAATTACACCAAATTCTCAACCTCCCCCATTGAGAATTGAAGAGTGTAATTACGCCCTCTCGATTACACCCAAATTCCCACCTAACTGTGTAATTACTTGATCAAACAAAAAGACTAAATTGTGTAATTACATCCAATTACACCCAATTCCAATTACATGGGTGGCTTTCCAAACAGGCCCTAAGAGTATAAATGTAAATTTAAAGTTGAATTGTTACAAAATACAAAAAAATGTCATTCTTAAATTTTTAGGACTGACTTAAAAATTAAGAGTGTCATATAAATTGGGACGGATGGAGTATATAGTTTAGCATGTAGCCATCTTTTATTAAAAAAAAGATCCTTTTGTCTAAAATATCTTTCGAAGCGAGTTATATAAGACTTATTTTGGACTACACATTTTAAAAGTCTTAATTTCTTTTTTAAATTTCGTGTCAAGTCAAATAATATCACATAAATTGAGACGGAGAAAGTAAATCAGATAGTCTTCGTAATTTATGAGGATCTATTCATGAATAAATTATGTTTCTTAAGCCGTTTTATCAAATAATTGGTGCCACCAAGTCTATTCGGCAGCTGTCCCAAAGAACGAGTTCAAAAAGATTAGGTAAAGATTGAACCAGTTGAAGTATTTTTTTAAGTTTATTCAAAAAGGAACTTTAGCCCATTAATTAATTTTAAAAACTTTTAACATTCCTAGCACCTCCATCGATCTATATATATCCATTTGGGCTGAAATTCTTTTGTTGTATGTTAGTTTTTTTTTTTTGTAGAATGGTATGTTAGTCATGTGACCAGAAGTTTTTTTTTAGTTTTTCACTCGATGTTTCAAATAATTTAAATTTGCATTGCATAAGACGCAAAAGACCATTAAAGAACGCCTTGCTCCCTATCATAATTGTTTTTCATACTCATAGTTCAAATTCAAAATTTCTAATTAAGGATAAGAAGATCATGTACATCCCACCACAATCCTGGTGAGACAAAACAAATTGGTGTAGATCCCACATGAATCACAATTAATGATTTACATTTTGTCAGTCTCTCTTCTCACTCCTTTTTCTCCTTGGTAGAAAATTTCTAGTATTTAGAATTTAACATCAAATCAATAAATGCATAGTAGGTGTTTGAATCTACACAACTATTATTTAATTATAATTAATATATATTTTTATTTTATTAAATTACTTAGTTATGCTAAATTATATTAATTTGAAGCAAGTACGAAGATAGTTACCTTCTTCCTCCCCACAATGTTTGAGCCAACAACAACGTTTAAAGCTTAAGGGCTTCTAATGACATTAGATGCTGAGTCATTTTCCATCTTGGAGTGTCACATAAAAGTAGGTGCGAGGATACTGGAACAGGGAGGTGCGAGAGGTTGGCTATAGTATATATGAGGAGAGATAGAGGTAGACTTAAGAAGAACTGAAAAGAGGTGATTAGACATGACATGATATAGATTTAGTTGACTGAGGACATACCTTAGATAGGAAGCTAGGGAGGTCGAGGATTAAGATAGGTTGACTGAGTGTTGTCGCACTATGTGTGGGAGAGGGCTAGTATCCTCCTATCTTTTCCTTTTAGTAGTAGTACTCAGTTATCGCATAGTTTCTTATTTCTTGATGTGTATTATTGTCTGCTGCCTCAAATACTTTTCTTTTGAGCTGAGAGTCTACCAAAAACAGAATCTACCTCATGAAGGTAGAGGTAAAGTCTGCATTCATCCTATCTTCTCAGGTATTGTTGAGTGTCAAAACAAACAAAATTGTTGCTCCTTTTGTCCCAATTAATGTGTAGAGATTTAAAGTATGAGGGTCAAAATATCTGAATTTTATTTGAATTTGGACATAAAATTTTCAAAATTTATAAAATAAGATTAATATATTTAAAAATTGCATAAACAATGCTATAGATCAATACAATTAACGATTTAAA
Source organism: Anisodus acutangulus (assembly GCA_029783415.1). NCBI lineage: Eukaryota > Viridiplantae > Streptophyta > Magnoliopsida > Solanales > Solanaceae > Anisodus > Anisodus acutangulus. The sequence goes on along the minus strand of CM056511.1, from coordinate 36,977,984 downwards.
ATATTTATAAGATCGAAATTGTAATCAAAGAAAAAACTATTTCATTTTGCAAATATTAAACTCACATAAAATAAAACAGATGGAGTACAATTTTTTGTTCCACCTTTCACAAAAATGTGCGTTTGTAATTTATTATTTGTTTCTGTATATCTATCTACTTGTGAGAAGTTGAGAAATAATATTCAAAATTTTATAAAATTAAATAATTAAACTTCCCTTCTAGACACCAGGAATACTTTTCGATAAACACTTATCCGTATTTAGTGTTTATATCAATTTAATGAAAACATAATACATATTTTAATATATTACTTTTATCTCAAGATCATAATTAATTAACATACACTATATTCTTATTTATATTTTAATCGGGAGATATTAATATCTCAGTTTGTTGACTACATGAACTCTTATCTTATTGGTTAGGGTTCGATTCCCCACTTTGTAATCTCCTCCCCCATTTCCCCTTTCCTTACCCCTAGGTCTGGGCATCGAGCCGAGCCGAGTCGAGCCCAACTGAGCGTTAAACAATACCGAGCCGAATCGAGCTCATCGAGCTTTTCTACATTTTGACCGAGCCCAAGCTGACTTTTTTTTAAAATAAAAAATATAATTTAAGAAAGTCTATAATACTGATTAAACTAGCTATCATAAAAAAGAACATTTAAATTGTTAAGTCATGAATATGATAATTTTAGTTGTCATGAATTATTAAAAAAAAAGGCAGTCCGGTGCACTAAGCTTCCGCTATGCGCGGGATCTGGGGAAGGGCCGAACCACAAGGGGTTGTTGTACGCAGCCTTACTTTGCATTTTTGTCAGAGGTTGTTTACACGGCTTGAACCCATGATCTCCTAGTTAAAAATAATATTCATATTAAATTAAAAGTATGATTTAAGGAAGTGTATGTTCATGATTAAACAAGCTGTATATTATGAAAAAATAGTTTTGCATTATTAAGTCAAGAACATGATAATTTTAGTTGTTATCTAAAAATGAATATGTTAAAATTAATTGTTTAAGAAAAGTTACAAGTTTAATATGAGTTTAATAAAAAATTGACTCAAATTGCACCATAAACACCCCTACTCATATGATATAGTAGGCTTAAGTTACATTGTAATTAAAAAATTACTTACATCGAATAAATATTAATTATATAACTGTTAAATTTGAAAGTATGCATGTCCTATAGACAATCATTATTAGGGACAAATGTACTTAAACACATTCGTATTATTAATAAGTTAATATTTATGGTATTTGCGATTATTGAATTATTATTTGATTGTTTGTAATTATTCATTAATGTGCATCCCTTGAGCTTACGTTGTCATTAATAGAGTGAGATATTGATGATAGAGCGTAACTCTAAAATAGCATCGACTAATGATCATCGAGAATGAGATATCGATGATATGTTATAAGTCGACATGTGGTCTGCATCATCTCCAGTGGTCTGCATCATCGAGAATGTGGTCTGCTTTTCCCATAACTTTGGCGGTGCCTACAGTGCAATACACCGTGTAGAGTGGGTCTGACAAACAGTTTAAAATATAGTTCTTACACATGAAGTCACTATGACTCCATGTATCAAGAACCATCTTCATGCCATTAATGACATGGATACCTTGGCCCCCTTCAACCGTTTAATTAGGCTGAGGGTCCACTTCATCTCCAGCTTGTGGAGGATCTTCTGTTAGGAAACGAGTCATTCCCATAAAAGTTAGATAAAATAACATCTTCTGGTGCCATCTCTTGAAGTTGGAGCCCATGAACTTCTCTAGGCGTTCATGATGGAACCCAGAGGGTGGAGGAACTGTAACGTTCCCTTGAGCAGTAGGAAAGGCATTGGATGAGCCTTGAGCAATAGTGGGGAAGGAAGAGAGGTTTCCTTGAGTAGTAGCTGCAGCAGAAACAGAAGCGAGTTGTTCTCTTCAGTCATTTTTCTAAGCATTTACAACAATCTTGTCTTAAAATTGTGGGTTACAACAATTGCGGATAATGGGAAGTAAGTAAATATTGCAGTTTTCTAGAAACGATAAACTAAAGATTACAACAAACTGGAAATAAGAATGATTACAAACTCCTTGTGATTTGCTGAGTCGAGTGATGACACTCGGCTAGGCTACTGTAATAGCTGATAAAGTTTTTTTAGTCGAAGACTAAGACTAGTAGATTTGGCTACGAGTCAGTTTGGTTATCGACTTAGCATTCTGTCGCCTGCTCATTTTGATGTTTCCACCTTCGACTGCCATTTGATTCGGCTACACACTTAAAGGTATTTTTGAGTGTTAAAAATTGCCCCCCTACATTAACTCGAGTGCAACTATTAAGTTGATATTTTAAAAAATAGTCGTCATTTCGTGTGGCAGCCGCGGGTGTCATTTCAATCCCTTTTGCTCTAAATATATGCAATGATGATTTTCTCTGAAAAGTTTCCTCCTTTTAATCGAGACGTCTCGGCTTCCCACTGAGTTTCAGCTGCACGTTTGAAAGAAAGGAGTCCCAATGCGTGTCAGCCACATCTTTAAAAAAGAAAGGGATATTTAAGGAGAGACATCCCCAGAGGTTTCTCACTTAGTCGTCAGCCGTTCCCAAATTCTCCAAAAAACCCTATTTTCTTAATTAGAGAACCATGTCTTCATCTTCCTCTCTATATCAGGGATCAGATAACGCCGATTTGGCTGCTGGTGACCTAATCCCTACCTTGGCCTTCATCGATGAACAGTTGGTTCTTGCTCGTTATGGTACATCTGAACAGGGCGACCTCCTTCATTCTCGGTATCTTAGCACAGCAAACTATGACCTTCCTAGTACCTGTGATTGGTTCACTGGTGACCGTTGTTCGGCTAGCTTATGTACCTGGCTGGCCAAGATTACCAACTATTTTGGTTGGTTGGAACGAGTGAAGTCTGCCAGAGAGGTCGAATGGAAACGTATGGGTCTCTATGACACCATTGCGTTGTCGGAGTTTGACCTCCCTTGTAACATTGGTCTCATAAATGCCTTCCTTGGTTATTGGTCGACTACTGCCAATGCATTTGTTTTCCCTTAGAGCATGATGACCCCTACACTGCTCGACGTGAAGGCGGTACTTGGCCTTCCGATACTGGGAGCTGAAGTGCCTGTCTTAGGCGATATAGATGTTGCCGACTTGGGCATCAAGGTCTCAAAGACTTTTTCCAGCTATGGCCACTTCATGGCCAACAACAGCAGAGTGTCACCTATCCCAGCCGATGATTCCTTGCATCATTCTTCCCTGCTTTTTGGTTCAGCCGATATTTTATCTTTATATGGTTCTTGGTGATGCCTAGGCAAGGTTAAGGGACTCCAGAAATCTGGATACCTTAGCCGGTCCCCTGTGGTTCCTTTAGCTGTGGATCACTCTGTACTTCCCAGAGTTTATTCCTGATGATTTTGATGACCACTGTTTTCCATTAAACCCGCCGGTATTAGCCGATACTCTTCGGAAAACACCCTTCGTTCCCTAGGACGCCTTCACTGCAGTCTCCACCCTACATGGTCTGTCTCGAGACCATTACACAGATTGGCAACCGATCCTCGAGAGATGGGCCACCCCCGATTGGGTCCGTCAAGTAGCCGATGACAACCTTGTATTCTCTCAGCGGACAACTATGGCCCTCATATGGGGGCACATTCGGACGGCTAGGGATCTATTGGGTGGCTTGAAGCTCACCTTTAGGAACAATAAGTTGACCACAGAGCCCTATCGGCCAAAATTTGTGGCACGATAATTCAGTCTAACTCAACACGTATCATGGCCTCACCGCAGTATTGTTTGTTCAACCCAACACTATATTCTTGATGCAAAAACAGGCAAGTAAAATAGCTAATTGCAATCTTGATAGGCTCGCCCTATTTGACTGGCAGCCGTTTCCCCTGAGAGCAAATACCACTATTACTTTTGATGACTGGTGGAACACAACCAATGAGAAATTCTTCTAGTCTCCTCTAGATGTCTACTGTGATCGGCTGGTCCTGTCAAAGAAGAAAAAGACCTAAGAAACTCCTAAACTGCGGATGAAAGAGGCCCCTCTAAAAGCTTCTCTCCTTAGATCGGCTAGACGTGCTGCGTCAAGATCTTCCGTCAGATTGCGGCAGACGAAGAGAAAAGGTAAATTGTCTTCTACATATGTGTTGGCCAGACTATTCTTGTGAATTTTTAGCTAACATCTTTTATACATCTTTCAGCAACTCAATCCCCCCCAGCGTTTGTCGATTTGGAGACCACTTCCAACAATGAATCCCCGTCACCCAGGAATTCTGTTCCCAAGCAACCCAAACGAAGCGGAGGGGTTGTCATCCGAGATCATAGTGAGGAAGAACCCCATAGAACCAGAGTTCTTGTTTTTGCCGAGGAATAGGAGGAAATTGAGGTATATCCCTTGTCTAGCTTAAATACCTTCACATCGGTTATCTTTCAATATTCACGTTTTCTGTTTGCCCTTTCAGGGACCACAATATAAGACGCAGACGGTCGCATACAACGTTTGATGCTCCTCTTCATATTGGATCGTCCTCTTCGGCTCATGCTTCCACACATCCATAGGACCTGTTATCGGCTGTCCTCAAGGCCAAAATTTCTCTTGCCGACGTAGTCGGAGATTTTTATACTGATACACTCGTAGAGGTATATCCTTTCTCTTATGCTTGGTCCTTCACTGTTTCCAAACCCTTTCCTCTATTCTGAACCTACCCTTTTTATATAGGAGATGGCTGGAGATAATCCCCCAACTGAAACTAACCCAATTGATGACTCAGAAGCGCCAACCGAGATTATCTTTGAAGACGTACTTCTGTAATATTTTGGCTCAGTCGATATTACACCTGCACCATCTTCGCCTGTTGGCATTCATCGGGAGTGAGTTGCGGAGTCTCTTCCCAGGAGGATTCCGACCAACAAAGAAAAGTTCCATGCTTTAAGGGCTTCTCTGTTCCGATTGTCAAAAGAAATAAAGGGTTCCCCAGTTTTGGCAACCGCCTATAATGACATGGCCTTGGTTCTAAATGACTTATTTTCTTTACACAAAACAACCAAAGATAGTCATGATGAGGCGGTCGCTGCTCTGCAACACTTGGGGTGTCTTCGGCAAGAGAAGAACCACATTCAGACTTCTTTCAATGAGGTGAATGCAGAAAGGTAGTAGAATGTCAGCCGAATGAATGACTTGCAGGAGCAGCTGCCAAAACTGCGAGCCGATTTGGAGAGGATCCAGGCGGAGATAAAGGCTATTACTCCGGCTATAGGTGCCTTGAAGTCGACTATTAAGGCCCAAGATACCTTCCGCTCTTTTTTGTTTTGGCAGGGCATTCATTTGGATAACAAGATCCGGGAACTTGGTAATCAACAGGTGGTTTAGGAATTGGATCAGAAAGCGGGCAGTGAATGGCTGGCCCAATTGGAGAATGAGTGGACTGCGTGGAAAAATAGACTTTCTCAAGCAACGCCAACACTCTTTGCTAATTTTTTCGAAGTGGTATCCGAGGGAACTCATTCTTCGATTACGACTACTCTTTTGCCAGTTGATTCCGTTGCTCAGTTGTCAGCTGACATCCTTATGGACTTGCAATCTGAAGCCATTGCTGCTTTTGTTACTCAAGAGGTATTGTCAGAACCCGAACAACAGCCAGAGAACACTCTAGCGATCGACATTCAAGCTTTTATCGAGATCCCATCAGTGATGGTGGCTGTGCCTTTGTTGGATTAGGAAAGGGGGTTTCCAGAAGAAGTATGAGTGGATGAGGTAGTAGCCGTTGGTGCAGCTGAAATGAGAAAGAGACTGCGATTATCCAGGGTGACCAAGCAACGGTAGATTCGGCTAATCCTAAGACCCATGTGACTAATGATGTAGCGCAACCTCTAGACGGTGACATGTCAACTAACTTGTCTTCCTAGTTATATTGACCCCAAATTAAAGGGTCTGTTTTTGTGACCAAGCAGCCGATCTGTGGTTGTTGTTTACTATTGTCTTCCCAAAATTGAAGGGAAGTACTTTTCTACCTTTTTATGTGACTATGACTAGGCCGCCGGTCTATAACTATCATTCATTCATTTATTCCCCAAATCAAAGGGAATTATGTTCCTCTGTGCGGCCAAGCAGCCGGTCTGTCACTGTTGTTTACTCGTGCATACCCCAAATCGAAGGGTAGTACTTCTTTAAGTTTTTACCGTTTACGTTTCTGTCAACCTTTTCATCATGCATGTTTATTAGTCGATACACGTTGCTAGCAATCCGTTGGCTTACCACAAAGGGTCCTTCCCAATTTGGCAACCATTTGCCAAATTTACGATCTTTCATTCCAAGCGGCAACACGGTTTTCCAAACCAAGTCTCCTTCGGTGAACCTCTTAGGCTTAACATGGTTGTTATATTCTTTGGCCATTTTTTGTTTACCGGCTTCAATTCTTTCTAGGGCTATCAGTCGATCTTCATCTAGTTGATCTAACTCCATTAGCATGGCCTGCTGATATTCTTCTAAGCTTAAAGAATTCTGTTTGGCCACCTATAATGACTTAACATTAATCTCCAAGGGCAACACCGCATCTTGGCCGTAGGTGAGCCGATAAGGTGAGTCGATCTTCATCTAGTTGATCTAACTCCATTAGCAAGTGGAAAGATCTTTTAAGTAGCCGATTAACACCTACTTCCACGAGTCGATCTGGTCCATGGCTAATACTTCGGCTGGCAGCTCATCATACTCTAGAGTGAGTAGAGACTTCCTAAAGCCAGAAGCTTCTTGTGCTAAGTCGTTAGCCTCAACATTCATGCCCCTGGGAACATAAATTAACGTAGATGATGCGAACGTACTAAGTAACCTGCTAGCCATTTTGTAATGAGCCAACAAATTTGGATCTTTACAGTTATATTACCCAGCCAGCTGCTTAATAACAAACCGAGAGTCTCCACGAATCTCGATGCACTTTGCTTTCATAGAGACTAGGAGTTTGAGTCCTATGATTAAAGCATCGTATTCAGCTTGGTTATTTGTCAAGTCAGAATCTAATCGATAAGAGAACCTCTACATTTCATCTCTAGGATCGATTATCGTTATTTCGGCTCCGACTCCCTTCTGAGTTTTTGACCCCTCAAAAGTTAGTGTCCAAGGGACGACATCCATACATGCAGTAGAGGGGGCGCATGGGTCCTCCACATCTACACAAGGGTGATCTGCCAAGAAATCGACTATCGCCTGACCTTTGACAGCCCTGAGTGGCCTATACTCGAGAGAAAATGTAGTGAGCTTGATTGCCCATTTCATTAGTCGTCCTTGCAAAACAGGTCTATTGAATAAGTATCGGACGATGTCAATCTTGCACAAAATGTGAACCACATGTGGCATTAGATAATGTTCAAGTTTTATACAAGCATAGAATAAGGACAAACAAAGCTTCTCTATAGGGGTATATCTAGTTTCATCTTCATTGAGCATTCGGTTAAGGTAGTAAATTACCTTTTCAGTTTCATCATCGGCATCCTGTGCTGACAGGCAGCTGATAGACAAATCTGCAGCCAAGATGTACATATTCAATGGTTTCCCTGGAATGGGAGGCACCAGCACAAGAGGAGTTGTTAGGACCTTTTTAATTTGGTCAAATGTCTCTTGCTGTTTGGGCCCCATATTAGCTCTTCTGATCCTTTAAGCCTAAGCAAAGGTGAAAAAGCCTTCATTTTGCCAGCTGAATTAGATATGAACTTCCCTAACATGCTTTGTAATTCCTTCTTTGTTCTGGGTGGTGCGGATTCCATTACTGCCCGGGCTTTGTTATGATCTATTTCAATACCTTTCTTATATACCAAGAAACCAAGGAAGTAGCTAGCCGATACTCCGAACATGCACTTGGCTGGATTTATTTTAAGATTATGAATCCTCGTTGTTTTTAGTGCTTGTTCAAGATCGGCTAAGTGATCCTTAAAGTCCTTAGACTTCACCACCACATCATCAATGTAGGCCTCCACAGTCTTGTCAATCAGATCATGGAAGATGGTGTTCATTGGCCTTTGATAAGTAGCACCAGCATTCTTCAGACCAAATGGCATAACTACCTACTCGTAAATGCCCAAGGCTCCTGGACACCTAAAAGAAGTCTTGTGAATGTCCTCCTCGGCTATATGCATGACGTATTCATCTTTGGGAGTGGCTAGATTTAGGTTCATGTAATCAATACATACCTAAACCTTGCCATTCTTCTTCTTGACTGACACAATATTTGTCAACCATTCCACATACCTAGCCGTTCTGATGAACCCGACCTTCAGCAGTCGTTCAATATCAGCTTTGATTTGAGGCATCAGCTGAGGGTGATATCCTCTGGGCGATTGTTTATGAAGTGTGAAGCCCTCTTTAATTGGCAATCTATGCTCTACCAAAGTACGCGACAGCCCATGCATATCATGATAATCCCACGTGAAGTAGTCTTTATACTGCAGTAGAAGAGCCGTCATGTTTTGTTTATCTTTATCCTTTAGCGAGCCACTAATATGTTTTAGTCGATGGACTTTCTCAGTACCCAAGTTGATATCTTCCAAGGGATCCTGAGACTCAAAACTAGGCATAGCCCTTCTTATGGGTGATTCAAGTTCTATCAGCAACTCAATGTCACCGACTGCCAGTATTGGTTCTTTGTTGTCCTCTAGTTGTGATGCCTCGACTATCCTTTCTTCAGAACTTAGAGTAGTCAGCCGATGCCACAGATCACGTATGATTTGAGTCTTCTCAATCATCTAACTCTTCCAAGGTAAGCTGTGGTTCGGCTAATTATTTTATTTCAAAACCTCGTGAAGTTAGATTGCAGTATTCCCAAGATCCTTCTTCATACTGCTCCACGACAGCTATGGGAGCCATATAGGGTAAATATAAGACATCCTCCAAGTTCTTAACCCATGCTTGGAATGGGTTATCATCGACTGAGACGATTTCTATCTTATCTCCTTCCAAAAAAATGAGCTTTTGATGCATGGTGGAAGGAAGGCATCGGCTGGTGTGAATACAGTCTCTGAAGCTTTGGGGATCTTATTACAAAGAAGGCAGACCTGACCGTTTTAGGACCTACTGTGATTTCTGCTACTAAGATCCCCAAAGCTTCAGAGGCCTCTCCCATAAAGCTAGCCATATTCATGTTAATTGGGATGAGATCCTCTCTGGTTTGTTGAGGCTTTTAAAAGTAAGCAGCGGCATCACATTCAGCACAACCCCATTATCGACGAGCACTCAACTGATGGCTTTGTCGTTAATGTAAGCCTTAACATACAAGGGTTTGAGGTGTGTAACCACCTTTTTCGTAGGTGCACCAAATACAGTGCTCAAAGCGTCCCTAGTCGTGGTATCAGGTATAGTCGCCCATTATGTGTCTTCCACACACACATCACCTTCTAGGCTATCCAGTGTAGCGGTCGGCCCAGAACTCGCATGGAATGAAGCTGACCATTTCAATAGCTGCCCAAATCTCATCGACTGAATCATGCTTAAATAAATCAATGATGGAGTCTCCCACCTCGTCCAGTTCGGTTGACGAAAAGTTAATAACTTCCATCTTCTGGAGGCATATAGGAACCGACTGATGTTCTAAAGCTTGGATCCTCTGCGCGATCTGTGGAACCATCTCGGCTAGGGATTCCTTCAAGATAGTAATCTCCCATCGGGGTTCCTCTATCGGGTTGTCATCAGGCTGCATATTCAACTCTGGTTGGTCCACAACTTATTCTTCATGCAGCATTGTCTCTGAAGAGATTGTGCCAAATGCCCGCTCGATAGCCTCAGCTACCATAGACTCAGGATTTCCTGTTTATCGGCCTCCTTAGCGATGGATATCATGTGCAACATTTGCTTCATTTTGCGCAAGGCTTTGGCACGTTGTATCCTTCTTTTCTGAGTCCTGGATACGACACTCGGTGGCGCCTCTTTCTTTTCAGAAGCCTGATGAATGAACCACCTTCGGCCGACCCTTTTTTTTATTTGTTTCTCTCTTTACTGTTCAAAGAAGAAGTGGTTTTGTTAAGTGTATACACACTTTATATGAAAAAAAATGATATAAAAATAGTGGTTGTCTAACGAGATATTATGCAAAATAAGATTGTCAGGTGAGTCACATATTGCGCATTTACTCTTCATTTTCTTTGAATATGCCTATATTTATCGTCTTTCCTTCATTGATTTCTTCCTCAACCACCCTCTGTTTAGCTATGGGGAGTGGTTTTTCATCTATCTGGGGCACGCTCGGCTTCTCATCGACTAGTTGTCATGCTTGCCCCCCAATCCTGTGCCTGGGGTCTGCTGGGTCCCTTTTGAATATCGGGTGCTGTTTGTGAGGTTCTCGAGCAATGTGCTCTAGTTTATAAGGGCGGCCACGAAGACTGTTTCCAGTTGGCTGCCTGTCCGTGTTCTTATAGATGTCACGTAAGCTGCCTAGTTGATCAAACATAGAGGTCCTTGTAGCCTCCTCCTTACCAGTAGGCTTCTTTGGGACCCATATTTTTTTAATCGGTCGTTTCCCCTTGACATCTTTTGATTGATCTGGCTTAGCAAAGGACACCATATATATATCAGCACTGTGGGAAAAGGGTCAGTATTAACAGACATTTCAGCTATGCTTTTATCGGCTAGCTTGAACCTCCCCTCCTTGATGCCCTTTTGAATCATCTTCCTAAAGAACACACAATTATAAGTAGCGTGGCTATATAAGTTGTGCCTTTTACAGTACTTCTTATCCTTGAGCTCTTCAGTAGGCGGGATCCTTGGCCATCAAGCAACCAAATTTGTTTATCTTTAAGCAGATGATTAAAGATCTGATCTGCCTTTGTAATGTCAAACGAGTAACCGACCCTGTCATCAGTTGAACTCGTCTCCTTGCCTTTCGTAGCTTTCAATGCTGGGCAAGAATAAACATTACCCCTGACAATCTCGGCTACCATTGAGTCTTTCATGTAATCGGCTGACTTTGAGTCAGATTTATCTGCCTTAATAATGGATACCAAATGGGAGCCTCGGTTCCGGTTAGCTCTTTTTTTCTCCTTCTCCCGGATATACTGCTCTATTTGGCTAGCCTTCTCGGCTAACTGACTTAAGTTAGAGCATAATTGTCTCACTAATTTCTCTTTTAACAGATGATGCATGTTATTGATTATCATGTGGGCGCATTCCGATTTAGGGAAGTGTACAGTGCATTTCCCAACCTTCATTCTGAATCTCTCGATATAATCGATAGCCGACTCATCAACTTGTTGCTTGAGATTTGTCAAATCGATTATAGTGACTTGAGGTTGGGGCCAATAAAATATATCATGGAAATAATGCTCCATGTCATCCCAACTCTGTACAGAGTCGGGGGTCAAGGATAAGTACCAGGCATATGCTGTTTTGGTTAGAGAAACGGGGAACTTCTGCAGCTTGTGATACTCGTTCTGGCCAACCTCGCCACATTGGGCGGTAAATCTGCCGATATGCACAATGGTAGATTTACCGTCATCACCCGAGAAGGTGGCGAAATCAGGCGTTTTGAAGCCTCTTGACAATGTTGCTATCCGATCTAACCAATCGGGGTAGGGTTTCCTATAAACAGGCATGTCCAATGGTTTCAGTTGGATGCCAAAGTACCTCTTCATAGTATTCGAGATAGTTTCAGGGTTCATCTGATATGAATTCCCCTACCGATTCTCAGCTGGAACCGGCTGGTAGGCGTTTTGAACTGGTGGCCTCCATTTTGTACCTTGTTGAGCAGGGTTTTGAAAGTTGTAGGTGTTCTGGTGGCCATTACCAACAGGTAGGGTATATCCCCGTTGCTGTTGTTGGGCATAGCCACCAATGCCTACAACCTGAGCTCCTAGAACAACCGACGGAGCTTGAGGATATGGTGGAACAGTGTTCCATGTTTGCTCTACCCGGACATCAGTCGTTCTTGGAAAGTTTGCACTTCCTGGATGGTATGGAATGGGTACCGGTTGTGATTGTTGGAATGGTGGAACAGGGGCTAACGACTGCCAATTCGGTTGGCCAACATTGGTCGCCTGCACTGTACGGCCGTTTGCAGGAGCGTACGACATAACGAGCGGCAACCCAAGGTGTCCGGATGCCTGAACTGGTCTTCAAGCCATAATGATCTACCCATATTGCAGATTCACTTGGTCGAGTGGCACAGTTTGCCCCCCAGCATTTGGCGGCAACCATACAGTAGACTAGTTACCAAGTGACTGGGCTTGTGCTCCTAGGTGTGCTATCGGCTGTACCTGAGTAGGTACTGACTGATACACATTCGGCTGAGGAACAACACCTGGAGTCACAGTTGCATGTTGTACAGTGCCACTCGTCAGAGGGATGGCAGAACTAGCTGAACATTCTCTTGGATGTAGTCAGTTAGCTTCCAGTTCCCTCGCCTGCTGAACCTCATTATGCACCATTGGCTTAACGATGTCAGCCAACTGTTTAGAAACCTGGTACATAATGTCGTGGATGACTAAGTCAATCTGTTGTCTGATGAATGACGTAGTCATGATAGTTGGACCTTCAGTTGGCTAAGTTCACCCATGGCTTGGGTTGATGGAGGAAGTGGAGGGGTATCAACCGATGTAGGCATACCCGAGAAAAGTGGTGGCTTGTTGTTCCTTCTGGGAGGATTCTGTTTAGGATGTGGACTGGACTCTGGTTCATCTTCTTACCAGACCTTAAGCTCATACGCCATCATGACCTGGAGAATCAAACTTCGCTATGAGGTCAACTATGGTCCCACTGGGTGTGCCAAATTTGTTACCGTCTGAAATATTTGTCGTTTTATTGGCTGAGGAAATCGGATGACAAATTGATTCCTTAACTAAGCGATTTGGGCTAGGCTAGAAGCGAAACTCTAACTTCCAGCAATGGGTTCCCCAACTACTCCAGAAAGTGTTAGGATGGTGATTGAATAAACTAAGTGGTAAGAAATATAAATACAGCTAGAGTGCAATAAAGGCGATAAAGCTATGAAAAAAATTAGTTTTTTGATTGATTGGATGTGTCTTTTTCTGTACAAATGATCCTCTATTTATACTATAAGAAATAAAACGTGATCCCCCTATGTTAGCCACTAAATTACCCACTAAATCCACTAGCCAACTATGAGGAGGTGGTGCCGATTTTTGCTCTTTGATTTCCTCGTGCACGATTAATGGCACTTCCTTCTAGCTGCTGCTGGTTGTTACCTTTTCTTGGGGTCTAGGATGCTCTTTGACTTGATCTTCGAAGCGTCCAAATATGTGTGGGTCATAATCGTTCCTCGGAATTGTGACTCGGCTAGGCTACTGTAATAGCCGATGAAGCTTTATAAGCCGAAGACTAGGACTAGTAGATTCAGCTACAAGTTAGTTCGGTTATTGACTTTGCATTCTGTTGCATGCTCATTTTGATGTTTCCACCTTCGGTTGCCACTTGATTCGGCTACACACTTAAAAATATTTTTTGAGTGTTAACAAATTGTGAGTTTACTGTCATTCTATATGATATAGATGTGATTGGTCATATAAATTGATGTGTTTGGAGACATGAATTATCCCAAAAAAAAAAACTCACTAAAGACGGAGTTTGAATGTTGATTTGAGATATTTCCACGACGTGTTAATAATAGATAGAGCAAATGAGCTATGGACAAGTCTGCTATTTGAATCTTCACTGTTTGCCTCTCTATTTCGTTGCGAAAGACTAGTTTTGGCCTGCTTGATGGAAAATGGGGAATTGCCCAACTTATGTGAACATCTTATACCTAACTTTCCACGCTTTCTACTCATTAGTTGAGGGTGTGACTTTCTACTTGTTTGATATTTACACCAAACAAATAAATGTATATAATGTGTTTGCTGAAAGTATATTTATGTCCTAGAGACAATCTGTATTAGGACAAATGTACTTTATACACATTCATATTATTATTAATGGAGATTCATATTTTCGCATTTGCAATTATTGAATTATTATTAGATTGTTTGTAATTATTCATTAATGTGCATCCCTTGAGCTTATGTTGTCATTAATAGAGTGAGATATTAATGATAGAGCGTAACTCTTAAAATAGCCTCGACTAATGATCATCGAGAATGAGATATCGATGATATGTGATAAGTCGACATGTGGTCTGCATCACATCCTTAGAGGATGTTGTATGTCTCACCTGCTACGAGTAATGGTTACTCGTGATGGACACATGGATACTTTGGAAGTATTGGTATACCCAGCTAATATATTGTTTATTACACTTGTCTAAAGTATGATCAGCATGTGGGAGATAGAAGTACTTAGACTTGAGGTAAATACGCGCATTGTCTACAAAGTGATGTACTTTGATCCCGTCCTAAACTCAAATGCCTTATAGGTTGAGATACGACTTGTATTGGGTACATTGCGATGTGGATTGAATGTGGTAGTTGAACCAAGATTAGGATTCATTCTTCGGATGTATATTCGAGAGAACACTCGGATTCTCAGTGATATTAGGTTGACTAAGTCGTTGGCCAATGCAATAGACATATTTAGAATATGGTCTAGTTGTCAACTAATATAGATGAGATACAATGATTAAGCCATTTGGATAGACACTTGACAAATCCTAAGCTTGAACGGGTGTGTCGTGAATGAAAGAATTTTATCTTACCACATAAATGTTAAGTTTACTGGATTCGTGTAAACGTACTTCACATATTGAGTTCGTCTTCCGGTGCCGTCTAGGAGTTCCGTGTGGACCTTAATTTAATTAATGTCGATATGAGAAGGCCTGTAGGGTCAAACTAAGTCAATTGCCCGTTTCGATCTAAGGATGTATTGAGAGAGTAAATTAAAATGTTCGATTTGGAATCGAGACATTTAAATGAATAATGATTATTTTAATTAAGTCAAAATTGGAATTTGGATTTAATTAAGAATGCACGAAAAAAGAAAAAAAAAGTCGAGCGCCGCGACTCCCATACCCTAGGGCCGCGGCGCCTCTGCCTCAATTTTTGGGCCAAGCCCAAGGTCAAATCCTAATCCGATTTGGACCTATTTTCAACTATAAATAGAGGCATTCACCTCATTATTCAACACACCAATTCTGAAAAATATTCTAAGCTTTATAGACTTAGAATCAAATACTCTCGAACCGCTGCCGGATTTCCTAGTTTACCGAAAGAGAAGTATATTGAAGCTTGGAGCTTGCAATCGGAAGGGCAACCGCGTGTGCACCTTATAGTAGATAAAGATTCCAGATTATTATAAGTTGTAAGTAAATGTTTTATTTTACAAGTTTCATTGTTGTATAACCATACCAGAAATTATTGTTGGGGTAAGTAAGAAACAAAACTTTTAAACTTCCGTTGTGCCTTACTTATGTGTTTTGAACTCAACAAAAACCCTACAGTGGTATCAGAGCTCAGGCTGGTTAAATGGTTATATAACAATTGAATAGAATAATAATATGGGTTAAACATAAAATTGGATTAAAATGAGGTTCTTGAAATCCTACATGTCTTGACCGAATGTTAAACTTATGATATCACCCTAAATTATCTCTACCCTAACTCGAGGAAGTCATTCCGCTCTAACTCGAACTAAGCCAAAAGTGCGTTGTCCGGCTCATTGCACGGTGCACGGATAAGAACGGGTAATAACGGATGATGGTCGATATGGGCATTATTGATAATGGTGGGTGATGATAAAGGACCTGTGATTTGATCCTTAAATTAGATTTAGGGCTCGAACGATTTTGAAAAATCAACACAGAAACGTTTTGTCAGGACGTCGGCGCCATGGCCCTATGGTAGGGCGCCGCGTCGCTTGCTAGGGTTTTAAGGAAGCGTCGCGGCTCCATGGTGGAGCGTCGCTGCCCTAATGCTTCATTTTTTTAAGTTCCGGACTTTCTGGACATTAGGCGCCGCGACCCCATGGTGGAGCGCTGCGGCCCTAATGCAAGCCGAAGGTTTCTGCCTTGCAAGCGTCGTGGCCCCGTGGTGGAGCGCCGCGACTCTAATGCATTGCAGAAGCAGAAATTCAATTTCTGCTTCACTGGGGCCGCGACCCTAATGATTAGCGCCGCGGCCCCGACGGTCAATTTTTTTTTGTTCGAAATATTTAACCCATGATTATTATTATACAATATATTTGATAAGTATACTGTTTATGTGCTAAATGTCAAATTGTTTGTCATTTAAATTACTAGAATAACGTCCGCTATAACTGTCTGGGCAGGCGGCGCCCATTGTTTGATTAAACCATCTTATATCATGCATATTGGGTTGACGGTTCCCAAACTATATGTGTCTTTGGTTTGCATGATGTTAAGATGTCATGTTGGATGTGGCGTAAAAGTGTTGATCTTGATTAAAACCCTAAAATTAAAATGTTCCCCAAAATTTTAATACAAGTCTCATTTGAAATGAACGCGTCGTCCGTTATAATTGATTGTAGTGAAAAATCATTTTCGGGGAGATGAGATTTATGCCATAGCATTTGCTCTAAGTCTACGATGACTCAGACTCTTTCATAGATGCATGTTAAATCTAGAAGTGGGTGATAAACCTTCATAAGTATTTACACCACAGTGTTTGCTCTATAAGGCAAAACTCACTTAGATACATAATTGCAGTCGCATAACGGGGTTGACTTGTTAGGCTGTCTTGGCACCACAGTGTCGGACAAGCCGAGGGACGCAGATCGACTGTTTAGAACATTCGATCAAACATGAGTTACAAATTATTTGTAATTAGTTTAGAGACCTACCAGGTTTGCTGTTGAAGTTATCAGCCACAGCAAACACGGAGATAGCATGAACATGGATCATGACCCATTATGACCATATTTGACATGAGTCCGTATTCTTCAATGGGGTCGAAGAGTATGTTAAAATAGTGTGAGCTAATTAAACAAAATACCTTGTTGATTAGCCTAAATAAATGTGTATAATAGAAAATAGATTTTGAATTTGATTTCCGATCTATCTAATTCTTCAGATTACTAAAGATGTCGAGCTTATCATTGAAAATGTTGATTGAGATGAACAAACTTACTAGACCAAATTACCCTGACTGGTTAAGAAATCTGCGATTGGTGTTAAAACTAGAAAGAATTGAGTATGTGTTAGACACAGTATTCCCCACAGTCCATGCTAAAAATTCTAATGAGTATGCCCTGTTTGACAAGGTGGCTTATCAGAAACGTTTGAACCATACTGCCTTGGCAAAATGTATAATGTTGTCTTCTATGACTATGGAGTTACAGAGGCAACATGAAAACATGGGCCCCAACGAAATGCTAGAACACTTGAAGAGTCTCTATGAAAAACAGACTCAAACAATGGAGTATGAAATGTTGAGAGACCCTTTCAAATGTAAGCTGAACGAAAGGGGACAAATGCCAGCGCATGTTCTAAAGAAGGACTACACAGCTCCAAGAGGAGGTAAAGCACTGGGTGCTTCTACCTCTACTTGACAAGGTATGTTTGTAATTGAAATAAATATGTCTACAAGTAACTCCCACTGTTGGGTATTGGATACCGCTTGTGGCTCGCACATTTGTAGTAATGTGCAGGGCCTAATTAACAGGAGAAAGGTTGGCCCTTGGGAGGTAGACCTGCGCGTTGGAAATGGAGCACGAGTAGATGCTGAATGCGTGAGAACTTATAGACTAGATTTACCTTCACGCTTTTGTTTAGAACTAAATAATTATTATATTGTTATCTCATTAACGAGGAATATCATTTCTATCCCAATGTTAGACATTGAGGGGTTTTCCTCATTCATTGCCAATGTCAGTTATGTACTGTCTTTTAATGGTTTTGTTTGTGAAATGCTCCGCTTGTGGATGGATTGTATATTTTAAACTGTAGTCGTGAAATTTTCAATGTGCAAAATAAACGAGCTAAGATAAGTAATCCAAGAAACCCTACCAACTTATGGCACTGCAGACTTGATCATATCAACGAATCAAGGATAACAAGATTGAGGAAGTTAGACTACCTCGAACCATTTAACTTGGAGTCTTATGGTAACTGCGAATCTTGCTTGAGAGGAAAGATGACCAACAAACCACTTTCTGGGAAAGGGGTACGAGCCAAAGAAGTACTTGAGTTGGTCCATACTGATGTATGTGGGCCATTTTTAACTCAAGCTAAGTGAGGCTTCCCTTACTTCATCAGTTTTACAGACGATTTCACAAGGTTTTGGGCATGTGTATCTTATGAGACATAAGTCCGAAGCCTTTGAGAAATTCAAGGAGTACAAGTCAGAAATAGAGAAGCAACTTGAAACAAGTATCAAGACACTTCGATCAGATCGAGGAGGTGAATACTTAAGTAAAGAATTTCTGGATTATTTGAAGCTTCATGGAGTCCAATCACAATGGACACCTCCTGGAACGCCACAGATGAATGGTGTTGCTGAAAGGAGAAATCGAACTCTATTAGATATGGTTAGATCCATGATGAGTTTCTCAGCTCTACCAACATACCTTTGGGGATATGCATTGCAAAGCTCAATTTATATTCTGAACAGGGTTCCTTCAAAGTCAGTAGAGAAAATTCCATATGAGATATGGAACGGCAAGAAGCCAGCACTTAAACACATGCGACCCTGGGGTGCCCTGCATGTGTAAAGAAGATGCTTACTGACAAGTTGGAATCTAAAAGTGAAAAATATTATTTTGTGGGGTATCCAATGGAAACTAAGGGATACTACTTCTATCTTCCTCGAGAACATAAGGTCATTGTTTCCAGGAACACAACTTTTCTTGAAGAAGAATATGTCTACAAGGAACACAGCTGCACAGAGATAGAACTTGAAGAAATTCAAGAACCACAAGATAACACAGAAAATGAACCCTTGTCGAATGACCTAAACAAGGATTCAATGGGAGTATCTGGTAAAGATTGGGTACTTAGAGTACTCCCTTCAGCTAGTGGGAGTGATGTGAGAGATAGTGCAGAAATGCAAGCCTCTCATACACAACCAATGGAAGATGATACAATGATTGTACCTCATTCCATTCAGGAAATATATTAAAATGACATTTCTGAAAGCTCTCAAGGTGATGGATTTTCCAACACACAAAGACTTTCTCACAATCATAATGCAACAAACACTGAAACGCAGAGTACTCAACTCCGTAGGACTACTAGGACTTATCGTCCACCTGAAAGACTTAATCTCCTTGTTGAAACACACAATGAGATAGATATTCCTGATGACGATTAACCTACAACCTACAATAAAGCTATGTTAGACATTAATTCGCAGAGATGGCAAGAAGCCATGAAATCTGAAATGGACTCGATGTACGTAAATCAAGTTTGGAACTTGGTTGATTTGCCAACAGGGGTTAAACCCATAAGATGCAAATAGGTCTTCAAGAAGAAGATTGATGCATATGGAAAGGTACAAACTTATAAAGCAAGACTGGTGGCTAAAGGTTATAATCAACGGCATGGGGTCGATTATGATGAAACCTTTTCACATGTTGCTAAGATCAAGTCCATTCGGATTTTGCTTGCAGTAACTGCATATTATGACTATGACATTTGGCAGATGAAAGTCAAGACTGCTTTTCTCAATGGTAATCTAGTTGAGGAAGTGTTTATGAAGCAACCTGAGGGTTTTTCAATCGAGTCCAAACCAAATGTTGTATGCATGCTACAAAAGTCCATTTATGGGCTTAAGCAAGCCTCGAGGAGTTGGAACATTTGCTTTGACAAGGCTATCAAGTCATTTGATTTCGTCAGAAGCAAAGAGGATCCATGTGTTTATAGTAAACACAAGGATGAGAGTATTGCCTTCATTATAATATATGTAGATGACATATTAATAATGGAAGACAATAAGACTCTCCTGTAGTCAGTCAAAGAGTGGTTGTCCAGTACCTTCATGATGAAGGATTTAGGTAAAGCCTGCTACATTCTGGGGATTAGGATCTATAGAGGCATACCTAACAGATTGTTGGGGCTGTCACAGTCAGTCTACATAGACAAAGTTCTTAGACGTTTTTCTATGGAAAATTCCAAAAAAGGCGGTCTACCTATGGGACAAGGCATCAAGTTATCTAAGAAGGATAATCCTTCTAATTCTATAGAACTTGAACGCATGAAAAGGATCCCATATGCTTCGGCTATAGGATCGATCATGTATGCCATGACCTGTACTAGGCCAGATATGGCCTTTGCACTTAGTATGACTTGTAAGTTCCAGCAGAATCCTGGGGAAGAACATTGGAAGGCAGTCAAGAGTATTCTTAAGTATCTTAGACGAACTAAAGATTACTTCTTAGTCTATGGTGGGGAAGAGAAGCTAATATGTACTGGGTACACTGATGCTAGCTTCCAGACAAATGTTGATGACTATAAATCTCAATCAGGTTACACATTCATTTTCAATGGTGGAGTAGTAAGCTGAAAAAGTTCCAAATAAGCTACAACTGCTGATTCGACAACAGAAGCTGAGTACATTGCTTGATCGAAAGCTGGTAAAGAAGCTGTCGTGATATCTGAGTTCCTGAAGGAACTAGGGGTTGTTCCAAGTGCCACTTGTCCAATAACAGTTTATTGTGACAACACTGGTGCGATTGCGCAAGCTCAGGAACCAAGATCAACCAACAGAAATAAGCATGTACCAAGGAAGTACCACATACTCAGGGAGATGGTGGATACTAAAGAGATTAAATTAGACTATGTTCCCACAGATGCTAATCTAGTTGACTCATTCACTAAACCATTAAGCTTAGTCAATCATAATGGTCATTTTGAGAATAT
The DNA here is from genome assembly GCA_029783415.1 of Anisodus acutangulus. Taxonomy (NCBI): domain Eukaryota; kingdom Viridiplantae; phylum Streptophyta; class Magnoliopsida; order Solanales; family Solanaceae; genus Anisodus; species Anisodus acutangulus. The sequence goes on along the minus strand of CM056511.1, from coordinate 36,957,237 downwards.
GGGCATTAGATATGTTGGAGATTGGCTCTAGGCCAAGTGGGAGATTGAAAGTATATTTATGTCCTAGAGACAATCTGTATTAGGACAAATGTACTTTATACACATTCATATTATTATTAATGGAGATTAATATTTTGGCATTTGCAATTATTAAATTATTATTTGATTGTTTGTAATTATTCATTAATGTGCATCCCTTTAGCTTACGCTGTCATTAATAGAATGAGATATTAATGATAGAGCGTAACTCTTAAAATAGCCTCGACTAATGATCATCGAGAATGGCATATCGATGATATGTGATAAGTCGACATGTGGTCTGCATCACATCCTTAGAGGATGTAGTATGTCTCACCTGCTACGACTAATGGTTACTCGTGATGGACACATGAATACTTTGGAAGTATTGGTATACCCTGCTGATATATTATTTGTTACACTTGTCTAAAGTATGATCAGCATGTGGGAGATAGAAGTCCTTAGACTTGAGGTCAATACGCGCCTTGTCTACAAAGTGATGTACTTTGATCCCGTCCTAAGCTCAAATGCCTTATAGTTTGAGATACAGCTTGTATTGGGTACATTGCGATGTGCATTGAAGGTGATAGTTGAACCAAAATTAGGATTCATTCCTCGGATGTATGTTCGAGAGAACACTCGGATTCTCAGTGATATTAGGTTGACTAAGTCGTTGGACAACGCAATAGACATATTTAGAATATGGACTAGTTGTCAACTAATATAGATGAGATACAATGATTAAGCCATTTGGATAGACACTTGACAAATCCTAAGCTTGATCGGGTGTGTAGTAAATGAAATGATTTTATCTTACCACATAAAGGTTAAGTTTACTGGATTCGTGTAAACGTACTTCACATATTGAGTTCGTCTTCTGGCGCCGTCTACGAGTTCCGTGTAGACCTTAATTTGATTAATGTCGATATGAGAAGGCCTGTAGGGTCACACTATGTCGATTGTCCGTTTCGATCTAAGGATGTATTGAGAGAGTAAATTAAAATGTTCGATTTGGAATCAAGACATTTAAATGAATAATGATTATTTTAATTAAGTCAAAATTGGATTTTGGATTTAATTAAGAATGCACGAAAAGAAAAAAAAAGTCGAGCGCCGCAGCGCCTCTGCCTCGATTTTTGGGCCAGGCCCAAGGTCAAACCCTAATCCGGTTTTGACCTATTTTTCAACTATAAATAGAGGCATTCACCTCATTATTCAACACACCAATTCTGAAAAACATTCTAAGCCTTAGAGACTTAGAATCAAATACTCTTGAACCTCTGCCGGATTTCCTAGCTTTCCGAAAGAGAAGTACATTGAAGCTTGGAGCTTGCAATCGGAAGGGCAACCGCGTGTGCACCTTATAGTAGATAAAGATTCCGGATTATTATAACTTGTAAGTAAATATTTTATGTTACAAGTTTCATTGTTGTATAACCATACCAGAAATTATTGTTGGGGTAAGTAAGAAATAAAACTTTTAAACTTCCGTTGTGCCTTACTTATGTGTTTTGAACCCAACAAAAATCCTACATTTGCATATAAAGTTCTCTTATTTAACTATGATATATTGATATAGTTTGGTCTAAACACCATTGCACGTAAATTTTTACTGTGTTTTAATACTGGAGTTTGTATTAGTGCCTTAGTGGCCTAACTAGGTGTCATTTGATGTCTCAATTATTAACCAAGATAAGCTGTCTATAAATTGTTTTTTAGAAGAGAACCCTTGCTTACACTTGATTTATGCACCCGTTTTACGTGAAGACTTGCTTAAAGTATCAGAAAGAAAAAAGATATAGTTCACCGCAAGAGGCTTTTGATAAATGAAAGAGAATAATCCCTTGTTAATTTGTTAATGTAAATGGTCTATATATATGATATACAATCGTAATTCTAGGTTATAATTATGAAAATTAAATATTCACCTAATTAATATAACATATTGCTACAATAATTATAGATAAATCGCTAATTATACCAAACGAATATATTTGTATATATTCTATCAATAAATTCCAATGGAAGAAGTATACTACTACTGATCAGTACTTTTATCATCTTTTTGCAGTTCCTATTCTCTTTTCTCAACCTCCTCTTTTGCCCAAATGAATATTTTTGATTTGAGAACCGACAGAACTTATTAACGTAAGGTAGAATACTATGCCAATATACTTGGCTGTCTCAAAATTAAATCATGTTAACAGGTAATAGTGTTGATTGAAATCTTCTTTTCATTTAAAATTTTCAGAGTTTTGGTGTTGAATTTTAAACGCATGGATCATGTACTCTTGCACAATAACTAAAAAATTTGCCCCCCCCCCCCCCCCAAACCACTTTTTTTTTGGTCGCCTTCCCTATGCACGAACAATATGTTTGAAACTTATATTTAACTCTATCTATAATAATTTTTTGCACATATATATGAGGTTCGAACTTAAAGCATGAGGATCTACTGACTGGCAAACCCATGGTTGTAGTGGAAAGGAAGCTAAGAACTTTGTGTTTTAGTCTCGTTGCAATCATCGTATTTCTCTTTCAAAACGAATTTAATTAACTTACCAAGACTCTCAAAATTAATGTAAAATTTAAGGCAGCAAGAAAAAATAACTCATTTTTTTATTTATAAATATATGAATAATTGTCAGGTTTATCGATCTTGCATTCATTTGCAGTGCGCCATTGTTGTGAAGTGTCGTTTGGCAAGTTATAAGGGGCGCTTGAGCCTTGACCTTTCCCTCTTATTTAAAAATGAGGAGAAAATCTAATTCATGATTATAGTGAAGGCATATAAATGGCCTATTATCACAGTTTCAATACACGAATCAGCATGTTTAGTGCAATATAGTACCACCTATCTATTTGATTTATATATGAAACCAATCTTATCATGCACTTATATGCATATAATATAGCTTAAAGTTTGGTGTCAGTGCTAATGAGAAAATGATTCATGTCATTAAACATGCTTGATCAAATATCTAAATCAAACGCATAAATTTCTTAAGCAATCTCCTAATTTTCCTATATGAGTGATCACTTTAATAAATCATCAATTTGGTGTCACAAAATATGTTGACAATATAATGTTTTCTAATTATTCTCGATTCTTGATGTGTTTCATTGGTTGAAGACACAAAATAAAATGAATAAAATTATATATTTTAATAGTTTAAGATTTTAAATTTGGTGCTCACACAATTCAAATAACTATAATGTATATTGTGTGTGTTATGTGTGCGTGCGTGTGTGTCAGTGCGTGTGCCTGTGTGTATGCACGTGTGTGTGTGAAGCTGTAATTTGTGGGAATTTCAATATAATATTTGAGATTACCTTATTCTAATGAATGATCTAGTTCGCGAAGTTGTCCATAGATATAGAACTTAGAGTAAATCTATTAGTACAATATTTTTGCCCAACTATTAAATATATAAGAATACTATAGTAAAGATGATATATTTTTTTATGCTTTCCCTTTCCAATGTGAGAAGAAACTAAGTACAAAAGTATAGATAGTAGAGATGATTGACACCTACACATGACAAAAACATAAAATAATAGCTCAAGATTGGTTAACCTAATAACTTATATCACATTATTAAGCCAATCAGGTGAGATAAGTGCTTTTTTCAAAGATTATTTTGTAAATATAAGTTAAATTACTATGTCTAATTGTATGTATTATTTATAACAACGGTCAAATATGACTGGACTTACAAGTTACAATGATGTTCGAGTTAGAAGACCATCATACTAATGAAAACAGATTATCTCATTGGAGAAAAGTTTGTCATATTTCTTGTTCACACTTCATGTAGTCAAACACTATGCCTTTCACCATCTATGGATGCGGTGCAATGGATAGGATTCTTTCACTCTTAATTAGAGAACTTGAATTTAAGTTTTACAAATCGAAAAATTCTTGATATGGAGCATTTTTTCACTTAATATGTCTCACGCAACGCGAATCTAAATTAGTCGGACGGGTGAATACAAATACAAAATGATTATACTAAAAAAACATTATGGCTTTCCGTTTTTCATTCTGTTCCACGTATCCATCCAGAATAACTTAATCAAACTAATTTACAGTATAATGAGTGGCAATAATACAACTATTGAGTTTTTAACCTTGCTTCGTTCTTCAATGATTTGGAATTGTTTAAGAAATTAATGCTTAAGCTTTTAGTATTTGAGTTGATGAAACTACTTCGAAAATCATATATTAAGTAATGTATCCATCGAATATTGATGATTCACCAATACTGTTTTCTTTAACAATTCAAAGCTTTGTATTTTGTAAGTTAAGTAATTACCTATCAAGGTATGTTGGACATAGTCGATTCAAAGAGAAATTGATAAATAGTCCGTTGGTTGATGATTCACCAAACTAAATTCAAAGCCTTTTATTATACTACTACTTAATTAACTATCAAGGTTTGTTGGACATAGTCGGTAATTGAAAAATAAAACCAAACGAGAAAATGATATATATTTTAAACTATAACTTCAATTGAAAGATCGTCATAGGAGTCGATGCTAGAGTATACTCACATAAATAATCGATTAATTAAATTATGTTCGTGAAGAAAAAAGACTAATTCCACATTCACATCTTTATAAGAAAGAGGGTATATAAATAGATCTTATGCTATATTTGAATATAACCATAACTAAAAAGAGAAAAAAAAACTTGAGTTTTACAAGCCAATTATCAATGGCCAAAAGAATTGTGAGCATGCGAATATTAGGATTAGAGAGAATGAAGAAATTCACATGTTCTTTTAATTATGTGAGATTAAGAAGTGATTATGAGATTCAAGAAAAAGATCAAGCAATTCGAAAAGGGTATGTCCCTATTGTTGTTGGAAATGAAGAAGTAATGGAAAAAATCTTGATTCCCATGAAGTTGATTAAGCATCCATGTTTCGTAACTTTGCTTGATTTTTCTGCTCATGAGCTTGGCTACAATCAAGAAGGGACCTTGAGGATTTTGTGTCAAGTTGAAAGTTTTAAAAGAATGATCTACATAATTTCCAAAAGGAAGTATCAATGATGGAGTAGGAGCTTCTTGGATGAACAAGATTATGCACTCAAAAAAAGTACAAAATTTAGAAATAGTATAGTTTATTTACTTATGTCTTCGGCTATTAAATAGAAACCTCGCTTCTTTCGTTACATCTATGATGTCTCCTGAAAGTCAATATCGACGCTTGACGCTACGAATTGATGCTCCTCAAGTGTGAGTCTGAATCTATTTTTTGTTTTTGGACAAACATGTTGAAATCCTTTTTATTGATGATGGACAATAGTGGATGTGTTTCTATCCCTTTAGCATTCTGCTTGCTCCGATAGTATATTTTAATTATCTAACTAGCGATCACCTTATATAAGAGATTAGGTTGTTATAGGAAGCATTGTGCATAGTCATATTCCCTTTTTTTACAAGGTAGCCGGTTAATAGATTGGAGGTGAATGTAATCAGATTTATTAGTATAGAAGCACTCGTGCCTTCTCCATCGAAAAGGTTAAGAGTAAAACATCGAAGATTTGATTTTTTTTGTATTTCTAACTTTGTATGAGATTGGGAACACTTGCTCAATTTTAAATTGTTTCACAGTGTTCTTCATTAATGTTTTCCCTAATATATTGTGTTGGAACTATTTCTTCGATTCTTTAGTTAATCGTTTTTTTTTCTTTTCAGATATGTTTCTTCTTCTTCTTCTTTTGAATTCTAATATTTTTTGTGAGTAAAGAGCTGTTGGATTGCGTATCAACGGTTGGTTGATGCTTTTTAACCATTCTTCTACTTGAAATATGGTTTAAAAGTAGCATTAATGGGTGTAAAGTTGGCGGGTGACAAAATTGAGCGAAGAGATGATAGTGCACTGGGTGGATTTTGAAGGAAGGAAGAAGGTGTATATCTGTGTATATCCTCATGTATATTTGTGTATCCCCATATATATATTTATTGTGATATACGTGTGATATACATGTGTCACAGTGAATGTTTTCCAAATCAACTTCAATTATGAATCTTTCTATGCATTAGGGTTTATAAATACACCTTATGTTATATCAAACATAACCACAACTAAAAATCTTGAGTTTACAAGATAACCAATGGCAAAATAATTGTGAGCATGAGATATTAGGATTAGCGAGAGTGAAGAAATTTACATATTGTGCTTTTGATTATGTGAGATTAAGAAGTGATGTTGAATTTATTGAATATGTCCCTATTGTTATTGAAAATGAAGAAGTAATGAAGAAACTTTTGATACCTATGAAGTTGATTAAGCATCTATGTGTAGTAACAAACTTTGCTTCATTTTTTCACACATGAGCTTGGCTACAACCAACTAGGAATCCTTAAGGATTTTGTGTCAAATTGCAAGTTTCAAAAGAATGCTCCACACAATCTCCAAAAGGAGTTGATCATGGTGATGGAGCAATTAAGGGTTCAGTGACGAATTCAGAATTTTAACTTGATGAATTTAATTTTAAGATTTCGAATATTGAACTCAATATACTTTTAAAACTATGGATTCAAATATATTATTTGTTGAAACTTTGTGAATTTTCAAATAAAAATATGTGTTCTCCATGTTGAAAATACTGGGTTCAGAAGAAATCAAAAACTCTAGGATTTTATGTCAAGTAGAAAGTTTGCTCCATACAATCTCCAAAAGGAAGTGATCATGATGGAGTAAGAGCTTAAATGCATATTCAAATTTTAACTTGATAGGTTCGAACTTTATGATTTTTAGTACTGAATTCATTGTACTTAAGTTATGGCTCCAAATTAATGAATTATTTGTGGAAACTTTATTGAATTTTTAAATTAAAAATTATACTCTATGCCAAAAAAACTAGGTTTAAAAGAACCCATGCTGAAGCACCGAACCCGCCCTTCTTATAGGATGAACAACTAATTGCATGTACTAGGAAAAACGTTTAACGAAATAAAAAGAAACAATTATATATTTTTTGTCCTTTAATTATTTTAAATTATAGTTTGGTCCTTATGATATTTGATTATACACATTTAACTTTCAATTAACTGAAATACACATTTTTGATCCCTTTATATAGGAACTTTATTATATTTAAACTAATTTTAGAATGATATTACCGCCAAATATGGAGTAACAATATAAGTGTTATATAATACATGAGTTATAAGGTGTTTTAACGAGTAGTAATTACGGTACATGTGAATATTCACAAGCGAATGAATCAAAAGTACATATTTTAATTAATTGAAGATTAAATGTGTTTTGCCAGATATCACAAAGATTAAAATTAAAATTTATCAATAATTAAAGGACCAAGTTATTAACCCTTTTATAAATATAGGGATAAGGGATGTATTTTTCGTATCTAATTTTAGTGTTATTTTTAAAATTATTGCAATAAACTTTAAGTTGCATGTTCATCCGTGAATATAACCCTAAAAAGTAGGGATGGCAGGTGGGTACAATTTTACGGATTCTGCACCGTACCCGCTCCAGTTGGGGCGGGTATGTGTATTGAAAATGTACTCGCCACGGGTGGCGGGTAGGTGATGGATTTGCAGTTATACCTGCCTCCCCCGCCCCGCATTCAATCGCCTGCCTACCCGCCCCATAAGCCCAGTAATAGTTGTAGCAGTTCGTACGCTCATAAGCCTAAAAGCCCAATGCCAATAATAAGTGAGTAGGCAAAACCCTACTCAGTTACACTTAGTCCTTACTCAAGTTCAGCAGCCTTCACTCTTCGGTCTTCACGCCTCCCTCTCTCCTTCACTCTTTAGTCTCTGCCGACTATCGTCTCAACTCCCTCTCTCGTTCTCCGTCACGCCGCCATCAACCTTCACGCCTCCCTGTCCCTGAGACCCTGACAACAGGTATTGATTAAGAGGACCTACTACTCTGAGAACAAAATGTTTGATTTTTTTTCATTTGTGAAAAATTTCGAAAAGCATTTTTGGTTTACAAACTATATGTTCTGATTTTATAACTGTGAACCAAATCAACTACTCTAAAATGGTTGATTTTCAAACTGAACATGCCTTTGGGTTCTTTTAAGAACCCAAATAATCAATTATGTTTTGGTAGTTATTTTCAAAGGAAAAAAGTTCATATTTTGTTAAAATCAACGTGCTTACATGCAATGCCCACTACTAAAGATGTGTCAACAGCCTTCTAAAAATCCATCCCTTTTGTTTTTCTTGGTGCAAGTTTATCATGAATTTGTGTTTTGTATTATCTGAATATATTTAGGGCCTAAGTGATATTTGTATTATTATCTTAAAATGGTTAGTATGGTGCTTTGGCCATGCCTAACTTTTTAAAAATGTAATTGGATTTTTTGATATTTTCTTCTAAACGACACCCATCACTAATTACTGACTAGAAAAGCACACCGTCGAAATGTAAATACAAATGCTCCAATTGGTACACATCAATGTTCTTGGTAATCCAAATTCCTGCTAATGCTGTGATGGACACATACTTAATTTGATTGTTCAAGATGGCTTATGTGCCGTGTTCAATTAGGGTATTGAAAGAATTAGGGAAAGTGTTGTCTTTTGGACTTCATCACATAAGAGAGCTCAAAATTTTGAACAAGTAGCTAAGCAAGTTGTTCCTGATTGTTCAAAATGACTAATACTTGATTGTAAAACTCGATGGAATTCGATGTATGACATGCTTCTAGTTGCTATGAAGTTTAGGGAGGTGTTTGTTGTTTTAAGTGCTCGAGATAATTTGTACAAATATCCACCACTTAGTGAAAATTGGGATAAGGTTGTGAAAATATGTGAACTATTGAAAATGTTTAATGATATTACACATCAATTTTCTGCCTCGACGTATCCTACTTCCAATATTTATTTCCCTAGAATTTGTGAGATTAGAATCTTATTAACCAACTGGTTGTCCTCACCTACCATTTATATAGGAAAAATGGTCGAGGTAATGCTAGAGAAATACAATAAGTATTGGTTAGATGTTAATGGTCTTATGGGCGTGGCAACTATACTTGATCCTAGGTTTAAGATGGCTCTCATTCGGTTTTACTTTGCTAAAATTTATGATGCGCTTGATGTTGATGTTGAGGTAAAAATGATTTATGATTTTCTAAAGGAATTGGTGGATGAGTATGGGTACAAAAATGGTAATAATCCAGCTAGTAGTAGCCACGTGTCTTCAACAGATGTTACAAGTAGTGTGTGAATGGGGTACATGCAAGAGTTTGCACAATTTGTGTCACAAGACAATAGTAAAGTTGGACTAAAATCTGATTTGGAGAAGTACTTGGAAGCTGAAACTATACCACTTGTGGATGATTTCGATATTCTTAATTGGTGGAAAACAAATGGAAATAATTATCCCGTTCTCCAACAAATAGCAAGGGGTATATTGAGCATTCCAGTTTCTACCGTCCTATCGGAATCCACATTTAGCACTAGTGGACGTGTATTTGATCCTTATCGTAGTCGACTTCTTCCGGAAACAGTGGAGGCATTGATGTGTGTTCAAAACTGGATTTGGGCAGATATTAAAGGTAACATTAATTTGATTAAATTATTTATGTTGTATTAAATTGAAGTTAGACACTAATTACTTTGAGTATACATTATGCAGGTGGAAGTGCTGTCAAGGAGATGAAAATATGTGATCTTGAGGAATATGATACTCAAGTCCTCTGTTGAATAATGAATTAGCTGAAATATCTCATTGTTCACTGGGGTCCTTGGAGAGCAATGGTTGGGTATATTCAATACATTGTTCTTTCGAGATGTTCTCAAATGAAGAAGCATGTATTGCTTTAAGTATTTAGGGAGACATTAGTAATTTTTATGTAGTTTGTCGTGTTTATATAATGTACTAATTTAATTTATAAGACTATTTTAATTTGGGTTTGATCACTATTTTGTATTGATCACTAATTGATCACAAATGAATTGATTACAAAATATGATTGGCGGGTATTGGTGGGTGGCGGATATCCACTTGGGTGGTGAAGCGGGTGTGGGTTTAGGAATATACCCGCCTAGGCGGATATGGATGTTGAAATTGTACCCGCCACCCGTGGCGGATATAAATTTTCGGGCGAGTACGGGTGAGGGGGTACCGCACCTTCCCTGCCCAATTTCTACCACCCATCTTTATTTCCTAAATAGGAAACAAGGACAAAAAGCATCACATGTTTAACTAACATTACAAATTTAGCCATACATATCTAACAAAAATCTGTCTAAGCGTGTGCGATCCTTCTTCTTAGGCTATCTCATAAAGTGGTTTAGGTACTATCTATATGAAAGTTAGGTACATGTTATTTTCGAATTGATCTCAACCAATAACAGAATGCTTTTTTGTTTCCTTATTTATTTATATTTATCTATTTATTCACATTATGCCTTAGTATTTGGTTGGACTTAGGACTAAAAGTTGAGATTGACTATGGAGTCATGCATCCATTTTGTAGTGGAACTGTTACTTGATGAGTAAGAGTGTGTTGGAATGGTTGAGATTCGTCGGTTCTTAATTATAGATTTTGAGTTTGACATATGAAGATGTGGAACATCTTGGTAGAGAGTGTTTTACTTATTAATAGGCTTTCTGCAACTCCGAATTAAGATATTGCATACTAAGGGTATCAAATGAGCGGGTTGAGTTGAATTTGCACGGAATCAATAAATAGTCAGGTCATTAACCCACTCAAGGTTACTTGGCCTCTGGTGTACCAGTTATCGTGTCCACGATAAACGCTGAGTAGCCAAGTGCGAAGCGGATAACTGCTGAAAGCATCTAAGTAGTAAGCCCACTGGACTGGATCAAGATGTGCTAAATAACGGGTCATAGTCCAACCGACCAATTCTTATCATGTTTTTTTCCCCCTATAATTTGCTTAATTACCTAATAAATTTCTTCTCTTTAATAACTATATTTATAATGTACCAACAACAAAATTAGAAATTTTTTAATAAAATTTTCATGAGTCAATTTGGACGACATATTTAGCTCAAATCAATCAACTTTTAAATAGGTTCAATTGAACGAATCATAATGAAACGAGTTGATAAATAATATACGAGTCATTAATTCGTTAAAAGTTAGGCGGAAAGAGTTGAGCAAAATAATGAAATGAGTTGATAAATTATTTTTTGCTAAACGAAGAACTTGCATTAAAGAAAATATAGTTAAAGAGTTATTACAAAACACAGGAAGATCTTAATGATTTAACCTCGAAAGAGTCTTTGTTTATAACTGAAATTGTCATTGAAGATGGGCTGAATGTGATACACATTATCTTTTTACCTAAAAGGACAACACTTTTCCTTTGTAAAAGTTCCCATCTTATAATTCATAATTTCATAACCTATCCCAACTAATTAACAATATCTCCAATTGCTACACTTGTCGATTGATCATATGATTCATAATTTTATTTTATCATGGTTATTACGTATTGTTACGTGATGTAATGTATTGTTTTAATAAATTTTATGTTTGAATAGATTGTGTTATTTTTTATTCTTTCATAATGTCATGTGTCAATAATTTGAAAAATAAGCCTACCATATTACAAAGAAAAAGTACAATATCGGTAGAATTATTATAAAAAATGTAAGATATGAATGTCTATTTAATAGTAAATAAGAGCAAGATAAGGGGAAAAAATGACGAGATCACACCTAATCGATCGTTACATAAAATGACATTTTTCATCATTATATAAATAACAGATTTAATAATAATTAACAAGATACATAAAATAAAATATAAGTGATATTCAAAATAAACATTGTATTCAATATATGTATCAATAAAATACAACATGTAACAATCATCCAAACTAGCTGTGAAAGGAATAACACGGAGGAATTTTCTAAAAACAAAGATAGAAATAAGATCTTGCAATAAAAGGGAAAAGGTTCAGATTAGGATTTACTCGCACTTTATGTGAAAGTCAGATTGATTAATTAATTCAACTAGCTAATGTTACAAAAAATGAATTTTTTTTTCTCGAAATACTAGAAACTTATGAGAGGTTGCCTTTAAAAGGTTACGGTTACGGGTTTAATATATTGGTATATAGCTTAAGGAATATAGACACTTCTAAATATTATGCTTTAATTAATATTCTTTCTTGTGTGTACGCCATTGTTTAACATTTATTTTTGTTTATCTTTTCTTGATCATGATTCACACATTACTTTTATTAATTTGCGGTTTCTTGTTCAATTATTTGAAGGTGTATTAGATTTTTATTTAATAATTTAATCATGGTTAAGAGAGAAAATACATGTCATGCAATTATTATTTTGGTGCGCATGGGTTGCAGGAATAATATTTTAATTGTGGTTATTTAACTGTTTTTTTCTGTTTTTTTATTTAATTTTTTTCATGGTTAATTATGAACTGATCGAATTGGTAGTTAGACCATGTAACTATTTGATATAATTGTACTAAAGAGTGCACAATTTAGAGCTAGAATGGTATATAATTGACATATAAATTAAACTGCATATAGTTAACCAAAAATGTATAACTAAAAACATTATACAGACAGCTGTTTGGATCCAAATTGTTTCTTTCACCAGACTTTTACATATTAAAAATATTGCTTGTATATTTGCATTTACAAAATTCTTCTATTAAAAAGGTGCACATCACAATATAGTACACTTTCGGGGTATATAATTGACATAATAGTGTGCCTTCCTATACCAGAAGGTATACAACAATAAGAATATTTGAATTATTATGTGAATCGTATATCTAAAAATAGGTATACATTGTAATATTTATAAAGTGGATATTTTTCGGGCAATTTTTTGGGGGCCTCATGTACACTAGGGCTGTCCAGTGGGCCGGGACCGGGACGTTCCGAGCCCGCCCCGTCCCGCCCCGATTTTGCCGGATAAATAAGGGGATAGGGATTGACTTTAGTCGGGTTCGAAATTGGGACGGGACAAGCGCATGTCCAGCCTATCCCGGTCCCGCCCCGTCCCGATCCCGCCGAAAGTAACCGTTGCACAAACGACCATTTGTAATTCTAACCATTGGCAATGGAAACAAACGGCCATTTTGGCCCCCCATAAACCTCCTACGCCCTTAATATTTATTTTTAACCCCTAAGTTAGTATATTTACACATTAACCCTATTTCTCAACTATAAATACCTCATTTTTCTCACAAATCTTCCTACCATCTCTCTAATCTCTCTCTCTCTCTCTCTCTCTCTCTCTCTCTCTCTCTCTCTCTCTCTTTGCACACTAAATATTATAGTTTATTTGCTAATTTCTATCAAAGTTCAAAAATTGGGAGTGAAGTTGTCAATTAGCTTGAGGATCATCGAGCAAAGTTTTAATTTTCAACCTTGATTACACGTCAACGTTACATCGGCGTTTGGTACACTCGTTCCTTCTTTTATTTAAATTATTATTGTTTAATTTTAGTTATCATACTTAATTTTCTTAACTTTAATTCTTTATTTGCATAATTATAATTGAACGATGTAGACGTTTTTCTGGTAAAGGTATTAGGAGTAACATGGGTAAGGGTGCATCTTCTAGTAATCCTAATTATGATAATTTCACTCATGTAGATGAAACTGAACTTTTTAATGTTGATATTAATGCAAATGTGCAATCATTAGATGATGAGGTATATTCTGCATCTCCAACTACTGAACCAGACTATGATTTAAAAAATGAATTCGAAGATAATTTAGATAACACACCTACTAGTGCAGCTCCACCTCAGGCTCAGACTGAGTCTCAGGCTGAAACTGAAACTGAAATCCCTCTTATTCCCCCTAGTATAAGAAGAGGCCAAAAACAACGAAAATTAAAATCACCTGCATGAGATTTTTTTGAAAGGGACATTCTTAATCAACTAGCTATTTGTAAAATTTATCACGAAGTTTATAAATGTAAAACTGGAAAAGGTCAAGGTGGGACAGGAGTTTAATGAGACATGTGAAAAAGGATCACAAAGCAAGGTATAACCAATACTTGACTGAAAAAGCGGATGTGCAAATGCCTTCTGAGTGAGAACAAGGTTCACATTGTGTCCCCGACCACGTACAGGGTCGAATTAACCCGGTGACGGAGGGAGTTATAGCCTGAAATAGGATAAACACAAAGATCCAAAAAATTTAGCAAAATTAGTTGTTGTTGAGGGTTTGCCATTTTCATTTTCTTCCTCTCTTGATTTTATTCATTACATTCGAGAAACATATAATCCCGCTTTTAACGATTTTCCTAGATCAACTATTAGAAGAGATGTTTTTAAATTTGCGCTTGAATGTTAACAATATGTTTACGTTATGCATTGTATCATTTTAATGACAAAGTGGTTATCACTTCTGACATAGGCTGTAATACTAATGGTAATGATTATTTAACTATTACATGTCATTGGATAGATCACAATTGATCTATGCAAAAATGTATATTAGCATATAGATATATTGATGAAAGACACACTGGAATTTTTATTTCAAGAAATATTCATGAAATTAGTGAATATTATGGAATTACTAATAAAATTATGACTATTACATTAGATAATGCTTCTTGTAATGATTATGCTGTAAACATTTTAAAAACTCGATGGACTCCATCTTTTCCCGATATTTTTCATGTTAGATGTGCTGTCATATTTATAACTTAGTTGTAAAGGATGACCTAAAACTTTTTAAAAATATCCTTGATAAAGTACAATTTGCTATCAACTTTATTTTAAAGGTAATAAAATACAAAGACGCAAAGAGTTTAAAAAAACATGTCATGATTGTGAATTACCTTATAGGAAAAATTCAAAAGAAATTGCAACTAGGTGGAATTCTTTGTATGAACAATTAATTGTTGCTCACGAGTATAGAAGACCTATAACTTTAGTATTTAACGATCATAATCAAAATCCTTCTTATATGCTTGTAGATGATGGTTGGGATAAAATTTGGGAACTTATTGTATTCTTAGAGAAATGTTTTCTAGCTACTAAGAAATTTTCTGGTATTTATTATCCTAATATTTCATCTATGTTATTTTATATAGCTCTAATATTTTTGTTATTTAATGAATATATGAAAAAACTAACTTACGCTCCAGCTATTACAAAAATATTTGTAAAATTAAAAAAATATTTTTTTTCTATTCCCACTATTTATTTTATTGGTGTTGTATTAAATCATACTATTAAAGTAGACGATTGTAATGCCATTATTGAATTTATTGGTGTTGTATTAAATCATACTATTAAAGTAGACGGTTGTAATGCCCTTATTGAAACGATTTATGAATGCCTAGAACTACTTCCAACAGAACCAACTACATAAGATGTTATCTCTACCATACAAACACACTGCAAAACTATGTATGTGTATTACCAAGAGCAAAGTGCATCATCTTCTTCTACTTCACTTTAACCTTATAAAAACACATGTGGTTTCTGCTTCAAGTATTCAAGGCCTTCGAAAGAGAATGTTTATATTCAAGTGCTTCACAAATTAGCGAGTTTGATGTTTATGTTTTGCAGGGTGTTGTACCATTCGAATCAATTGCTAATGAAAATGGACGTGAAGACTTGCTGAAATACTGGAGGGAGAATGAAAAGACATTTTCGACTCTATCAAAGATGGCCCGAGATGTGTTGAATATTCAAGCGTCATCTACAACATATTTTCCTTTTAATTATGGGAAAAGGACACAAATGGCCACCGGGTGAAACTATTAACACCCGATGACCCAAGAATTTTAGTCATTTTTAGCCTTTTCAAAATAATTCCATTTTAGCCATTTTCAACTAATTCCAGTATATATATATATATACTGTATCATTTTTATATATGTATTATTACAGAAAATGTATTATACATATAGAAACTGCATCATTGTTAAATAGAAGATGTATTATTACTGTATATGTATATAAAAATGTATCACACGTAGCGGAACTGTATCATTATCGTATAAATATGAATCCCTAAAGTATATGAATAACAAATATATCATTGTTGTATAATTGTGTATAATAAATGTATGATCAATGTATAATTTCTGTTTTGATAAATGAATATTTAATGTATACATACTAATTATACACATATTATACATGTTTTGGGATATTTCTTGAAGGCTCAATTAACGTATACTTACTAATTATACACACATTATACATGTTTTGGAATATTTTCTTAAGGCTCTATATGATTTTTTTCGTTAATCTTTAGTGGCAACTAAAGTCGCCACAAATAGTCCTGTTTTATGTAGCAAACCTTATAGTGACGATTTTTTGATCTTTTTGTGGTAGCGAACCTTATAGTGACGACTTTTCGATCTTTTATGGTGACTAAAGTCATCACAAATAGTGTTGTTATTTTTGTACAGAACCTTCGCCAGAAAAAGTCAATTTTTTTATACTATGGGCTAAGCGACTAGCGCCTGGGAATAGTATGACCCGAACGGTCAGCTCGGGTAATAAGCTCAAAATGAGGCCTTTTTGAGCTTTTATTTTGGGCAGTTGGCTTCACCATGTCTTTTTCCCTTTAATTATTTGATATTCATCTCAACTACTCCCAGTTTATGTTACTTAAGACCCATTTAAGAAAAATATGCTCCCATCAAGAATTTCTTTATTCCCAAGATACGGATCCAAAATTTCTACATATATAAAAGTAAAGAAATTTCATCCATATTACCATATCCCTTAGTGATGACGGATAACCCAAATTAGCCTTAACCTAACAAAGTTCTGTTTTTGTCCTTAATGCTTTTTGCTACCATTTGTTGGAAATTTGCCTTTGATGGGGTTGCGTCCACCCATATTTAATGACTTAAACACTAGGGTTCCGCATGTTGGAGGCTTTGTCTCTTCACACGTGCATAATCTACTAAGTGAGTAGATGACCGTAGGGCCAAGGATCGTCAAATTGCGTTAAGAAATGAAAGAAATATTGGTCCATGAAGTAATGTGTTTGAGGAATGGAAATATGGTTTCGGACAAATCTACCACATAGTTGAGAAAATGAAGAATTGTTCTTTTTATAAGCCTAAAAATGGATAAGGGTTTGAAACCCCAAGAGGTAACCCATGTGTTTGAAGGAGGGAGGACCTAGGTATGCTTGAGTTCGGGGCTATATCAATGTTTGTCATTTCCTTCTTTTGTTTAGTTATGGTAAATGGTCTATTTTATTTATAATGAAAGCTATTACTTGGGTATTATCCGTTCTAACAATAAATTTTACAGGTAATAAGTAATAATGAAATCTTTTTATTCCAAATTTTACTGCTAATAGTTCTTTTTCATTAATATGATAAAAAAAAATTGTTTGGCTTCCATGTTTCACCTTCATATCCACAAATCAGTGGTTTTTCTTTATCTATATCACATTTATCATAAGCTATGAGGACTGCTCCCCATCCTACATCACTAGCATCAGTAAAAAGTTCTAGTTGATCTAGTTCTGTTGATATTTTATGTTTTGGAAAAACTTTTACTTTTTTCTTGATCTCATTTATAGTTTTAGTATGTTTTTCCTTCCATTCAAAGGTTATATTTTTTCTAGTTAATTTTTGCAATGATTTTTTTAAGAGTGGTAAATCCTTTATATGGTCTGAATCATAATTTACTACTCCTAGAAATTGTTGCAATTCATTTTTACTTTCTAATTTATCTTTGAAATTTTCTATTTTTGTTACAATGTGTTCTTGTAATTGTAATCCTTCATTATCTATAATGTATTCTAAATATTCAATATTATTCTTAAAAATTTGAGATTTCTTTTCAGATAATAATATTTCATGTTGTCTTACAGTTTTTATAAACTCCTCTAAATGTTTTATATGGTTTTCCAAATCATCACTATATATTAATATGTCATCAACATATACTATACAAAATTCTGTCAATTTTCTGAACACTTGGTCCATCTTTTTTTGAAATATTTGTGGTGCATTTTTTAATCCAAATGATAGTACATTCCATTCGTAATGTCCTTGAGGGGCACTAAAGGTTGTTAAAGATTTTGATTCATTTGTTAATTTTATTTGCCAAAATCCACTTTTACAATCAAATTTACTAAACCATTTTTATTTTCTAATCTATTAATAAGGTTTATTTTTGTATGGTAAAAATATCTGTCAAATATCGTCTTTTTATTTAATTATCTATAATCAATTACCATTCTGGCTTTTCCTCTTTTTTGTTCACTATGTTTTCTTACTAAAAAAGCTGGGCTACTATGCGGACTTTTAATTTCTTGTATCATTTTTAATTCTACTAATTCTTTTATCTGGGTTTCAAATTATTTCTGATTTGTTGGGTTATATCTAATAGGTTTAGATCTAACTATATCATTGGGATTTATTAACTTAATTTCAGCATATATCTTCTCTTTCTCGCATAGTTGCATTGGATTTTCTCCAAAATTTATTTTTAATATATTGAGATATTTTTCTCTTAATAACTGTAGGTTATTATTCCTATCTGATCTTATGTTACATATTCTTAATGTGTGTATTGGTAGTACTCTCTTTAGTATTATCCACCTATTACAAGGCGTTTGTAAGCTAAAAGTATTATTATTTATAACTTGTGTTTTAAAGTAGTCTAGGAAATTATTTCCTAACAATACTTGTTGTCTCATATGATTTAGTTGGTATATTACTGGTAGTCTAAATATTGTTTTTCCTAATACTATTCTCATATTTTCTGCTATTATATCCAACTTTTTTACTTGTTCGTTAAAGCCTAATACTCTTGTTCTATGTGTTTTAGATATCTTCCATCTATGTGATTCTAATACCTCTTTCTTTGCTAGACATAAATCTGCTCCACTATCTATAAAGATTTTTTGTTTTATCATTTTATTAGGCTTATATTCTATACGAGCTTCTATTTAAATTGCTACCATTTAATTAGGTATTACTATTTTGTTCCATATCCATTTCGCTTAATCTTCATTGAATATCTTCATCTTGTTCTATTTCTCTTACTTCCTCTATTATTTCTTGCCATCTTATATCACTCAGTCTTTGTCTTATTCTATTAAGGTTTGTAGCAACCTTTTTATATCTATCATGATAGTATTTATTTTCTGTTTCACTAGTAGTCGCAGTTGTAATAAGCTTATGCGAACATGCCTTTCATATTGTATCCATTAATCTCTTTCCTCTAATAATTTTCTTTTTTCTTCTTGTAATTCCATTTATTCAGAACTACTTTCACTTTCTGAGTTTTAGTTAATAAAGTTAACATTTTCTAATTCTGATTCACTTTCTTCATCAATTTGACTGACATAAAAATCTTCATATTCATACCATCTATCATTGTCTTCTTTTATCTGTTGTAGACTCATTATAAATTGTGTTGTATTTATATATTTTACACATTTTTTCTTTAGCTTTGTGCATTTATTAGCATAATGTCATTTTTCATTGCAATTCCAACATTTACATTCTTTAAGTTTTTCCTCTTCTAATGGTTTTATATATTTTCTTTTCCTAAAATTTCTCTTATATTTAAAAATTTTCCTGGTTTCAAGGGTATTTCTATATTTTTGAAATCTCCTTTTCCTATAAGGTTTGTAATAAGGTTTTTGATAAAGCTGTTTTTATTACTTTTAATTTTTGTTTTTTCTTTATTATTTTTCTTTGTATATTCATATCTTATTTATAAATCTTGTTTTTTCTTGGTCATTTACTTCAATTCCTTCGTTGTTAATTTCGTAATCTATCATAGTTAAAAAGTCACTTCCAGAGAAGGAATACTTTGAAAGCTTATACTTAGAATCATACTAGTCCATAAAACTACATCTCTTAAAAGGATTCAAGAAAGAGTATGTCGAGCAACTCCCAACACCTAGGTCATTTATCCCTTCGAATTCAGTGAGGAAAAAGGGAGGCAGAGCCAGGGTGGGTTGAGTATCTCCGGTGATCTAGAAAATTCTGCTAAGAGGTATGTTTTCAGACTATGTGCTTCTAATTATGATCTTGATAAGTATAAGTCTCTGCAATTATGATGTTAAATATTGATAGAAGGTTATTGATTTTTATATAAAAAAATGAATTTTGAGTTGATATTAAACGCTTCCATACTACATGCTTGTTATTTGAAAAACTTAGATAGAACTTTGTTAGTATACCATCTATATTCCTACCCCTTTCAGGGTTGTTAGATGATGAAAAGATCCACCCGTAAAATGGTATCAAAGCTTGTAAAAGGAATAGAGTTACTACAATGAAGAAACGTCCAGAATTAAGAAAAATTATTATGCCAAATAAAATAATATGGTTATGCAAACAAGTAAGACATCTTTTGATAGTAGCTAGAAGCCAAAATAAAATTATAATGAAATATCAATAAGAATTATTAGACCAGAAACGGAGGTCAGAAAACTTGATGGAAAATGATAATGAGTTAGCAAAAATTAATACAGACTTGGATAATGTTATAGCAACATATAGAGAATTAATAGATATAAACACAAAAATAAATATACAAAATTATAGATTAGAAGGTCTACAACAACAGTTATGGATGTTTACAGAACAATATGAATGAAAATAAATTAATAGAACTTCAAATAATAGCTGAAAAAACGTTTACATATAATAGAGATATAAACCAATATATAGTAAGTTGTAGAATGAGTATAGATCTTATAGAGGATAGAGATCAACGTCTACAAGAATATTCTCAACAAGTAAGTGAACAAGAAAATACTATTACAACTTTAAGAAACATGATTGCCCTAGAAGAAGAAAGATTAAGACAAAAAGAGGAAGAAAATATGAAACTAAGGGAAGAAAAATTATAAGAAATAATCAAAAAATATAATGAATTAAAAGACTTACAAGATGTTATAGAAGAACAGTACATCAACATATTAAAATATGAATAAAGGAAAAGAGATAGTAGAAGACTCTAAAGAAACATACTACCACATGAATACGTACGAAGGAGGAATAACACAAACATTAAGCTTTAAATCAGAAATATATCAAAAAATACAAGATGAAAAAGAAGAACTATCTATTAAGAAAATATTTAAAACAAAATGGTTTGAAAGAAAGAAATAAATAAATAAGATATATAGCACAAAAGCATGAAAATATAATAGACACAACTAGTATAAATGGTAGAACAAAGATAAACTTGATAACAGATGAAGTAATAAAAAGAGAATTGACAAAACTATCTACTAAAGAAGCTAAAAAATATAGAAATATATACTTTGGAGGAGTAGAATTTACTATAAAAGCATATTTTCAGAAAAACATAGATACACCTATACATTTATATATATTAGATGATAGAATATTAGGAAATCTACAAAATGCTTTAATATCAGTAATAAAAGGAAATTTAATATACCAAAAGCTAAAATTTACAGTACAACCAGATTTTAGTATATCATTAAAAAATAAACATAAAGACTTAGCTTTAACACTATACTACAAATTAGATGGAATAAATATGCCACCAGGAAGTAAAGTTATAAGTATAAAAATAAAAATGATATATGCCCTAACCGAGAATCACCATGTGAAAAAACAACATGAAATGAATATTTTAATATCAAAAATGTACCAAGAAATATTAGAACAAAGAGAACATAAAAAAAATTCTAAGATAACCATACCAGAAGAAATATTTATGGATTTTAGTACCAGAACCCTAACACCATAAAAAAGATTAATACCAAAAATAGAAGGATCTAGGCTAAGTATCACAAAAGAGCCAATGATAACCAGACAATATAGCTTAAGATTAATACAACCCAGAATATTAGATTTAAAAAATATATCCAGGAATAGATTAAGGATTAAAGTAATAATATTCAATGTTATGATAACAACGGATTGTATAGCTGAGATAAATACAGGAGCTATTAAAAGCTTTATACATATAAGTAAAATTAACGAAAACGATTGTAATTTAATAGAACCACAAATTTATAATTATCCTGAAAATGAAAGAGAAATAATAATTACCAAAAATATTAATTTAAAATTCAAAATACAAGATCTAGAATATAAAATAAATATAGGAGTAATAGAATATGATAGTTTTAATGAATTATTATTAGGAAGTAACTTTTTAACTATGATAGATTACAAAATTAACAACGAAGGAATTGAAGTAAATGACCAAGGAAAAACAAGATTTATAAATAAGATATGAATATACAAAGAAAAATAATAAAGAAAAAACAAAAATTAAAAGCAATAAAAACAGCTTTATCAAAAGATATATTTTCTCAACTAAAATACCTAGAATACATGGCAAAAGAAATAAAATTGGAAAATGATATAGAACAATTGGAACAACAATGTGATAAATTTGATAAAATATGAATAGATATGAAAAACAGATGGAAGAAAATAATAAATAATCCTGACTAACCCTAACGAAAAAATTAATGCGGAAGAAATAATAGTAAAAGAATAAATGAAAAATACACTAGTAATAATGGATCAAATAAAAGAAAACAAAATACAAATGCAACAAGTGATAAGAGGAGAGTTGACAAAACTATGGAATACATCTGAGATACCAACATTTAAAATAATATTAGAAAAACTTAACATATTAGTATCAGATATGAATAAAGGTAAAGAAGTAATAGAAGGAAATGAACCTAGTACAAGTCAAATAGGAAAAGTAGTTAGTACCACAACTAAACAACCAGAAATTGTACAAATAGATGCTTGGAGAAGAAGTAAAGAACCTATAATGGTAGATATAAGAGAAATAAAACCAAAGTTATCAGAATCAGTAGGAAAAACATTAGATAGTCTAGAAATATTAAATAAAAAGGGACAATTTTAATGGAAAATCAAGAACATAGTGTGATAACATTTCTAAAAAATCATTGAAAAGATATAATAGAAAAAGAAAGATACAAATATGAACCTATAAAAAAGAAAGACCTTAAAACTACACCAAATAATAGTAATAGCAATTCAAAAGGTGAAAGCATCTACTTAAATGATACAGAAAAAACCATCGAGTATTTATACCTGAGATTAGATAAACATGACCAACAAATATGTGAACCAAGGACAGAAAATGTTAAATTAAAATCACATAACAATGAAGAATTGTTAAGTAAATATAAGAAATATAAACATAAGTTTAAAGATACAAAGAAAATACAAAAGGAAACAAAAGTAGAGTTAAAACAAACAAAAGAAAAACTAAATAAAGTGAAACAAGAATTGGAAGAACTAAGAGAAGAATTGCATATCATTAGAGAATAAATGACAAGGTTAAAAGGAAAAAATAAAGTAAGAAGAATTAAAAGAACAAGTGATGAAAGTACAACTAGTAATGAAAAAACTGATAGTGACACAGACAAAGATAGCAATATTGAATTAACTAACCAAGAAATACAAAGTAGCAGAATTCATAGAAGAAGTAGAAGAAGAAAACTCAGAAATAGCAAAAGAAAATAATGAGATAATAAAATCTTTACAAAAAATGAAAAATGTAAATGCAGTTATAGAAGAAGAACCTGAAAGCGATGTAGAAGATGAATTTAACAGACTTATAGAAATAGAAGATGTAATAAATGAAGATGTTAATGATTATCTTGAAGAAGAATTAGTAGACCCTAATTTAGAAATAATATCAATAAAACGAACAATATTACCAGAACACACACCAGTAGGACAACAAGCTGAATTTAAAGAATTTGTAGGATCAATGTCACAAGGTGTAAACTTTAATGGATATTTCCTAGATTTAGACAATGTTTATGATGAACAAGAAATAGGGAGAAGAATAAATGATCGGAATCTTGGAATTTATATAGCATTAGTGAACTCTACACATACTGATAACTTAGATTATATTTATGACTTAATATCAAAAACATTAATTGGAAAATTATCATATTGGATGGAATCTATAGCATACCAATTAAGAGGAGAAGTATTTAGTCATGCAAGAGATTGGAAATCTATGCTAATGATATTTGATATTGTACTAAAAAGATTTTTTTTAGGAGAAAAATGGTTATTAGCAAGAGAAAAAGTATTTGCCGAAAGAAAAACTAAAATAATAATGAATCTAAATAACATGAAATGTTGTAAGATTAATAAATTACCAGAATATACAATAAGTTTTAGTAAGTTCTTTTATGAAGAAAGATTCTTAGCACAAGAAGGTTTAATATATCAACAACTTTATTATGATCACTTACCAACACCATATAATACCGATATATCAAAAGAATATACCCAACTAGAACCAAAAGAAAACACATTAGGAAAAAGAATAAGAGTACTATGAGCATACTTAATGCGAAAATGTGAAGAATATAGAATGCAGCAAAAAATTTAAAAAGATAACAAATTAGGATTAAGAGAAATATGTGAATTTACGGAAAGAAGACTAGTATTTGGATGTGATGATAAAAGAAAAGAAAGAAAATATAAGAAAGGTCATAAAAATAAAAGATATCAAATAAAGAGACATAAAAATATAATAATTACAATAAACAACATCACAAACCTGATTACAAACCTTATAGGAAAAAGAGATTTAAAAAATATAGAAATACCCCCGAAACCAGGAAAAAATTTAAATATAAGAGAAAATTTAGGAAAAGAAAATATATAAAACCATTAGAAGAGGAAAAAATCAAAGAATGTAAATGCTGGAATTGTAATGAAAAGGGATATTATGCTAATAAATGTCCAAAGCTAAAGAAAAAAGGTGTAAAATATATAAATACACCACAATTTATAATGAGTCTACAACAGATAAAGGAAGATAATGATAGATGGTATGAATATGAAAATTTTTATGTCAGTCAAACTGGTGAAGAAAGTGAATCAGAATTAGAAAATGTTAACTTTATTAACCAAAACTCATAAAGTGAAAGTAGTTCTGAATAAATGGAATTACAAGAAGAAAAAAGAAAATTATTAGAGGAAAGAGATTATTGTATACAATATGAAAGGCATGTTCGCCATAAGCTTATTACAACTGCTACTACTAGTGAAACAGGAAATAAATACTAATCATCATAGATATAAAAAGGTTACTACAAACCTTAATAGAATAAGACAAAGACTGAGTGATATAAGATGGCAAGAAATACTAGAGGAAGTAAAATAAATAGAACGATATTCAACGAATATTAAGCGAAATGGATATGGAACAAAATAGTAATACCTAATTAAATGGTAGTAATTTACATAGATAAAAGAAAAAATATTTATAGATAGTGGAGTAGATTTATGTCTAGCAAGGAAAGAAGTATTGCAACCACACAAATGGAAAAAATCTTTATAGATAGTGGAGCAGATTTATATTTGATTATAGAGAATTAAATAAAAAGACGATATTTTGTACTAGTCTTACCATAATTATATTTACACAATATATGGAAATATTCTAATTATGGGTAGGGAATATATTATTTCCTATATTTACACGTTTACACACCCCCTCAGTCGGAGCGGGAGGAGGCCGGACGCTAAGACTGGATCTGAAGTCAAGAAATAAGCTATGCAGGAAGTCCTTTGGTAAATATGTCTGCATACTGATAGGATGATGGAACATGTAACACTCTGACATGGCCTAACGCAACTTTCTCACGAACGAAGTGTAGGTCTATCTCAATATGCTTGGTTCGCTGATGTTGAATCGGATTATGAGAAAGATAGATGGCAGAGATGTTATCACAATACACAATAGATGCCTGACGCAAAGGACACTGAAGTTCTAACAAGAAATTTCGAGCCAACAAATCTCGGCTACTACATTTACCGCGCCTCTGTACTTTCGGCCTCGACCTTTGGAGCGAGATATAGTATCATGTCGCTTGGTAGACCAAGAAATCAGATTATCCCCTAAGAAAACACTAAAGCCGGAGGTGGAGCGTCGCGTGTCCAGACACCCTGCCCAATCTGCATCCGTATATGAAAGCAACCTGTCTGGTGCAGAGGGGTATAGGTGCAAACCATAATCAAGAGTGCCCTTAATGTATCGAATGATACGCTTAAGAGCAGTGAAATGAGACTCCCTGGGGGCATGCATGAATAAGCACACCTGCTGAACAGCATAAGCTATGTCTGGCCTGGTGAATGTGAGATACAAAAGTGCACTTGCAAGGCTCCTATACAGAGTAGGATCAGAGACTGGAGCACCATTCATAGCACTGAGCTTAGATTTGGAATCAACTGGAGTAGGCACCTCTTTGCAGTTCGTCATCTTAGCCTTGTACACAATCTCTTCTGCATACTTACGCTGACACAAGAACATATGATTGGCAGACCTGGTCACTGATATCCCCAAAAAGTAACTCAGATTCCCCAAATCAGTCATTGCAAATTCGAACTTGAGCAAGACAATAATCTCATTTTTCAATCTGTCAGAGGAGGCAGTAAGAACAATATCATCCACGTAAAGTAATAAGTAAGCAGTGCTACTACCTCGATGAAAAATAAAAAGTGATGTATCACTCTTGCTGCATACAAACCCAATCTGTAAGATATACCTGGCAAAACGATCATACCACGCACGAGGGGCCTGCTTCAGGCCATATAGTGACTTACGGAGATGGCACACATAGTGAGGAACTGCTGGATGGGTGAACCCTGGTGGCTGATGCATGTAGACTGTCTCTCGCAGATCCCCATGTAAGAATGCATTCTTCACGTCAAGCTGATGGATTGGCCAGTGTTTGCCCATGACTATGCTCAAAACTGTGCGGATGGTAGCCGGTTTGACAACCGGGCTGAAGGTCTCACCACAATCAATGCCCTCCTGCTGATTTGTGCCATTAGCCACAAGATGGGCCTTATACCTCTCAAGATCCCCATTGTCTCTGAACTTGTGATGAAATAGCCACATACAACGAATGACATTCACCCCCTCAGGTCTAGGTACTAGATCCCACGTGTGCTGTTTAGTTAAAGCATTGAATTCCTCATACATAGCCGCATTCCAATTAGGGTCTTATTTGGCCAATTTTTGGTTCTTTGGAAGTAGAGAGATGGTTTGGGCAGACAAGTTGAAATGGACTTTGGGTTTGAAGATTCCATGCTTTGAACGAGTTTTCATTGGATGGGTAGGGACAGTGAGTGGCAGAGTGGTGTCTGAGACGGGGAGTAAAGTCGGATAAGGAGAAGGTGGGGGCGAAGCCGTCGGAGGCGTCGCGGCTCCTGGATCGAGAGTCGCGGCGCTAGAAGGTTGATAGGCTTCTCTGAAGTTTGGGCACCGCGGTGCCTCAGCACAGGGCCGCGGCGCTGTCGATGGTGTTTTAAAAGATTGCTCTCTGGAAATCAGGCACCGCGGCGCCTCCCCTCGAGGCCGCGGCTCTGACGACGGAACAGAGGATGTGAGTTGTTCGATTATGAGGGGAGAGATGGCAGTCTCATCAAGAAATGAGTATTCCTATTTTTGGAATTTTGGAAGATTCAAAAACGGGAATGTGGTCTCGTCGAATGTGACGTGACGAGATATGTGGATCTGACGAGTCGACAAGTCATAGCATAGATAACCCCTATGGTTCGGCGGGAATCCTAGAAAGACACATGGAGTGGACCTAGGAGCGAGCTTGTGAGGGGCGGTGGAGCTAAGGTTGGGATAGCACAGATAACCAAAAATTCGTAGATGATCATAAGAGGGGATTCTATAGTGGAGGATTTCGGTAGGGGTCATATTGTGAAGAGTGCTAGTAGGGAGAATATTTAGAGTGTATTCTGACATTATAGCAGCATAGACCCAGAAGGGTGGAGGGAGGGAGGCATGAATCAATAGGGTGCGAATCATATTGTTAATGGTGCGGATGATTCTTTCAGTTTTACCATTTTGTGGTGAGGTGTGAGGGCAGGAGAAGCGAAAGACCATGCCATTATTGGTACAAAAGCGGTGAAACATAGAGTTATTGAATTCACGACCATTATCGCACTGAAATGATTTTATGCCTTTTCCAAATTGTGTTTGAATGAACTTGCGAAACTCAAGAAATTTGACAAACACTTCCGATTTAAATTTAAGAGGGTATAACCAAACGTAGTGTGAAAAATCATCAAGCAACACAAGATAGTATTTATGATCGAGAGAACTAGAGATATGAGATGTCCATAAATCGGCATGTATGATATCAAAAGGAGCAAATGTAACACTAGTAGATGATTTAAACGGAAGACGAATATGTTTGCCTAAAGAGCAAGAAACACAATTTTGGGCAAGTTTCCCATTACAAGCAATGAAATTGTTGCCTCTAAGAAAATTAAAAACTGGGGCTCCTGGATGACCAAGCCTATTATGCCAAGTTGAAGAAGAAACAACCGCTAGAGTGACGGGAGAGCAAGATCTGGCAGCGGAGGTGGAAGTGAATGGATAGAGATCCCCCGTGCTATTGCATCTCGTAAGAGGTGTCCCCGTATGAAGATCCTTCACAGTAAAACCAAAAGGGTCAAAATCCACGGAGACAGAATTATTACGAGTAAATTGGCGGACAGATATGAGGTTCTTAATCATGTGTGGGGCATATAGGGTGTTTTTTAGGGAGAAGGGTGGATGAGGAGGTTGTGTGTATGAGGTACCATAATCCTTAACTGGAATGCGTTGTCTACTACCAACTGTAACATATTGAGGATGCTTTATCCGAAATAGTTTAGGAATAGTACCTACAGACTGGGTGACGTGAGATGTGGCGCCTGAGTCCATGTACCAAGTATTGTCAGGTTGTTGCATAGAGAGGGTACTGAACGCCTGACCCAACTCAGTGGGTGTCATACCGGAAGAGGGCTGCGGGACCTGACCTTGCATGAAGTGGGCCTGCTGTGGGGCTGGAGCAGGGCCTAACAAATCGGGATAAGAATACGGATTGTATGGCTGCTGGTACTGGAATGGACTTGGCGCCGCGGCTCTGAACTGGGGCGCCGCGGCTACATGCTGAGGCCTTGCCTGGCAAACAGCTAGCGAGGACCCGCGGCCCAGTTGTTCTGCGATCTCTGTTGTTGTTGCTGCTGTTGGTTCTGTTTACTGCGACCCTTGCCACGACCACGACCTCCTCTACCGCCGCGGCCTTTTCCACCCTTGCTGCCGCGGCCCTTCCGCTGTTGGGAGTTGTCTGGTGGCGTCTGATCTTGGGGTTGCGTGTCAACAGCTAACACCTGCTTGGCGTGCTCATCCTGCTTAGCACGACGGGTTTCTTCGAGCAATAATTGTGAGCGAGCTTTGTTAAAACTCGGTAGCGGATCTGCCAGTTGAATAACGGTGGCCAAAGTATCATATTCGCCCTTAGTAAGGCCATAAATCATTTGTAGCACCATTTTATCGTCAGTGACAGGCGTGCCAATGTTGGAGAATTGATCCTCTAGAAGTTTAAGCTGCTTGCAGTACTCAGAGACATTGGAGAAGTTTTCAAGACGTGTTTTGTTGAACTGTTCTTCCAAATACACGGCACGAGTGTGCTTGTTGTCCTGAAAAATTTCCTCCAAACGATTCCACAAGTCAAGGGCTGTGGAGTCAGATTTCATGATAGTAAGGAGCAAATCCTGAGAGATACTACCATATATCCATTGTTTGACGCTGGCGTCGAGACGATGCCAGATAGAATCATCAACCTCCGTAGGGCGCGGAATAGTGTCATCAATATGGTCAAGCACGTTATAGAGACATGCATGATTGCGAAAAAGTTCAACCCAGGGAGAATACTGGTTGTTTTCTTGATCAAGAATAATGGGAATATGGTTCTTGATGTTGGAAAGCTTGATGAGGCGGGATGAAACGGGGGTGATGACTTTGTGGTGGGATTTGTGGAGGTAGAGGCGTCAGAAAGTGTGGAAGAATCAGGGATAGCCATTTAGAGAAGAGAATAAAGGAAGAACAAAACCCGAAAAATAAGAAGAAAATTCGGGAGGGCCGCGGCGTAGGAGAGGCAGCCGACGGCTGTGGAAGAGAAAGGTTTTTAGGGTTTTGTTTATTTGGCTCTTGATACCATGTAAAATGATATTAATCTCCCTTGGGGAGTCTTTCATTAATATCAAGGTATATATAGAGTACAATATTCATCCCTTATACAATAGAAATCCTAAGCCTATACAAAAGAGGAATCCTAGTCTTACCATAATTATATTTACACAATATATGGAAATATTCTAATTATGGGTAGGAAATATATTGTTTCCTATATTTACACGTTTACATATTTGACGGATATTTTTTACTATACAAAAGAAACCTTATTAATAGATTAAAAAATAAAAAATGGTTTAGTAAATTTGATTGTAAAAGTGGATTTTGGCAAATAAAATTAACAAATGAATCAAAATCTTTAACAACCTTTAGTGCCCCTCAAGGACATTACGAATGGAATGTACTATCCTTTTGATTAAAAAATGCACCACAAATATTTCAAAGAAGGATGGACCAAGTGTTCAGAAAATTGACAGAATTTTGTATAGTATATGTTGATGACATATTAATATATAGTGATGATTTGGAAAACCATATAAAACATTTAGAGGAGTTTATAAAAACTGTAAGACAACATGGAATATTATTATCTGAAAAGAAATCTCAAATTTTTAAGAATAATATTGAATATTTAGGATACATTATAGATAATGAAGGATTACAATTACAAGAACACATTGTAACAAAAATAGAGAATTTCAAAGATAAATTAGAAAGTAAAAAAGAAGTGCAACAATTTCTAGGAGTAGTAAATTATGCTTCAGACCATATAAAAGATTTACCACTCTTAAGAAAACCATTGCAAAAATTAACTAGAAAAAATATAACCTTTGAATGGAAGGAAGAACATACTAAAGCTATAAATGAGATCAAGAAAAAAGTAAAATTTTTGCCAAAACATAAAATACCAATAGAACTAGATCAACTAGAATTTTTACTAATGCTAGTGACATAGGATGGGGAGCAGTTCTTATAGCTTATAATAAAGGTGATATAGATAAAGAAAAACCACTGATTTGTGGATATGGAGGTGGAACATGGAAGCCAAACGAAAAAAAATTATCATATTAATGAAAAAGAACTATTAGCAGTAAAATTTGGAATAAAGAGATTTCATTATCACTTATTACCTGTAAAATTTATTGTTATAACGGATAATACCCAAGTAAGAGCTTTCATTATAAATAAAATAGACAATTTACCATAACTAAACAAAAGAAGGAAGTGACAATCATTCTTCTATTGTTACGATTTTATTGTCAAAAATATATCTGAAACTAAGAATATTCTACCTGATTTTCTTAGTAGGTACAACGATGTCAACCAGCAGTGAAAAATCCAATCCTCATATAGTTTCAAAACTATTTACTTATGGTTTTATAGATAAAATAATAGTAGATGAAACTTTTTACAATATTTCTAAACTACCTCTTGTTATAATAGATTATGTTAAAGAAATGATGGAATCATTCGGAAAAGGTATCTATTGTATACAACTATTTGATGCCTCAACCGATTTAACTAGAAAACCTATTATAATATGCAATTGTTTAAAACTGGAAAAAATAGCAACATCAGTGGAGATGATGAAAATCTCAAGATGAAAATACCATGTACTCTGGAAAAATTCCAAGAATGCCTGAGTGCCAAAAGAGTCATTGGACTATTAACACTAAAGTAAAAAATAGAAGACATGTTAAAAGCAAGAAAAGCATGCATCATTGGAACCTCCAAAGGTGGAGAAGTTGAAGAAATCATTACCCTATTCTACAACAACGACATACTATCTCAAGATACTATACAACTTACAAACATGTATGACCAGATTATAGATATGAAACACAACCATTCGAGTGCAACTATAGAGCAATACAAGTTTTTAACAAGCCAAAGAAAAAGGCATGTTATCAACAAAAATAATGATGTCAATATTACTCATACTACTATGAAAAAAGAAGGATCCTCTAATCCTTTCACATGAAATGGCCCAATGTAGTATAACTACAGAAAGCCACAATGTAACAACTTGATACGGCCCAATATAGTCTAACTACAGCAAGCCCATACACTATCATATATTACCATCATACTACTGAAAGAAATACCGTTCCTACTGTATAGGAGTATTTACTGAAAAAATTGAAATGATATTTTTCCTATTCTATAGGAGTATCGAATGCTTCAAATAAAATTTTGAAGAAAAAGAATCTGTCTTATTAGGCAAAGAAGACAGCTTGCAAGCTATTGTGGAAGAAAGCAACCGGCCTCAACAAATTTAAAAAGCCGTCGGACCCACAAAAAATCAATGATAAGGATGATAGCTGACAACGTTGAAAAAATGGCAACAAGGACAAACAACTGTGAAGAAGAATCTGTAAATTACTATTCACTTTTAGACTTTTGTAACCAACTACTATTTGTTTTTAGACTTCTGCAGCATATAAATAATGTAAGCAATCGAAGAGGTTATCTATATAAAGAGTGTCATTGTAACTTCTGAAACCAACTTCTAAATACAACAAATTCGAATCTGTGAAATATTTTCTCTTATTTCTAGCTAAACCCCCTTTTAGTCTATAATTCATATCAATAACAATATCATAATACCAGAGAAAGAATACTTTGAAAGTTTATACTTAGAACCATACTAGTCCATAAAACACCATCTCTTAAAGAAATTTTAAGAAAGAGTTTGTCAAGCAACTCCCAGCACCTAGGTCATTTATCCCGTTGAATTCAGTGAAGAAAAAAGGGAGGCAGAGCCAGGGTGGGTTGAGTATCTCCGATGATCTTAAAAATTCTGCTAAGAGGTATGTTTTCAGACTATGTGTTTCTAATTATGATCTTGATAAGTATAAGTCTCTGCAATTATGATGTTAAATATTGATAAAAGGTTATGGACTTTTCTATAAAAAAAAAAAATTTTGAGTTGATATTAAACGCTTCCATACTACATGCTTGTTATTTGAAAAACTTAGTTAGAACTTTGTTAGTATACCATCTATATTCCTACCCTCTTCAGGGTTGTTCGATGATGAAAAGATCCGCCCTATAGAATGGTACTTTTTGCTGCAATATTCTCACAATGTTAGGTTTAAGTAAGTGTCAAGAAAAATAGACAATTGTGTACTTTGATTTAGGAGTACATGTTATGTCTTCCTGTCGCCAAATAATTAGCTGGTAAAAAGTCTCTCACCGTCAATAGTGCAAGTTTTCATCTTGTCCACGTCCGATATAATGGAGAAAAGAATCACTCAATTCGTTATTTGTCTTTTAACTCATTTTTCAAATTGTTAACACTCGAAATACTTTTAAGTGTGTAGCCGAATCAAGTGATAGCCGAAGGTGGAAACCTCAAAATGAGCAAGTGACAGAATGCTAAGTCGATGACCGAACTGACTCGTAGCTGAATCTACTAGTCCTAGCCTTAGGCTCGAAAAGCTACATCGGCTATTACAGTAGACTAGCCGAGTCATAATTCTGAGAAACGACTAAGACCCACACATATTAGACGCCTCGAAGATCAGGTAAAAGAACATCCCAGACCCCAAGAAGAGGTAACAACCAGCGACAACTAGAGGAAAATGCCATTGATAGTACAAGAGGAAATCAATGAACAAAAATCCGCACCACCTCCTTATAGTTGGCTAGTGGATTTAGTGGCTACCATAGGAGAATAACGTCTTATTTCTTGTGTATAAATGTAGGATCATTTGTACATAATAAACACAATCCAATAAAAAAAACTGATTTTTACATATCTTCATTCTATCTTTATCGTCTTTATTACACTCTAGCTGTATTTATGTTTCTTACCACTTAGTTTACTCAATCACCATCTTAACACTTTCTGGAGTAGTTGGGGAACCCATTGCTGGAAGTTAGAGTTTCGCTTTCAGCCCAAATCGCTTAGTTAAGGAATCAATTTGTCATCCGATTTCGTCAGCCGATAAAATGGCAAACATTTCGGATGGGAACAAATTTGGCACGCCCACTGGGACCATAGGTGACCTCATAGCAAAGTTTGATTCTCAAGGTCAGGATCACGTTTGGTGTATGCGCCTAAGGTCTGGTAAGAAAATGAACCTAGAGTCCAGTCCACATCCTAAACAAAATCCTCCTAGAAGGAACAATGAGCCACCATTTTCCTCGGGTATGCCTACATCGGTTGATACCGCTCCACTTCCTCCATCAACCCAAGTTGTGGGTGAACTTAACCAATCTGAAGGTCCAACTGTCATGACCACATCATTCATTAGACAACAGATTGACTTAGGCATCCACGACATTATGTACCAGGTTTCCAAACAGTTGGCTGACATTGTCAAGCCAATGGTGCATAATGAGGTTCAACAGGTGAGGGAACTGGAAGCCAATCGACTGCATCCAAGAGAAGGTTCGGCTAGTTCTGACATCCCTCTGACGAGTGTCGTTGTACAACATGCAACTGTGACTCTAGGTGTTGTTCCTCAGCTGAATGTGTATCGGTCAGTACCTACTCAGGTACAGCCAATAGCACAAGTAGGAGCACAAGCCCAGTCACTTGGTAACTAGTCTACTGTATAGTTGCCACCAAACGCTGGGAAGCAAATTATGCCACTCGACCAAGCGAGTATGTAGTATGGGCAGATCAATATGGCTCGAAGACTAGTTCAGGCATCTGGACAACTTGGTTTGCAGCCCGTTATGCCGTACGCTCCTGCAAACAACCCTACGGTAAAGGCGAACAATGTTGGCCAACCGATTTGGCAGCCGGTGGCCCCTAGCTATGACCCTGCTCGTCTATCTGGTGACGCTGTCTACAGCGGGACACCATTCCAGCAGTCACAATCGGTACCCAATCCATACCATCCAGGAAGCGCAAACTTTCTAAGAACGACTGATGTCCGGGGAGAGCAGACATGGAACACTGTTCCACCTTATCCTCAGGCTCCGTCGGCTGTTCTAAGAGCTCAGGTTGCAGGCTTTGGTGGCTATGACCAACAACACCAATGGGGATATACCCCATCTATTGGTAATAGCCAGCAGAATACCTACAACTTTCAAAACCCTAGTCAACAGAGTACATAATGGAGGCCTCCAGTTCAGAACGCCTACCAGCTGGTTCCAATTGAGAATCGGCAGGGGACTTCACAACTGATGAACCCTAAAACTATAGACTGAAACCCTTGGACAGGCCTATTTACAGGAAGCCCTACCCTAGTTGGGTAGATCGGATAGCACCATTGCTAAGAGGCTTTAAAAAGCCTGATTTCACCACCTTTTCAGGTGATGATGGCAAATCTACCATTGAGTAGATCAACAGATTTATCACCCAATGTGGTAAGGTTGGCCAGAACGAGTATTACAAGCTGCAGTTGTTCCCCGTTTCTCTAACCGGAACAACATTTGCCTAGTACTCATCCTTGACCCCCAACTTGTGCAGAGCTGGGCTGACATGGAGCGTTGTTTCCATGATAAATTTTATAGGCCCCAACCTCAGGTCACTGTAATTGATTTGATGAATCTCAAGCAGTAGGTCGATGAGTCGGCTACCGATTATATCGAGAGATTCAGAAGGAAGGTTGGGAAATGCACTGTACACTTCCCCGAATCGGAATGTGCCTACATGATAAGCAACAACATGCATCCTCAGCTAAAAGAGAAATTAGTGGGACAAATCTGCTATGACTTAAGCCAGTTAGCTGAAAAGGCTAACCAAATAGAGCCGTATATCCAGGAGAAAAGAAGAGCTAACCGGAATTGAGGCTCTTATTTGGTATCCATTATTGAGTCTGATTCAGAGTCAGTCGATTACACGGCAGATGCAATGGTAGCCAAAATTATCAGGGGTAAGGTTTATTCTTGCCCATCTTTGAAAGCTACGAAAGGCAAGGAGACAAGTTCAACCGATAATAGAGTCGGTTACTCGTTTGATATTACAAAGGTAGATTAGATCTTTGATCATCTGCTTAAGGATAAATAGATTCGACTGCTTGATGGCCATATGATTCTGCCTACCGAAGAGCTCAAGGATAAGAAGTATTGTAAATGGCACAACTCATATAGACACGCTACTTCTAATTGTGTGGTCTTCAGGAAAGCAATTCAAAAGGGCATCAAGGAAGGGAGGTTCAAGCTAGCCGATAAAAGCATAGCTGAAATGTCTGTGGATACTGACCCCTTTCCCGCAGTGCCAATATCTATGGTGTCATTTGCTAAGACAGATCAATCAAAAGATGTCAAATGGAAAGGGCCGATGAAAAATGTATGGGTTCCAAATAAGCCCACTGGTAAGGAGGAGGCCACCAGGACCTCTGTGTTTGATCGGCTAGGCAGCTTACGTGACATCTATAAGGACACGGAAAAGCAACCAGCTAGAAACAGTTTTCGTGGCCGCCCTTATAAACCAGAGCACATTGCTCGGGAACCTCACAAATAGTACCCGGTATTTAAAAGAGACCCAGCAGATCTCAGGAGTAGGCTTGGGGGCAAGCATGGCTGCCAATCGATGAGAAGTCGAGCGTGCCCCAGATAGGTGAGGAACTACTCCATATGGCTAAACAGAGGGTGGCTGAGTTCAACGTGAAAGAAGGTGTTTTTTCCTTGAGTATCACAGTGAGGGATGAAGGTCAGTTGATACCCCGGAGGATGATTAAGCCAACCGTCAATATAAAGGAAGGAAAGTGGTTCATCAATCAGGATCTTGGAAAGAAAGAGGCACCACCGAGTGTCATATCCAGGACTCAGAAAAGAAGGATGCAGCGCGCCAAAGCCTTGCACAACATGAAGCAAACGTTGCACATGATATCCATCACTAAGGCAGCCGATAAGAAGGAAATTCCTGACTCTGCCGTAGTTAAGGCTATCGAGCGAGCATTCAGCTCAATCTCTTTAGAGACAGTTCTGCATGAATAAGAAGTTGTGGACCAACCAAAGATGAATATGCAGCCTGATAACAACCAAACAGAGGAACCCCGATGAGAGATTACTATCCTGAAGGAATTCCTAGTCGAGATGGTTCTACAAATCACGCAGAGAATCCAAGCATTAGAACCTCAGTTGATTTCTATATGCCTCCAGAAAATGGAAGATATTAACTTCTCATCAACCGAATTGTACTAGGTGGAAGACTACGTCCTTGATTTATTTAAGCATGATTCAGTCGATGAGATTTGGGAGCTATTGAAATGGTCAGCTTGATTCCATGTGAGTTATGGGTCGGCCGCTCTACGATGGATAGCCTAGAAGGTGATGTATGTGTGGAAGACACTGAATGGGCAACTATAGGCGATACTACGGCTAGGGACGCTTTAAGCATGATATTTGGTGCACATACGGAAGAGATGGTTAAACACTTCAAACCCCTCTATGTTAAGGCTTACATTAACGGCAAAGCTATCAGCCGAGTGTTCGTCGACAATGGGGTTGTGTTGAATGTGATGTCACTGCTTACTTTGAAAGCCCTCAACAAAACCAGGGAGGATCTCATCCCAACTAACATGAAAATGGCTAGATTTATGGGAGAGGCTTCTGAAGCTTTGGGGATCTTAGTAGCAGAAATCACCGTAGGTCCTAAAGCGGTCAGATCTATGTTTTTCATAATAGATAGCAAGCCATCCTACGCCATTCTGTTGGGCAGGGATTGGATTCACACCATCCGATACCTTCCTTCTACCATACATCAAAAGGTCATTTTCTGGGAAGGAGATAAGATAGAAATCATCCCAGCCGATGATAACCCATTTCAAGCAGGGGCTAAGAACTTGGAGGTTGTTTTATATTCACCCTATGTGGCTCCCACAGCTGTCGTAGAGCAATACGAAGAAGGATCTTGGGAATACTGCAATCTCACTCCACGAGGTTTTGAAATAAAATAATTAGCCAATCCACGGCTTACCTTAGAAGAGTTAGATGATTGAGGAGACCCAAATCATACATGATCTGTGGCATCGACTGAATGCTCTAAGTTCTGAAGCAAGGATAGCCGAGGCATCACAGGTAGAAGACTACAACGAAGAACCAACACTGGCAGCCGATGACATTAAGTTGCCGATGGAACTTGAATCGCCCATAAGAAGGGCTATACCTAGTTTTGAATCTCAGGATCCCTTGGAAGATATCAACTTGGGTACTGAGGAAGTCCCTCGGCTAACACATATCAGTGGTTTGCTGAAGGAGGAGGATAAACAAAGCATAACGGCATTTCTACTGTAGTATAAGGACTGTTTCGCATGGGATTATCATGAGATTCCTGGGTTGGCACGTACTTTGGTAGAGCATAGATTT
The DNA here is from genome assembly GCA_029783415.1 of Anisodus acutangulus. Classification (NCBI taxonomy): domain Eukaryota; kingdom Viridiplantae; phylum Streptophyta; class Magnoliopsida; order Solanales; family Solanaceae; genus Anisodus; species Anisodus acutangulus. The sequence goes on along the minus strand of CM056511.1, from coordinate 36,919,006 downwards.
CCAATTAAGGAGGGTTTCACACCTCATAAACAACAGCCCAGAAGATATCACCCTCAGCTAATGCCTCAAATTAAAGCCGAGATTGAACGGCTGCTAAAGGTCGGGTTCATCAGAATGGCTAGGCATGTGAATGGTTGGCAAGAAGAAGAATGGCAAGGTTCGGGTATATATTGATTACAGGAACCTAAATCTAGCCACTCCCAAAGATGAATACAGCATGCCTATAGCCGATATGCTAGTCGATTTTGCGGCTGCTAACAGTGTGCTGACATTCATGGATGGATACTCTAGCTATAATCAGATAGCAGTAGCCGAGAAGGATATTCACAAGACTGACTTTAGGTGTCCAGGAGCCTTGGGCATTTACGAGTAGGTAGTCATGTCGTTCGGTCTGAAGAATGCTGGTGCTACTTATCATAAGGCAATGAACACCATCTTTCATGATTTGATCGGCAAGACTATGGAGATCTACGTTGATGATGTGGTGGTAAGGTCTAAGGACTTCAAAGATCATTTAGCCGATCTGGAACAAGCACTAAAAAGAATGAGGATTCATAATCTTAAAATGAATTCAACTAAGTGCATGTTCGAAGTATCAGTTGATAACTTCCTTGGATTCTTGGTATATAAGAAAGGTATTGAGATAGATAATAACAAATCCAGGGCAGTATTGGAGTCTGCACCACCCAGAACAAAGAAGAAGTTAAAAAGCCTGTTAGGGAAAATCAACTTCCTAATGAGGTTCATATCTAATTTAGCTGGCAAAATGAAGGCTGTTTCACCTTTGCTTAGGCTTAAAGGGCCAGAAGAGATAATATGGGGCCCAAAACAGCAAAAGGCATTTGACCAAATTAAAAAGGCCCTAGAAACTCTTCATGTGCTGGTGCCTCCCATGCTAGGGAAACAGTTGAAATTGTACATCTTGGCTGCAGATTTGTCTATCGGTTGCCTGTTAGCATAGGATACCGGTGATGGAATCGAAAGGGCAATTTACTACCTTAGTGAATGCTCAATGAAGCCAAAACTAGATATACCCCTATAGAGAAGCTTTGTCTGTCCTTATTCTATGCTTGTACAAAACTTGAACATTATCTAATGCCACATGTGGTTCACATTTTGTGCAAGATTGACATCGTTCGGTACTTATTGAATAGACCTATATTTCAAGGATGACTAATGAAATGGGCAATCAAGCTCACTGTGTTTTCTCTCGAGTATAGGCCACTCAAGGTTGTTAAAGGTCAGGCGGTAGCCGATTTCCTGGCAAACCACCCTTGTGTAGATGTGAAGGACCCTGCATATATGGACGTCGTCCCATGGATGCTAACTTTTGATGGGTCAAGAACCCAGAAAGGAGTCGGAGCCGAAATAACGATAACCAATCCTAGAGATAAAACGTGGAGATTCTCTTATCAGTTAGATTCTGACTTGACAAAAAACCAAGCTGAATACGATGCTCTCATCATAGGACTCAAACTCCTAGTCTCTATGAAAGCAAAGTGCATCGAGATTCGTGGAGACTCTCAGTTGGTTATCAAGCAGCTGGCTGGGGAATATAACTACAAAGATCCAAATTTGTTGGCCCGTTACAAATGGCTAGCAGGTTACTTAGTAGGTTCACATCATCTACATTAAGTTATGTTCCCAGGGGCATGAATGTTGAGGCTAATGACTTAGCACAAGAAGCTTCTGGCTTTAGGAAGTCTCTTCTCACTCTAGAGTATGATGAGCTGCAAGCCGAAGTGTTAGCCATGGACCATATCGACTCGTGGAAGTAGATGTTAATCGGCTACTTAAAAGATCCTTCCACTTGCAATGACCTTAAGGTTAAGAGGATATCCTTGAAGTATGTGGTCATTGATGATGATCTTCACAAAAAGAGCGTAAATGGAGTGCTACTCAAGTGCATTGATAAGGCAGAGGCCTTAAGAGTCATCGGAGAAGTTCATGAAGGAATCTGTGGATCACACAGAGCTGGGCCAATGATGAAGTGGTTGATTTATCATCACGACTATTATTGGCCTACCATCACAGCTGTTTGCTTTCAATATGCAAAAGGTTGTGAAGAGTGTTAAAGACATGGACTAATTCAACGGGTACCAGCCGAGTTGTTGCACCCGATTGTGAAACCCTAGCCTTTCAGAGGATGGGTTATAGACCTCATCGACAAGATTCACCCACAATCGGCTAAAGGACATAATTTCATTATTGTGGCTACCGATTACTTCACTAAATGGGTAGAGGCATAACCGATGAAGATGGTTCATCAGACAGATGTCATTCAGTTATCCAACACCATATCATATATAGATATGGTATTCCTGAGATGATTACAACCGATCAAGGGATGGTGTTCACTGGTTCTAAGGTGGCAGCCTTTGCTGAGAAATTTGAGATTAAGATGATCACATCCTCGCCTTATTATGCATTGGCGAATGGACAAGTCGAGGCAGCTAACAAGCTTATTGTGGACATAATCAGTAAAAATGTGGAGGATAGACCGTCATTATGGCATCTCACTTTGGATGAAGCTATTCGGGCAATTAGAAACTATAAGTCTACAACTACTGGGACAACACCTTATCGGCTCACCTACTGCCAAGATGTAGTGTTGCCCTTGGAGATTAATGTTAAATCATAAGTGGGCTAATTGTACCAAATGAGTCGCTCTCAATTAGCATCGAGTAGAGGTGGTGCGGGTGGCCAGCTTTAAATGGTCTTTCTCATCCAAATGAAGCTAACGGCATGGAATTATCGAGGTCGGGGGGGGGGGGGGGGGGGGGTCCTTGACAATTCCTAGTCTCAAAGAGATACTTAGGCTTCACTTCCCGAATTTGGTGTTCCTTTGTGAGACAAGAATAGACGGGTACGCTTGGAGAGGTTGTAGAAACAAATTCAAATGGACAATATGAAAGTGGTTGATCCAGAGGGGCTTGCTGGTGGTCTGTGCTTATTTTGGACTAACAATTATGAGGTACGCAGTGTTTTTGTACATACTTTGAAGTTCTTATTTTAGATCATGTAAATAATTTTATGTTTTTGTGTATATATGTCTATACTAGTATTGATAGAATTGTAAGAAGAGAACAATGGAATGAATTGCAAGCTAGATCTTTAAATCGGGTCTTAACCGGGTAATCTTAGGGGATTTTAATGATATTATTGATGATTCGGAAAAATTAATAGGTAGAGTAAGGGACCGATGAACGTATAACGATTTCAAAAAAAAAAATTTAACATGAAAGTGGTAGATTTAGGATATAAGGGAAAGTCGGGGACATGGTGGTGTTTTAGGAGAGATGATGGGGTGATTCAAGAAAGATTAGATAGTGTTGGTTTCTCCTTATTGTCGGTTAACATATGACCAAGAAAATGTTCATCATATTCAAAATGAGTTGTTTGATCATGCTATGTTATTATGTTCTACCGAACCAATGGGAAAATGTATTTTAATCAAAGGTGGGTCGCAGAGAATGACATTAAGGATATTGTAAAGCAGGCCTGGGAAGATAGAATGAGGGGTCTAGACAATTCAAAGTGCGTTGAAAAATTCGTAAGTGTAAGTTTGCATTGTTAGCCTGATTAAAGAAGGATGAATGAACTCGAGGGAGAAGATAAGGGAGCTAAAAGATCAAATTGAGATTTTATGGAATGATCGTGAGGAGATTGATTTCAAAAGAATAGCAATCTTGAAAAAACAAGTAGGTTAGGCTTACAAGGATGAAGAATTATTTTGGAGACAAAAATCCAGAATACAATGGTTGTCTGAAGGTGATAAGACTACTTCTTACTTTCATATGAAAACAGTACAAAGGAAAAGAAGGAATTTAATAAAAGAGTTGCAAAGAGACGGTGAGAAGTTTTTTTCCAAACGGAAACCTTGTTATCGTTTTGGAATAGAACTTTGATTACATTGATCCCGAAGTGTAAATCTCATATCTCGATTAACCAATTTAGGCCTATTAGTCTGTGCACCACGATTTACAAAATAATGACAAAAATCTTGGCTAGTAGTATGAAGCCTCTGTTAAAGCATGTAATTTCCCCTAATCAGACAGTGTTTGTAAGTGAAACACGAATCATAGATAATGTGATTTCAGCACATGAATTTCATGAGCTTATTAGGAAAGAAAAGGAAAGGAAAGAAGAAGTTCATGGCTATTAAGTTAGATATGTCAAAAGCATATGACCGAGTGGAAAAGGGCTATGTGAAGTAAATAATGATACGTATGGGATTTCATGAAAAACTTGTGGGATGGATAATGGAGTGTATATCCTCTATGTCTTTCTCATTTAATTTGAATGGAGTGATAAGTGGTAATGTAGTTCCATCAAGAGGATTGAGACAAGAAGATCCGCTTTCACCATACCTTTTTGTCATTTGTGAGGAAGGATTGTCGGTATTATTAGAAAAGGCCGAGGAGCGGAATGTACTAGCTGGTTTATAATTGAATAGGAATGGGTCGTTCGTTTCTCACTTGTTGTTTGCAGATGATTCTTTTTTTTGTGTGAAGCATCGACGTAAAGTGCATTTGAAATTCAAAGGATTTCACATAATTATGCTAGATGTTCAGGTCAACTAATTAACACAGATAAATCCACAGTCTAAAGAAAGAATACATAAAATCAAGAAAAAGAAGAGATTTGTGCTATGCCGGATCATATGAAAATATGTACCAATGGTATGTATTTGGGCTTACCCGCAGTGATGGGAAGATCGAAGAATGAGTTATTGAATTTTTTCAAGGATAGAGTTCGAACAAAGATAAAGGGTTGGAAATGATGGTTTTTAAGTCTAGCAGGAAAAGAGATCGGTCCTTTCTGCTATACTTACATATGCATTGACATGTTTTAGATTGCCAAATAGGTTGTGTAAAGAAATCACATCTTTGTTTAATAGATTTTTGTGGGGGTAAGATGAAGGGGTACGTAATATGCATCTAGATAAATGGAAGAGGTTATGTGATCCAAAAAGCAAAGGGGGCTTGGATTTAGATATTTAAAAGCATTCAATATGACCTTATTAGCTAAAACGACATGTAGAGTGTTGAGGAATTCAGAATCGTTAATGTCTAAATCTTTGAAAAATAAATATTTCCCAAATTTTTCTTTTATGAATGCAGAGGTGAAAGGATCATCTTCATGGATTTGGAGAAGTTTGATATGGGGAAGAGACCTCTTACAAAAGGGAGTGAGCTGGAATATTGTTGATGGTGCACGGGTGAATGTATGAAATGAACCATGGATACCTAAGGATGATAACTTTTACCCTGTTACTATTCATGGTGATAGAGATAGGGAGTTAAAAGTTTTAGATTTCATTGATAGTGAGAGCTCAACTTGAAAAGTAGATATGCTTAGTGAATTATTTTTTGAGGATGACATTAAAGCTATTCTTTCTATTGCTCTGTCTAGATCGGGTGGGAAAGATAGAGTGTTATGGAACTTTACAAAATCTGGGAGTTATGAGGTGCGATCATGCTATCACCTAGCAAAATCTTTATTGGAAGCACAATAATGGAGAAATGATAGAATTGAATCGAGTAACCAATCCTTTCCGAAAACTTTTTGGTTAAGTCTGTGAAAGATGAACATTAAAAATAAATTAAAGCATTTCTTGAGAAAGTATTTGATGAATGTCTTACCGGTTAGAAGTGTGCAAGCAAAGAAGCTAAGGCTACAAGATGCAATATGTAGGGTTTGTAGGATGGAAGAAGAAACAATTGAACATATGTTCTTTCACTGTCCTAGATCTCTAGCTGTCTGGAAAATGAGTCATGTTTTATGGCCTGATATTCATAAAGTTAATAATTTTGCTAGTTGATGGTATGATCTCTTTTTGAATATTAAGCAATTTCCAGATTCAATGAACCTTTTGAATTTATCTGTGCATCTAATGTGGTTTATTTGAAAAGCTAGGAATAACTGGGCCTTTAATAGTGAAATGTGGGATGTTCCAATTATTGTGTCACAAGCTTTATTTGATTACCATAAATTTAAAGAATTTGGCTCTACTTGCAATCCTAAAAATGATACATCCTTGATTGACAAACAACTAATTTTTTGTCAAGATGAGATTTTGTGTTTTACTGATGCAGGTGGGCAAAGGGACACATGTGATTTCAGTATTGGTGTTGTGGCAGTTAATTCTAGTGGTTCGATGATTCATGCCTTTGGCTCTCCAATTCATCCATTTGGGAAGTCAATCATTGCTGAAGCAATTGCAGTTAGAGAGGCATTGCAGATTGCGGTTCGCAAAAGATGGAGGAAAGTTCATATTCTATCGGATGCAATGGAATTGATAGTGATAATTCAGGGACTGAAATCAGCATCGTGTTCTGTGCATAACGTATGTGAAGATATCAGAAAGCTCTGGAATACCCTTGATGTTGTTCGATTTTGTTTTATTAGAAAGAACAAAAATAGGTGTAGTCACCGTTTAGCTAGTTTTTCGAAAACTCTAGTTGATGCAGTTTCGTGGGATAAACAATTTTCTATATGGCTTGTACATAAAACTCGTGACTCTCTTGCTCTATTAACAAATGAATGAAGAAGGTCAGTCTTTTGATGAAAAAAAATCGCTCTCAATTGAAACCAAACGAATTCATCAAATACAACATCTTGTTTGTCCTTTTTGTATATCTTTATCTTATCTTTATTTAGTATTTACACATCATTTAATTGTGGAACACATAGTTAAATAAATAAATAAATTTTTGCTTTAATAATTTAAATTTTTAAATAAGAATATCATATAATTCAATATAGTAATAGGAAAGATTAAAGTCTTGAGTTCCAAGTGTCACCACCATCCATTAACTTTTTAAAGAAAATCACGTGTTTGACTTTGACTCGAGAAATAAAATTAAGGTATATACATGAGGAAGCATGTTGAATACATAGTTATAAATAAATAAATATTAGAGTGTTCTCTTTTTTTTATTTGTTTTGTCCGTTCGGGGAATTTCGATTATGTCCAAGAAGATAATTTTAATGTAGCCGATTTTTCATCGATTATGCAAGACAAAGTGACTCACCAAGAGCCAATTCTGATGCGGCATGCATTAGAAGTTCTGTAGAACAAGACTTTGAAAGACTCTTGAGTTGATGATTTGTCACCGAGCTGTACTTTTTAAATAAGGTGGTTACACAATTCAACTTTCTGATTCAACAATGAAAGGATTAATCATTAATCTTGTTGTCTAAACCTATTTCTAATCATTCCTTTGAAGTAAATGTTTGTTTAAACCTACTTTTAGTCATATTTTTTAAAGTAAATGTAGTATAAAAACAGAAGCCACTAAATATGTTCCCAACAAATGTTCACTCTTGATTACTGGTCTTCTTCTCACTACAGAAAACTTGGAATTAGCTATGAATCTCGTCACTAATTCGTCGCTAAATTGTTCGTAGCTAACATAGTTTTATAAAAATCCAATGCTAAATAGGATTAGCATCGGATTCTACTGTTTAGCTACGAAATTTGTCCATCACTCATTTCTATTTTTAGTACTATTTCAACATCTAAATGTACTTGAAAAGCTAACATAAATTTGATGAGTCATTTTAGTCTCCAAAACCTAATTTTAGTCGTGAGAAGATCTAATTAATTTAGCCAAAGCAAAAGCTAATTAAGAAATTATTTGGAAACAGACCATGTGTCCTAACAAGATTTAGTGACACCATGTGTGACAATGTGGCTTTTCATGGTTTGGCCATATGGAAACTCCAATTTAAAGTGAGCATATATAACAGACAGAATAATTGATTGTAGTTACACTAGTTTAATAGATCAAGTCCTCTCTATGTGGCTCGAATAATTTCACGGATAATCGCTCAATTTTCAATTTATTACATCAGAATTACTAAATTATTTTTTATAACAAAAAATTATACTTTGCTTAATATCACAGAAAGTGAATACACTATTTTTTCAATTAAAAAATTGCTTAATTTTATTTAAGTATCATATTATTTACCAGTATGCACAAGAAGGTGTTGCATCCAGTTGTGACTTTGTAGGGTATTTAGACAAAATTGAATGACTTTTCAATTCTAATTTTTCTTATGACTCTCTGTAATATTTAAGTAAAATTTAAAAAAAAAATTATTATAAAATATAGTGTAGTGACTTTGATGCCGTGAATAAAAAATCAAATGACCATTCATATAATCTTGTAAAAGGTGCCTCTTACAAGTTCTTCTCAATTATTTACCCTAGGTCGTCCTAGGTAAAAAGATGGAAAAAGTACCTTAATGCAGACAATAATATACAGAATTTCTACATTATTGATATAATTCAATTTGATATGACAAGTCAATCGTTTTATCTTTTAATCCAACACAATCAATTTTAGTGTAGACGCTAATCTTTTACTCTAACACGAATAGTTTCCGAGTAAATACTATTTTTAGAAATAATGATCGGATAATTATTTTCGCTAATCATGACGGTTATTTGTAGGTATGTGTTACGTTGATCTATTAAGATTTTAAAAAATTATATTATCAGTATACGGAAGTTAAATTCAACCAAAACAAAAGGAGAAAGCATTTGCTGAGCTGTAAATGGTGTTAACCAACTTGTCAATTGTCATATTGCACTCAATAATCTCATATCCTCAAACGCAACTACTAAATTATTATATACCAAACATTTCCCTTTCACAATTTATCCAAAAAAAGGGATAAGCATTCCCCACTTTTGCAAAAAAGCAACATCGCTTTTGCTGACCAGGGAAAAAAGTGAAAAAGAAATAATATTAATATTATTATGTAGAGGCAGAATTAGAATTTGAACTTTATAAATTCTGAATCGTAGGATAGCAATATCAGCAGGGCCGTCTCAAATATTTTGGATTTCATGTTCTAATTCGTAAAAGTGGGCCCTTAATATAAGTAAATATACAATTTTAATAATTCGATTGGCTAAGACCTGTCAAAACTTGTGAATTATGAGTCTTTACAGTAAATTCTGGCTAATACTATTTAATAAAAAATAAAAAAAATGGGCCCCTAAAGTTTTTCATTTTTCGGGGGTTATGTGCGGTAGCACAGCTCGCACGGGCCCAAAGACACCCTGAATATCAGGCATTAGTATTTGAGCTCTAAATTAATTTTTCATATATATTTAATAAATTTTTTAATATAAATACAAAGTTTAAACTAAAGTTACTAGATTTGACCTAATTCGTACGTCAGCTTCTGCCTTCGCCCCAATTATTATGCCATTAAATTTTCCAAAAAAATTAAGCAGAAGTTTCTCATCATTTCTAAAATCAAGCCGAAGTTTTTCATGACTCATTTCTACTATTTTTTTTCAGTAAAATATTAGGTATATGGCATTTTCAAGAAATCTTTATGACTTGGAATTTTATTGAGCCTATTTAAGGGCATCTCTTCTTATGCTTTTTAGCCATAAAGTTATCTTCTAACTGTAGCAATATCCAAATAGATAGCATTTTCTCTCTTCTTCCTTTTGCATTTTGCTTCTATTTTTTTCATCTTAAGATGGATACACAAATTCCTATTAGCTCTCAGGATTTGATGAGTCCTAATATTATTGATGAATTTGAAGACATGGAAGTGACACAATTTGATGAAGACACACTAAGACAACTACTATTTGAAGTAGAACAAGAACCAAATTGTGACAATAATGTACAAGATTGTAGTGTAACACAACCAATGGTGATTGAAATGGCCCCGAATTTAGCAAAAACCGAGGAGGAAGAGCTCGTAATCGACGATTTTGAGTGGTTAGAGATGATGGAATTGTCTCATACAGATGCAATAGCCTGCCCAGAGGGAATGAATGAGATTTTTGATGTGGGAGAATTCGCAATTGATTTTTCTCATTTTTGCTCTTCAATTCCTTTGGAAGAAATAGGATATGATGCCTTGTATCAAGAAAGCTCCTAATAGTAGTGTTAATGTTTGGTATTATTGTAATAACATGCTTTGAAATTATTATGTTATGAAATTTTTTAGTCATTAATTATCACTCTTCCTCTCTGTTGGTCAATTTTCTCTCATCTTTTCCCTAACCCTTTAAAAATACAAAAAGAAGATAGGTCCAGAAAAGTACTAAACCTTTTGTTGCATGAGATTTCAAGAATTGGTTCACTGTAAAATAGTAGCCTCAATAATGCAGGCGGAACTACCGTTCACTTATGGTTCGACATAATTCAATAGCTCTAAATCAAATTTTGTATTTATATTTAAAAAATTCACTTAATTTATATAAATAACTTATTCAAAATTTAATAAACTATCTTTTCTAAAATCTAAAACGTATAAACTCAAAATTTATCTCCGTTTTCTGTCAATAAGTGAATTGAATTATAAATAAGTACTTCCATGAGGGGGAGGGAAGTGACTTTTAAAAAAGAAAACGTGGTGGTGGTGGGAGGTGGTGAAAAATATTTATTGTTGTAGATATCATTATATTCGTATAATATTTTAACTATGTACATCTCCATAATACTGATTAACTTGAATTTTCATTATTTATCTAAAATTATATTTGTGTAAACTCTATAAGGAGCCTTAGTGGCGACTTATGTTATCGACACGTATAAGTATCAGCCACTTAGTATAGTCAACGACTCGTGGGTTGCTACGAAAGGGTATCTGTGGCGATTGACTTTCTGTATGTGTCTAGAAAAAGGCAAACTCTTTGGTGAATTAGTTTGAAACATGGATTTAGGGGTGGGCAAAAAATCGGGAGAACCGAAAAAACCGAACCGAACCGAAATTCGATTCGGTTTTTTTTCGGTTTTTTTTATTGAAAAATCGAACCGAATCAGGATTTAGTGATTCGGTTCGATTTTTAAATTTTGGATACGAACCGAACCGAAAAAACCGAATTAAATATATAATTATTCTTATTTTTTATTTTAGGCTACTACTATCTCTTGAATCATAGCCATTGAAGTCAATCTATGAAGCTTTTATGGAAGTCGAATGCGGCATGAACTTGATTAACATATCACAGAAGCATTGACATAAAATGTAGGGAGAGAAAGTAGTTGTAAATTGGTGAAACTTTAAATGGTCATAACTCTGCGCTCGGATGTCCGTTTTACCCGATTTTTTTTTATTTTGGGTATTTTTTCGAGACGGGGCCGGCCCAAACTGTAGCAAGGCGGTTTGGCTTAGCCAATTTTTACGAAAACGTCCATTTTCCCAATCAATTTGTGTTTTCCCCCCAAATCGATTTCTAATTTTCCTTTTTCTTTAGTAAACATCTCACGATACACAATAGATTTCAACATCGAAATTCCATGGTAGTGTAGGTGTGAATGCCAATTTCAGTTTTGAAAATTCAATATTTTTTAAAAAAATAAAAAAATCCTCGACCCGACCGAACCGGCCCACTAGAAAAAACCGATATAATCCGATACGTTCGGCGATATAAACCGAACATATCGGGATTTTTTTGTTGTATTTGGTTTTTTTTTTTTTAAATGATTTTTATTCGGTTCATATTTTTCGGATACAAAACCGAACCGAACCGATATACGCTCACCTCTGAATTCAAAACCATTAATCCATTAACAGTTATATATAATTATATTGACGTTCTTGAAAAAGGCTAAAACAAAAAGAGAAGTACAACAACAACATATTCATATCCAGTGTATTCCAACAAAACAGAAAGAGAAGTGTTTGTTGTTTATAATCTCTCTAAAATTACAGAAAATGAAGAGAATTAAAGATGAATGAAGATAAAATATGACTAGATGGGGAAATGGCTCTTTCCATTTACAAATCAATCAAACTGGCAAATATTATTTCTATTGAGCTAATTTGTGAAGGTTTTTTGAAAAACATACAACTCATATTATTCGGACAGTGTGCGCGTAGGTTTTAATAACGGGACATGTCAGATTTTGAGTAAAGTTTGAATCTTTATCATGCATATTGTTAGATATGTCATCTTGATTGTGCATTTTGCTAAATATTGGGACTCGTGCATCTGTTATATAATGTAATTAAAAATATCTCGTTGCATGTATTCATTACGTTATTGTGTTATGTACCTATTACTGTTGAATTATTAATTCCCATTATATTATCTTATTAGGGACGATTAATGTTACTGAGTACTTTCCGTACTCAATGTCTTGCCAAATTGTTAGGCCAAGACAGCCATAAACCTCTGAATTTCATGTGCAACTACAAAAATAACATGATGAGTGTTGTAGTATAATTGCCTAACATATAGGAACACATTGACTTACCTGACATTTTCCTAATCAGTGACCCCTTTTATGTGGCAATTTTTTTTGTTTATATCAAATTAATAAATGCAAAATATATGTTTATGTACATAATTATTACTAGATCATAATTAAGTAATTTGTATCTTTTTAATTTTAACCGCAAAGGTTAATTTCATTAATTTGATATAAATAACTGGTACTGATAAATATTTATCGTTCGTTATTCGCAAATGTAACCCTAGAAATCACAAATCGATGCTAATGTTGGATCAACATTGAGCAGGTCAAAACAGATTAAGTTTCAATTACTAGTCATGATACGACTCATCGAAAATATCAAGTTGATATTGCTTGGATCAAATACGAGTTTTTTTTTTGTGAAAAAATACGAGTTAAATAGTGTTGTATCTCAATCGACTCAGCTTAATACTATTCCATTTCGAGTTAAAATACTATTCCATTTCGAGCTAAAATTTTATACACTGTCATGCAAAGAATATCTACAAACAAAACTCCTTAAAATATGGAATTTATAATTTTCAAAATAAAACTTGTTATCTACTACAAGTAAAATGGCCTGATCGTATAAAAAAAACTCCTTGATTCTACCCTACCATTCTTCAAACTTCATCTACCATTTTCTTCTTTCCCTTTTGAACTTCTCAAAAATGGTGTCATGCCTTTAAGGTTTGTACTTCTTTATCATTTTTTTACTTCCATTACGTTCTATTACTCAAAATGGCATAGACACAACTCACTTGTAGAGAAAGCATATTATAATTTTTTCTGTAATAGATTTGATAGAAAATTAGGCAAATGTCATCTTTCAAAAGTTTTTCTAGACGTTAACGGTTATGTATCTCACATTGGATATGAGTATTTCCATCATAATTAAGTCATTTGTCTCCCATTAATTTTTGAGTAAGAGTTTGAACTTTCTTGTGGCTATAAAAGAATTAATGGGTTTAACATGTTGGTTAAGCTTTTGGGCTCCCATTCATTATGGAGGGAAATCAATAGTAGATTCAATAGTTCAAAACATTAAAGAATTGTTTCGTGAACGAAGTATCCCTTCATGAAAGTGTTGCAACGTTTCATGGCAACCATTGAGTATCTATAAATACTTAGTGTCTTGCAGAAATGAAGGCATAATTATAATAAGTATAAAACTTTGAGACTCCCTTCTCTGCGATTTATTCTTTCTTCTATCTTTTAGTATACTTGTGATTTCTGCTTCTGAAATTCGTTAGAGTGTAACTTTCAAATTTTTGAGAGATAGATTTTGTATCCTGAAAGGTTAATTCCTTAGTGAACCTTTTACACCCGAGAGAGAGAAATTAATACCTTTAAAGATAACATCATTTTTCGGTGTGCTTAACCTATCTTTAAATCCATTACCATATTATACAACATTAACATGGTCCTTAACTCAGTACATGTTTTTCTGTACTATTTTGAAACCAAATAATTAGGTGCAAGATATTTCAAGCTGATCATGGCATGAAAAACATGTTTTTCATATTAAATTTGCACTAAATTAGGTTTATGTTATTTTCAAGCCAATCCAGAAGCATTCTAGGTTGGTTTCTTGGTAGACATGAATGGTGGAAGCTTGAAATAGATATCAATATCAGCGAGACAATTCAAGATTTGAAGTTCATGGGTTCCTACATTGGCCTCAAGTTAATACACAATATAAGCGGGTTTACTGTCAAATATTTATAGATATTTAATGAATTTATTAATTCGCATATAGGGTATGGACAAAAACTATTAAATTCACGTGAACTCATAGGTTACAAACTAGATCCGCATCTGTCAGTGCTTTAGGATGAACAGACAAGATATAGATGCAGTATAGGAGAATTGGCAAAACAATTAAGATTGGTAAATTGGTGTGACTGTTGCACAAATTATTCTCCATCCCAGAGGCTAATTTATGATTTAGAGTCGGTAAGTTCAGAATAAAAATGATCTAATTATATAATTATATTTTAACTTTCTTTTTGGATATATATATATACATAATTTGAGTAAAAAACAACGAGTTCAGTTGAATTCACATAACGTGCGCTATATGCAAGTCCATGAATTATGTGTACTTTAGTTCTTGATGGACATTTCCCCTTTTTTTTAATATAGTAAAAATGGACAGTGAACAAAGAGAAGGCAGAAAAAGGAAGGACTTGGTTTGTTAAAACTCTGTGCAAGCAAAATTTTATTGCTTCGTGACTTGCTCTGTCTAGCTACTTGTTAGTTTTCACCGGCACATGTATAATAACTTTGCCCACCAAGCAGATGAGAACGAATCATTTAGTATTTTTTGTCTTTGCTGGGATTTAAACCCTAATCTCCCATGAGTTTTCACCTCGTTGATGCTATAAGCCACATCCTTTGGTGGGAAAACCAACTTCTAATTCTTCCATCCAAAACGCAATTCATTCTAAATTTTGGGCTTACAACACATCTGTTAAACAAAATAATATACCCGTGATATACACTTATATCAAGTGTATATTACGGGTAATCTCGGACAGAATGCCCATCTCGGACAGAATGGCCCATCACGGGCAGGTTGTATATTTGGTATGTATATTTGTGGTATATTATAGTGTAAAGGTTACCTTAATTAGTCTTGTACACTTACCATAATTGTATAGTTAGAATTATGGTAGAATACGGTTTTAGGAGTAGAATAGGAATAGGATTCTCCTATTATGAAAATATGTAACTTGTATATATACCTTTCAATTAATGAAAATAATCAAGGGGATTATTTCTTTCATGGTATCAAAGAGACTAGGTCTTGCTTCCGCCATTGCTCTCGTTTTTTGTGCCCTTTCTCGGCCACAACCATCGCCGAATTCCGTCCCCCTTCACCGGAATTCGTGATATTATTTACCTCCACTCTTCCCAAATTTCCCCTTCTCTCCCTTTGTTCTTTCAATATATCTAAGAACAATTTTCATCTTGCCCTCATGGTTTCTAACATCAAGAACAACATCCCTATTGTTCTTGAGATGAAAAAAGTCCAATATGCAACGTGGGCAGAATTGTTCAAAATTCACGCTATCTCCCATCAAGTCATCCATCACATAATTCCTCCCGCTGCACCTATTTTCGCGGAGGATCCTCAGTTATGGATTACTCTTGATGCTACTTTTCTCCAGTGGATTTATTCCACTATTTTGATTGACCTCTTACAGACGATCATTGAGCTGGATACCACGGCTATGGTTACCTGGAATAGATTGTGTGACATATTCCAAGATAACCAACATTCACGTGTTGTCACACTCGAGCAGGAATTCTCCCAAGTTCGCATGGAAGAAATTCCAAACGTATCTGCATATTGCAAGAAACTCAAGGAGTTGGCGGACCAACTCCGTAACGTTGGCGCACCTGTGACAAATAATGGTCTGGTTCTACAATTGGTTGTCGGCCTTTCTGAGGCCTATAATGGTGTTGGGACTCTCCTTCGTCAAAGCAATCCACTTCCCGCTTTTTATCAAGCTCGCTCCATGCTTACTTTGGAAGAAGCCGGTTTGGCTAAGAAGGCGGCTACCGGAGCAAGCCCCGTCGTCCTAATGACGTCCTCCACAAATTCTTCAGGTTTTGTTGATAATTCGGGCCAAAACCGTACTGATGGTGGCGGCGGCAAAAATAATCGTAAGAATAATAACAAAAACTGCGGGGGAAAACGCGGTGGTTCTGGTGGTCAGCAGTCCGGCAGTGGGCCCCGTCCAGTCAATAGTGGGCCCCGTCCAGTCAATAGTGGGTCTTCTCCTTACTGGTCCCAGCCATGGGGCTCGTGGCAGTGGGGCTGGGGAAATGGGTCGTGGGCCAGCAGCCCCTATTTTCCAGGCTCTTCCAACGGGCAGTGGGCTGGACAGCCTCAATTCAAGCCCAACAGTCAGCAGTCAGCTTCTCGGTTCAGTACTGGGTCGGGGCAGCAGAGTGGACTGCTTGGGCCTCGGCCCACACAAGCATTCTCGGCAATGGGCCCCACATCTACTCACACCAACATTGAGGCCACAATGCACACACTTGGGTTGATGCAACCGGATCCAAATTAGTACATGGACACCGGCGCAATGACATACATGACTTTCGATAAAGGTACTCTCTCGTCTTATTCCAATTTGAGCAACCCTCGTGGTATAATTATCGGTAATGGTAACTCTATTCCAATTCAGGGTTATGGTCATAAAACTCTATCTCCCCACAATCCTCCCCTTATCTTGAAAAATACTTTACATGCCCCCAAATTGATTAAAAACTTAATGTCCGAAAATTCACCACTAACAATTATGTTTCTATTGAATTTGATCCTTTTGATTTCTCTGTGAAGGATTTCAAGACGGGGAGTCCTCTCATGAGGTGTGATAGTAGGGGATATCTTTATCCTATCACACCCGGTTTCAGTCCATCGAGTCCAGCCTTGCCGTCAGCGTTCGCAACCCTTGCTCCTTCCTTGTGGCATGCTCGACTTAGTCATCTGGGATCTTCTATTTTGTCGTCTTTACATAAAAATAATTTTATTTCATGTAAGGGTACGAATAGTACTCCAAATTGACAGTCTTGTTCATTAGGAAAATTGTTAAGTTGCCATTTGTTGACTCGAATTCTCATACTTTAATGTCATTTGATATTATTCATAGTGACCTATGGACGTCTCCTGTTCTGAGTTCTTTGGGTCATCGGTATTATGTTCTTTTTTTGGATGATTACTCTAAGTTTTTATGGACGTTTCCAATTGCAAATAAATCTCAAGTGTTTTTCGTCTTCTTAAAATTTAGAGCATTCATTAGAACCCAATTCGAACAAGAAATAAAAAATAGTCAGTGTGATAATGGCAAAGAATATGACAATAGGGTATTTCGGGAGTTCTGTGCTAATAACGGGATCAATTTTCATTTTTATTGTCCTCATACGTCTTCACAAAATGGGAAAGCCGAACGCAAAATTCGTTCCATAAATAACATTGTCCGCACTCTCTTAATTCATGCTTCCACACCCCCATATTTTTGGCATTATGCTCTTCAAATGGCTACATATCTCCTTAACATAATTCCTTCCAAAGGTCTGACATATTCTTCCCCCTTTCAAATTTTATATACTAAGACTCCGTCTTATTCTCATCTTCGGGTTTTTGGGTGCTTGTGTTATCCGTTATTCTCATCCACCACAATTAACAAACTTCAGGCCCGGTCTACTCCGTGTATGTTTTTGGGTTTTCTGTCTAATCATCGTGGTTACAAATGCTTTGATTTCTCCTCCAAGAAAATCATCATTAATCGCTATGTAATTTTTGATGAAACCCAATTTTTATTTACTAAAGTTCATACTCCCGAGCCTAGTTCGTATAATTTTTTGGATGATGGTATATCCCCATATATTACTCACCATTTTTTGGACATGTCCCGCACCCAAAATCCTCCATCAGGCCCACTGCCCGCTGGCCCCACTAGTCCATCACAAACTACCATCACTGGATCAGTTCAAGTGATTGGGCCAGTCCAGCCCAATTCTAGAACTGGTCCAGTTCCAGTGCCGATTTACCCATCCCGAGCCCAGAATCATCCATCTTCCTCCTCAAGTCATAGACCGGTCACTCGTAGTCAGCGGGGTGTTTTTAAACCAAAGAGACATTTTAATTTAAATTCTAATGTTCTTAACTCACACTTACCCCGTACTCCTGTGTCTGCGTTAAATGACCCAAATTGGAAAATTGCTATGACCGATGAATATAATGCTCTTATTGATAATAAGATGTGGGAGTTGGTGCCCCGTCCTTCTGGTATTAATATTATTAGGTCTATGTGGATTTTTGCTCACAAGGAAAATTCAGATGGTTCATTTGCACGGCATAAGGCGCGGCTTGTGGGTGATGGTAAGACTCAGCATGTTGGGGTGGATTGTGGTGAGACATTTAGCCCGGTGGTCAAGCTAGCTACCATTCGCACTGTACTCAGCTTGGCTCTTTCAAAAGCATGTCCTATTCATCAGTTATATGTAAAGAATGTTTTCCTATATGGTGAACTCAAGGAAACAGTTTATATGCATCAGCTGTTGGGATTCATGGATCCCAAACATCCTCATCATGTCTGTTTATTGAAGAAGTCCTTATATGGGCTTAAGCAGTCTCCACGGGCCTGGTATACAAGGGTTGTTGACTATGTTTCGACTATTGGGTTCACTCACAGCAAGTCGGATAATTTTTTGTTCATCTACCATCGTAGTTCGTCTTTGGCCTACATTCTTTGTATGTGGATGATATCATTTTGACTGCCTCTACAGATGTCTTACGCCAGTCTATCATGACCATGCTCAGCTCTGAGTTTGCTATGAAAGACTTAGGGCCCTTGAGTTATTTTTTAGGGATTGTCGTCACTCGTCATTCCGATGGATTGTTCTTGTCTCAACGGAAGTATGCAGCTGAGATCATCGAGAGGGCTGCGATGTCATCTTGTAAGTCCACTTCCACTCCAGTTGATACAAAACCCAAGCTTGGTGTCGCGGTTGGCGTACCCTACGAGGATCTGACCCACTATCGCAGTCTTGCAAGGGCCCTTCAGTAACTTACCTTTACGAGACCAGATATTACATATGTTGTCCAAGAGGTGTGTTTGTTCATGCATGATCCCCGAATTGAGCACATGAATGCGCTCAAATGCATCATTCGATATATTCAGGGAATACTTGACTATGGTTTACATTTATATCCTTCCTCGACGGCCACACTTGTCTCATATACATATGCTGATTGGGGTGGTTGTCCCGACACCAGACGGTCTACGTCTAGCTATTGTGTGTTCCTTGGCAACAACTTGGTATCCTGGTCTGCGAAGCGTCAAGCGACTCTATCCTGCTCAAGTGTCAAGGCTGAATATCGAGGGGTAGCTAATGTGGTCTCGAAATCATGTTGGTTACGTAATTTACTATTAGAGCTTCATTGTCCCATTCCGAAGGCAACCTTGGTGTATTACGATAATATTAGTGTCATTTACCTTTCGGGTTATCCGATTCAGAACATGTGCCAAAAATGAATCTTGATTCTCTTCTCATCATTTATCGTTCAATCAACTCATCAAAGAGTATACAATTTCTCAAACTTAGGCTATTCTCAAAAATAGGTAAATCTGTCACCTTTCAAAACATCTGAAAATAGAGGATGTAAAGGTTTCTGAAAGAAATCGCATCCCAGCTGAACCTCTAGGGAAGTAGGAGATACAATAATAAGATAGAGCAAGGACCTAGTAACAACAGAATTGTACAGCACATTAGTTATGTATCACAATTGATAGATTCATGGAAAGATAGTAGCATCCATTGAACTGAGACAAAGCTACAACATTGGTAAAATCGACTATTTTTTTCAAAAACTGATCAATTAACGACCAACCAAGCAAGGGCACGTTGCGAGGTAGTGGCCAGTTCAAGAAAGTGAAACTAAGACTAGAAACTTCCCCTTTTTTGGTAACAAGAAGTGAGCTAAATCTACAAAATGGGAGCAAGATACATCGATTGGTGGCAACTGACTACAAGGTTTTTGACTCTTTGATCTATCGGTTGACTCTGTCCTTTTAACATTTGTAAACCTAGTAGAAGAAGGATACTATTTCTTTAACAAATATGCCAAATATTCTTATCCCAGAGATCCCTGTAAAGTTTTGGTATTTATTTACTTTTTTTTACAGCTGAAGATGGGTTATCTGGAAGTTTTTTGATAAAAAAGTTGAAGCAAAAAGCTTGTAAGCAATGCCTTGCGAGTTGGCTGTGTTTAGGTGTGGGTGTTTTTTAGTATTTCCTTTCCATAAGTCTTGTTCTTTCTTTTTCACTTTTTTCTTAGTATTGAGAGGGATTGTCAAGTTACTAATCTTACAATCCTGAAGAGAGTGACGACCGACGGGAATCAACTCCGTGCACTTTTTAGTATTTCCTTTCCATAAGTCTCATTTTTTTTTCACCTTTTTCTTAGTATTAGTGGGATAGGAGGGTGTTGGTAGTTTTCAAGTCACTAATTTTACAATTCTATAGAGAGGGACGGGAGTCAACTCTGGGCAGCTTTTAGTATTTCCTTTCCATAAGTTTTATTCTTTATTTTCCCCCCTTTTCTTAGTAATTAGAGGGATAGGTAGGTGGTGGTATAGTTGTCAAGTAACTAATCTTACAATTCTGTAGAGAGGGACGGAAATCAACTGGGCACTTTTTAGTATTTCCTTTCCATAAGTTCTGTTTTTTTTTTTTTTTTTTTTTTTGACAAGGTATTTTTTTAATACCAGATCATAGATCCCGATATTGTTATTTATTGTCACTACCTCCCCGTGTCATGATTGGGTAATTTTTTATTACCAGGCTCTCTCCTTCTTTCCTTTTTCTTAGTATTTACAGGGATTGAGGGTACAGATAGCTGTCAAGTAACTAATCTTACAATTCTGTAGAGAGGGACGGGAATCAACTCTGGGCACTTTTGAGTATTTCTGTTCTTTCGTTTTCCCCTTTTTCTTAGTATTTAGAGGGATAAGAGGGTGATGTTATAGTTGCCAAAGTAACTGAATTAACTCTGGGTAGTTTTTAGAATTTCCTTTCCATAAGTTATGTTCTTTCTTTTTCTCTTAGTCTTGGTATTTAGAGGGATATGCGAGTGCGGGTAGTTGTCAAGTCACTAATCTTACAATTCTGTGGAGAGGAACGGGAATCAACTCGGTCAAGAGGAATAACATCTTTTGTCCTCTCAAATGGTTCCAAAAGTTGTGCTTTCGACCCTTCCCAAGATTGAGAGTCACACTTAAAATATCTAGAAGTGAATAAAACCAAATTACAGTCAGGTCTCCAGAGGCTGGCTCAGTTTGGATCCTAATGCATACATATGAGAAATTGAACTAGTATTATTTTTTCCCTATTTATGAATTTCTTTCTTCATTCTCATAATTATTTTCTTTCTTTTCTTTGATGGTAACCACTCCGGCGACCAGGTAACGCCGCCAGGTTACTACGCCGATGACTTTTTTTGGCATCTTCTCTTTTTTTACCTCTGCTTCTCTTCTCTTTTCCTCCGCTTCTTCTACTCCTCTCTGTTTCTTTTTTATTATTATTAAGTTGATCCGACGCCTACAAGAACAACAACTCTTTTGGTGAACAGTGTCGGTGAACAGTATCCTGGCAATGAACAAGCCAGATCTCCATCCCCACCTCCCTTCTCCGACGGTAACCACCCCAGCGACCAGGTAACCCACTCCGGCCGGTGACCAGGTAACGCCGCCGGATTACTACGCCGATGACTTTTTCCAGCATCTTCTCTTTTTTACCTCTGTTTCTCCTCTCTTTTCCTCCTATTTTTCTCCTACTCTTCTCTGTTTCTCTTTTCACTAAGCTAATCCGACACCGGCAAGAACAACAACTCCGGCGGTGAACATTATCCCGGCAGTGAACAGTACTCCGGCCGTGAACAATATTTTCCCGGAAGAGAACAGGTTCTACCAATTAGAGTTGCAAAGTGCACCGGCAATTTCGTCTGGACGAACTATTTCCGGCGAAGGTAAGGCTTCATATCGAAAACCTACAGGACTGGGATATCTACTCTCACACACTGCTACTCACCAGCAAACACCACAATGGCCGCTACTGCATCATCGGTAACTTATTTCGGTAGTTCTCCGGCGGTTCTAAGGTGACCCTGCTCCATGTATCTCTTCCTTTTTCCCTTTTTTGTTTTTCCTTGCTCTGCTTTTGCAGGTACCAGCAGATATATACTCGAAGCATCAACTGCCAAAATACGACCGTCGAGATCAGATTTGACACGACGCGCATTTGGGCCCTATCTCTCCGGTCTTCCGCCAAATATCCGGGTTCTATCTCTCTGGTCTTCATTTTTGTTGCTTGGCTGTCAAATTTGTTTCATAATATATTGATTCCTGCCCTTAGTATATTACGTTCTTGCATTTACTCTTCTGGCCTTTAGTAATATCCTTCTTGGCATTCCTGTTTTAGGTGTAAACCTTTGATTAGCCTATTAGTTTATATCCGCTTTAGTGGCTTTGGTGACTGATGGTAGACTAGAGTCATGTTCTCGGTCGGAGACGGGGGCAAGAGTTATGTGGGGTAAGGGTGATGCTAGGCTGAGAATAGGGTATTGGAATATTGGGACTTTAACGGAGAAGTCCATAGAGCTAGTTAAGATTCTTAAGAGGAGGAGGATTAATATAGCAAGTGTTCAAGAGACCAAATGGGTAGGACCTAAGGCTAAGAATGTGGACGGATATACGTTATGGTTCTCGGATAGGTCAATCTATAGGAATGGGGTAGGCATTTTGGTAGACAGCGAGCTAAAGGATCAGGTGGTAGAGGTTAGGAGGGTCAATGACAGGATGATGGCGATTAAGTTGTTAGTTGGAGGGTCCACTATGAACAATATTAGTGCCTACACGCCGCAGGCGGGCTTAAACGATGAGGTGAAGAGGTGCTTATAGGAGGATTTTGACGAGGTGATGGGAGGTATACCACCCACTGAGGGGATTTAAATGGACATATCGGGTCACTTCCGGGGGGTTATGACGACGTACATGGAGGCTTTGGCCTCGGAGACAGGAACGGAGGAGGCGTCTCACTCTTGGAGTTCGCTAAAGCTTTTGGGATGGTGATATCCAATTCGAAGTTCATGAAGAAGGAGGAGCACTTGGTGACTTTCTGTAGCTCAGTGGCTAAGACTCAGATAGACTACTTGCTCCTTAGGAAGGTTGACAACGGTCTTTGTAAAAACTTCAAGGTTATTCTAAGTGAGTATCTTACAACCCGACATAAGCTTTTGGTGATGAATTTGGAGATCAAGGTGGAGAAGAAGATGAGGGTTGTGAATGACAGGCTAAAAATCAAATGGGAGGGGGGGTTTAACCATGGCTAGTGCAAAAGAGATGGGGGAGAGGTTGATGGCCAAGGGGGCTTGGGGGAGTAGTGGGGATGCGACTGGTATGTAGGATAGGACGACCAATTGCATTCGGGAGGTATCTAGAGAAGTGTTAGGGGTCTCGCGGGGTAGCCGTGGTGGGCATCGAGGAGACTGGTGGTGGAAAGGTAAAGTTTAAGAGAAGGTGAAAGAAAAGAAAATGGCGTATGCGAAATTGGTAGAAAGCAAGGATGAGATGGAAAGTGGACGAATAGGAAATTGTATAAGATGGCGAGGAATGAGGTAAAGCTAGCGATTACGGCAGCGAAAATGGCAGCTTTTGAACGCATGTATCTGTAATTAGAAGAACAAGGCGGGGATAGGAAGTTGTGCAAACTAGCCAAGGCGAGAGAGATAAGGGCTCGTGATCTGGATCACGTGAGGTGCATCAAGGATGAGGACGGCAAAGTACTGGTGGAGGACGCGCATATTAAACGGAGGTGGCAGTCCTACTTCCATAAACTCTTGAACGAAAAATAAGATAAATACATTGTGCTGGGAGATCTGGAGCAATCCGGAAAGTACCGGGATTTTGGATATTGTAGAAGCATTAAGGTTGAAGAGGTTAAGGGTGTTGTTCGCAGGATGCGCATGGAACGAGCGACTGGGCCTGATGAGATCCCAGTCGAATTTTAGAAGAGTGCAGGCAGGGAAATTTTAGAGTGGCTGACTGAGTTGTTTAATGTCATTTTTAAGACGGCGAGAATGCCCGAAGAATGGAGGTGTACTACAATGATTCCTTTGTACAAGAACAAAGGTGACATCCAGAGTTGTGACAATTATAGGGGTATTAAGCTACTAAGCCACACTATGAAAGTTTGGAAAAGAGTCGTGGAGATGAGGGTGAGAAGAGGCGTGTCTATTTTCGAGAACCAGTTTGGATTCATGCCGGGGCGTTCGACTACAGAAGTCATTCATCTTATTAGGAGGTTGGTGGAGCAGTATAGGAGAGGAAGAGAGACTTACATATGGTTTTCATCGACCTCGAGAAGGCATACAACAAAGTCCCTAGGGATGTCCTATGGAGATGTTTGGAGGTTAGATGTGTACCTGCGGCATACACTAGGGTGATGAAGGATATGTATGATAAGAGCTAAGACCAGGGTACGGACAATATGAAGATCAGCTCTTAGCTCATTCTTATTTGCCTTAGTGATGGATGGACTGACACGACAAATCCAATGGGAGGTGCTATGGTGTATGTTATTCGCAGATGACATAGTCCTGATTAATTGATTAATGAGACTCGCAGTGGAGTGAACAATAAGCTGGAGGTTTGGAAACAGACTCTGGAGTCTAAAGGGTTCATGCTAAGTAGGACCAAGACATAATACTTGGAGTGCAAGTTCAATAACGGGAGCAACCTTGAGACAGGCGTGGAGGTGAAGCTTGATACTCAGGTCATTCCAAAGAAAGAAATCTTCAAGTACCTCGAATCTATTATCCAAGGGAATGGAGAAATTGATGACGATGTCACACATCGTATTGGGGCAGGGTGAACAAAATGGAGGCGCGCATCTGGAGTCTTGTGTGATACAAATGTGCCACCAAAACATAAATGCAAGTTCTATAGGGTGGTGGTTAGACCGACTATGTTGTATGGGGCGGAGTGTTTGCCAGTCAAGACTTCGCACATCCAAAAGATGAAAGTTGTGGAGATAAGGATGCTGAGGTGGATGTGTGGGCATACAAGGAGGGATAGGATTAGAAATGGTGATATTCGGGACAGAGTGGGAGTGGCCTCGGTGTAGGATAAGATGTGGGAAGCGAGGTTGAGATGGTTTGGGCATATGCAGAGGAAAGACATAAATGTCTCAGTGCTGAGGTGTGAGAGGTTGGCTATAGACGGGTTCAGGAAGGGTACAGGTAGGCCGAAGAAGTATTGGGGAGAGGTGATTAGACGGGATATGGCGCAGGTGCAACTTACTGAGGACATGACCTTAGATAGAAGGTTGTGGAGGACACGGATTAGGGTAGAAGGGTAGTAGGTAGTTGAGCGTAGTCCTACTTACGCTTACATAATGGTAGTTGTAGTGTTATTATTGTAGGTCTGCTTAGCTTATCATACTAGTAGGCGCAATATTGCTTTATAATTCCCTGTCGTTTGATTTATGATGTTATGTGTTCTTTAGTGTACTTTCCTTATCTTTAGTTACTGCTCCCTTTTTCAGAATGCTCTATCACGACTTACTTGCTTTTGTTACCATCATTTTTATACTGCTTTAAATTTCTTGTCCGTGTCTGACCATTTCTCTTGTTTTGCTTGTGCTTATGTTTTGTCTTGAGCCGAGGGTCTTTCGGAAACAGTCACTCTACCTACCAGGGTAGAGGTAAGGTCGGCGTACACTCTACCCTCCCAGACCCCACGTTATGGAATTTCACTGAGTATGTTGTTGTATATTAGTTAATCCGTGTTTTACACAATCAATTAATTCCTTGCTTCATAAAATATTTCATGATCCACATTTGCTATGGACATTTTCCCTTCCTCTTACCATTTACAATTGCATATGCTTCCCAACTATTCACCTTCATCCTATCCGAGCATGAATTCATTAACAGTCACACTTGCTGTTTCTTGTTCATTTGTTCAACTTGGTAGGATTGTGATAAAACTTGATAAGAGCTAAGTCCGGTCCTAAACAGGTTGAAAATATGTCAACCAGTATCTACATTTGTTTTCATTACTGGAATCTGATTTGTGTAGACTGCATCTTAATACGCATCATATTTACACTTTATTGGTCCACCTAAAGTAGGTGATGAGATCTAAAGGTGAAGACCATAAGAACTACATCAAGTATACTTTATTAAGATCGTACGACCACAGGACTCTCCGGAGTTGTACAAGAAAAGTAGATAAACCAAGGGGATGGCGTCCACATATAGTTCATATAAAGATGATGTAGATTTTCACTACAGTAAATCCTACTTTGGCTCAAAATATATGTTGCTTGGACTCTCGAAAAATATTGTTGCACCTGTGTTGGATCATCCAAAAAATACACTATTTTTAAAGAATTTGACACGCACCCGTGACATTTTGTAGAGTCCAAGCAACATAGCTCAGAACTCCACTTATGTAACCACCTTCTTCATTCAGTTTTATTGCAACTTCTATCACTCACGTGTCCACTTACTAAGTTATGCTCATAGCTAATATCCTTTTGGTAAAGAATAACTTGTTGGGAGATTTTATTCTATTGTACTTTATAAAGCAGTACGGGAAGTATATAATTATTACAAGTATTCGAAAGGATAAACAAAGATTCAATAATTCATCTAGAAATGTGAAAATTACAATAAAACCACAAAACTGAAATTACAATTTTGTTGAAGACAGAAAAATGGAAACAGGTTTTGCTGAGTCGAGTGTGGCACTCTGTCCTTAAGACAATATTGCCCCGTATATATCCTTTATACGTCCTGAACAATTTGTCTCCCAAGATAAAACAGCAATGGAACACTTGAGTTGTATATACTGTTATTTGTTGTGCTCAACAATGGTGTAAGGGGGTGTTTATATAGGTGAGGGAGGACTGTTTAACTGCCCCCATAACAGCCATTATTGGCCAAATAATGGCCATTATGGAGGTAGTAAAGCCACCAAAATAAATGGTGAAAGACCAACGGATTTGGCCATTATAGGAGGAGTAATTCAGCCAAAATAAATGGTTGAATTGAGTGCTTGGGCGTTTCTGCTTTGACCGTCGAAATTCTGACTTTCTGAAAACTTCAGGGACCAAACTGTACATCTGAAAGAATTCTGGTCCAAACTGTACATCTGAAACTTCTGGGATCAAACTGTACTTCTAGCAAAGTTCTCTGGCCCAAAAAGATAATATCAGAAGGCCCGTGAACTCGTGAACCCGACGGGCGGGAGGCGGCGGCGCGCGTGTGGTCTTTCCTCGAACCGAAGCACATCTAGGTCCTCCCTCCTTTAAACACATGGGATACCCCTTGGGGTCCCAAACCCCAAACCAATTTCGAGTCTTATATACACAACAATTCTTTCTTCCTCTACCGATGAGGGAGAATTGAACACAACATCACACTTTCCATGCTTCAAACACCTCACTTCGTGGACCAATATCTCTTTCATTTCTCAATGAAATTTGACGATTCATGGCCCTACGGTTATCTACGTACTTAGTAGATCATGCATGTGTGAAGAACCGAATTCTCCAACATACGTAACACTAGTGTTTAAGCGGTTAAAGTTGATCGGTCGCAACTCCCGCCAAAGGCAAATTTCCAACATAACTAATGCAAAGCAGACTCAGGAGAGTCAGCTCAACATCTTAAAGGAAAATATCCCAAGTTACTTGCCCGTTGGCCATAAGAATTATTCTATGGCCAAATGCCTACCTTGAATGGTGTCTATAATGTATGCTACAGGAAGGATCTTCTAGTTTTCCAACTAATCATACAGCAAAATTGCAATCAAAACTTTTTAGTAGAACACTCGGAGTGTCGAGTATTTCAACACATAAAACTTATAAACTAAATTGACTTGTGGCTTCCGAAATTTATTCCATAAAAGGAGAAGCTCCAGTATTGAAAGGTTCCTTGCAGTACAGGACGTAATTTTGACAGGTTCTAATATCCATGCTTATATTCAGGCAAGACAGAAAGCTCCACTATATTGTGAAGCTTTTACCCAGATACTCTTAACCCGTCCCTGGGGGCGTTTTGAAATAGACTAACCACTCAGTGCATTCAGACAATCTAAGACTTTGTGTTTACCGTGCATGTAGACAAAACTCTTTTCTTTTAATCACCAAATAAGGTCAAGAAAGCTATAAATATTATGAAATAAATGTGTGTGTATATATAAATATATATATATATATATATATATATATATTATAACTGTGGTGTTGGGGCCAACTTGTGCGCACCTTGAGTAAATCCAACAGGTACCTACTACCTTCCACCAACATAGGTACCGGGTAACTATATCCACCAACGCTTGGACAGATAGGAAGAAACCACTTAGTGTTTTTTGCCTCAACTGGAAAATTGAACCTGAGACCTCACGGTTCTCAACCCACCCACTGATGACTATGACACACCCCTGGGGGCAAAAAAGAAAATATGCAATATAATAGCTCCTTTAGGAAAAAAATACTTAAGAATTAGGAGATAGAAAACTTCAGATAGTCAGGGTGGTGAAAAGGAAATAACGCCAACTGCAGAAATGACATTTGCCCAAGCTTCTTCGGTACCAAAACAAAAGACATTCTAGAAATTGAAGACCAGATAGCACAACTCTTGAACCAAGGAAAAACTAGACTGACTTCTAGTTGAAAGAGTTTGTACCCTATGAAGTGGCTAGAAAATGTAGCTCCACACATGGATGCACTTCCCCAAGAAAAAAAGGGCAAATGGCTACTAAGGACAAAACAAATCATGGTTAGAATTTGAAAAAATATAATCCCTCTATTATTTTCATTAATTGAAAGAGTATATATACAATTTACAGTTTTTCATAATAGGAAAAAATCATATTACTATTCTACTTCTAAAACATTATTCTACTTGGACAATAACTATACAATTATGGTAGGTGTACAATACAATTATAGTAAGTGTACAATGATAATTACAACCAAACATTACCTAAAATAGGCCAATAAACCGCGATATACACGATATGTATACACCGTGTATATCACGGGTTTACCAGCCCAATATTACGACGTCAGCCCCTGATAACATGGTGTATATTCCGTGTATATCACATGTATCTATCACACCCCCGCAGTCATAACGGGTGATCTTCGTAGGCTGAGATTTTCCCTAAAATCTTCAAAAATGACCGAGGGAAGACTCTTAGTAAAGATATCTGCAATTTGATACCTATAAGGGACATGACAGACGCGTACTTGTCCACGAGCTACCTTTTCGCGAACAAAGTAAATATCCGTCTCGATGTGTTTAGTGCGCTGGTGTTGAACCGGATTACCAGAAAGATAAATGGCACTAATATTATCACAATAAATCAAGATAGCTTTCTGAATATGACAATGAAGCTCTAAAAGAAGATTACGTAACCAATAGGATTCAGAGACCACATTGGCTACCCCTCGATACTCGGCCTCTGCACTAGAGCGTGATAATATAGATTGACGCTTCACAGACCAGGAGACCAAGTTATTACCAAGAAACATACAATAGCCGGACGTAGAGCGCCTGGTATCTGGACAGCTACCCCAATCAGCATCTGTATACGAGACAAGTGTAGACGTCAACGACGGATATAAATGTAAGCCATAGTCAAGTGTCTCCTGAATGTACCGAATAATGTGTTTGAGCGCATTTATGTGCTCAATCCTGGGATCATGCATAAATAAGCACACATGATGTATTGTATACGTAATATCTGATCTCGTGAAAGTAAGATACTGAAAAGCCTCTGCAAGACTGCGATAATGGGTCGGATCATCGTACGGTGAGACAGCCGCAGCACCCAGCTTGGGTTTAGTATCAACGGGAGTGGAAGTAGACTTGCACGAGGACATACCAGCGCGCTCAATGATCTCAGTTGCATACTTCCGTTGTGATAAGAATAACTCACATGTATGACAAGTGAGAGC
The DNA here is from genome assembly GCA_029783415.1 of Anisodus acutangulus. NCBI lineage: Eukaryota > Viridiplantae > Streptophyta > Magnoliopsida > Solanales > Solanaceae > Anisodus > Anisodus acutangulus. The sequence goes on along the minus strand of CM056511.1, from coordinate 36,889,235 downwards.
AATCCTCAAAAAGTAACTCAAGGGCCCCAAGTCTTTCATAGCAAACTCAGAACTGAGCATTGTCATGATAGACTTGCGCAAAGCATCCGAAGAAGCAATCAAGATAATAGCATCTACATATTATAGTATATAAGCCATGGAAGTACCACGATGATATATGAACAACGAATTATCCGACCTGCTATGTGAAAACCCAATAGATGACGCATAGTCTACAAATCTCTTATATCAAGCCCGTGGGGCCTGCTTAAGCCCATACAAGGACTTCTTCAATAAACATACATGATGAGGATATTTGGGGTCTCGAAAACTCAAGGGTTGATGCATGTAAACGGTCTCCTTAAGATCACCATGTAAGAAAGCATTATTCACATCTAACTGATGAATGGGCCAAGCTTTCGAAAGAGCCAGACTGAGAACAGTGCGAATGGTAGCCAGTTTGACCACCGGACTAAACGTTTCACCACAATCCACGCCAAACTGTTGAGTCTTACCATCACTTGTAAGACGAGTCTTATGCCTCGCAAAAGAACATTCAACATTATCCTTATGAGTAAAAATCCACATAGACCGAATAATATTAACACCAGAAGGACGGGAAACCAACTCCCATGTCTTATTTCCAATAAGAGCATCATATTCGTCATTCATAGCCAATTTTCAATTCGGGTCATTGAGAGCGGACACTGGGTTACGGGTAGGGGGATTTAAGAACATTAGAATTTAGATAAAAATGTCTATTTGGTTTAAAAATACCCTGTTGACTACGAGTGATCGGTCTGTGACTCGGGCGTATATACACAATTTACAGTTTTCCATAATAGGAAAATTATATTCCTATTCTACTCCTAAAACCTTATTCTACTTGGACAATAACTATACAATTATGGTAGGTGTACAATACAATTATGGTAAGTGTACAATGATAATTACAACCAAACATTACCTAAAATAGGCCAATAAACCGTGATATACACGGTATGTATACACCGTGTATATCACGGGTTTACGAGCCCAATATTATGACGTCATCCCGTGATATACACGGTGTATATTTTGTGTATATCACGGGTATCTATCAGGAATAGAACGTGTAATAACAAAGACTTGATAAGTTGGAAAATTCATAGTAGCATATTATTTGTCCTAGAACGATTGTGTTTCTCCGGGCTGTGTCTTGGAAATATTAACTAGCGAGCTTAAAAGTGTTTGTCAAATCTCCCGTGTATAGAGGCTAATAAAAGAAATTATTGTGGCCAAGTTATTAGCTAAATAGAAATTGCACTAGCATTAAAATCAAATACAAAGGGTGCAAGAATCCAATACCACCAATGAATTACCACATGGGAACTACCTGATGCATGAATATACCACCAATGATTTGCCCAAAGCATCAAACTACTAAGTCCATGGAAGTCAATAAATGAAATATCCCAGGCAATTAACAATCTCAGGATTAGCAAGTACAATCAAAGACACACCAATGTCCTAAATTCCAAAAACTCAAACAAGATTAACTGAGTGGGAAATCTTACGAGTGAATACAGCCAGCAAACATTATTACATGGTATACTAATATATATATATATCAATCTGATAGAAGGAGTATACACGTGATATACACATGTATCCGAGTTCAAGTTTTAGTGTAAACTTACCATAGTTGAAGAATTTTTGTACAAGTGTAATTAGGATTTATTGTTATAATAGGAATAGGACTTTCCATTTATTGTTATAATAGGAATAGGATTTTTCATAATTAGGGATTGTATATAAATACCTCTTCGTTAATGAGAATAATCAAGGGATTATTTCATTCATGATATCAGAAGTCTATGTGCTTCTACTGATTTTCCACTCTTCTGTTGCCTCAATTTTCGTGTCTATTCTCGGTAACCGTGCAACATTAGCTCATCTCTTCCCAATTTTTCTTTCAAATCCCTAATTCACCTATTATTCTTTCATTATGTCTACATCAAAGAACATGTTTCATCATGCCCTTACAGTCTCCAACATCAAGAACCACATATCTATTGTTCTTGAGATGGAAAACGTCTAATACGCGACGTGGGCGGAATTATTCAAAGTTCACGCACTCTCGCATCAAGTCCTCCATCACATAATTCCCTCGTTCACTGGCAAGGAGAAAGTGCCTACCCCTGAGGATGATCCCACGTTATGGATGATCCTTGATGCTACTGTTCTCCAGTGGATTTATTCTACTATCTCTACAGACCTCTTACAGAAGATTATTGAACCCGACGCTACGGCGATGGAAACTTGGAATAGGGTGAGTGATATATTCTAAGATAACAAGAATTCTCGTGCTGTCATGCTTGAATAGGAAGTTTCCCATGTCAACATGAAATATTTTTCGAACGTCTCAGTCTATTGTAAAAAGTTGAAGGAATTGGAGGATCAACTCTGAAACGTTAGTGCGCCCGTTATCAATGATCGTCTTGTTCTTCAAATGGTTGCAGGCCTATAATGGAGTTGGGACACAACTTCGTCAAAGTAATCCTCTCCCGCCATTTTATTAGGCATGTTTCATGCTCACATTGGAAGAAGTCGGTTTGACTAAGAAGGTGGTTACCGGCGCAAATTATGTCATGATGATGGCCACGTCAGACAACCCTCACTCATTCTCTGAAAATTTGGGCCAAAACCGTACCAACGGTGGTGAAAAAAGGGGCCAAAATAGTAAAAAGAATGGCAAGAATCGCGGTGCGAACATCGGCAGTGGTGGTGGCCAGAACAGTAGCGGCGGCAGCAATGGGGCTCGGAACAGTGGACTGCAGGACACCTGGCCACAGCCTTGGGCCTCCTGGCCATGGGGCTGGGCCAGTGGCCATTGGCCCAATAACCCTTATTATCCACCAACGCCATATCTTGGAAACTGGACCCAATTCCAGTCAGCTTCCAGGCCCAGTTTCCCGAACAGTGCATCACGATACAGTGCTGGGCCGGAGCAACATGTTGGCCTTATTGGGCCTCGACCTCAGCAGGCCTTCACTAATGCGGCCCCGGCTTTAGTCCCGACACCTACGGATATTGAGGCCGCAATGCATACACTCGGATTACATCCCCTGGACCCGAATTGGTACATGGACATCAGAGTCACTTCTCATATGACGTCCGCACAAGGTAATCTCTCGTCTTATTTCAATTTGAGAAAAAATTGTGGCATTATTGTTGGTAGTAGCAACTCAATTCCAATTCACAGTTATGGTCATACCAATTTGTCTCCCCCACATCCACATCTTGTCTTAAAAAATATTCTTCATGCCACTAACTTAATTAAAAATTTGGTGTGTGTCCGAAAATTCACCACTGATAATTGGGTTTCTGTTAATTTTGATCCTTTGGATTTTCTGTGAAGGATTTCACGATAGGGATACTTCTAATGAGATGCAATAGTATGGGGAGTTGTATCCACTCACCACCATTTCCACGAGTCAAGCCACACCTTCTACCTTTGCCGCTCTTGCTCCTTCCTTGTGACATGCACATTTGGGACATCCGGGGTCATCTATTATTTCTTCTCTAATTAAAATAATTTTAGTACTTGTAAGGGTATACGTAGTACTCCACTTTGTCCTTCTTGTCCATTAGGAAAACATGTTAGATTACCATTTGTAGCCTCTACTTCTAGTACTTTGATGTCTTATGACATTATTCATAGTGATCTATGGACATCTCTCGTTTTAAGTTCTTTGGGCCATCGTTATTATGTCTTATTTTTGGATGATTATTCTAATTTTTTGTGGACCTTTCCTTTATCCAAAAAATCTCAGCTTTTTTCCACCTTCTTAAAATTTAGAGCATTCATTTGTACCAAATTCGAACGGAAAATTAAAAATATTCAATGTGATAATGGCAGGGAATATGATAATGGGCAATTTTGAGAGTTTTGTGACACTAATGAATATCTTTTCAGTTTTCTTGTCCACATACATTCTCACAAAATGGGAAGGCCGAGAGAAAAATTTATTACATAAATAATATTGTCCGTACCTTTCTCGCTCATGCTTCATTACCACCTTCTTTTTGGCATCATGCATTACAAATGGCTATATATCTACTTAACATCCTCCCACATAAAGGTTTAGTATATCAATCCCCACTTAAAATTATTTACAATAAAGATCATTCATTTTCTCATCTTAGGGTGTTTGGGTGTTTATGCTATCCACTTTTTCCGTCTACTACAATTAACAAACTTCAAGCTCGTTCTACCTCTTGTGTGTTTTTGGGTTATCCATCTAATTATCGTAGTTATAAATGTTTTGATTTATCCTCTAACAAAATCATCATTAGTCATCATGTTATCTTTGATGAAACCCAATTTCCGTTTACTAAATTGTGTAGTTCCGTGTCTAGTTCATATATTTTTTTAGATGATGGAATCTCACCGTATATTATCCATCATTTGTCCGAGATGTCCCGTGACACGAGTACGCCAGCAGGCCCACTGCCTGTTGGCCCACAAATTGTCGATCCAGAGTCTCGGTCCAGTCCCGATAACGGTACTGTTCCAGCGACACGACCCACTACTCATTTCGATCTGATATCTACTGCTCACCAGTTGTTGGGCCAGTAGGCAGTGGGCCTGCTGGCCAGTCCATTGCCAACCCGAGAAATGCCATACTCCCGTCCAATTCTACCTCACGTCAAAGGCCTGTTACTCATAGCCAAAGGGGTATTATTAAACCAAAATGACATTTTAATCTTAATTCTAATGTCACTATATATCCCCTACCACGTAACCTAGTGTCTTCCCTTCATGAAACGAATTGGAAATTGTCTATGGATGACGAATATATTGCTCTTATTGAAAATAAGATGTGGGAGTTGGTGTCCCATCCACCTGGTGTTAATATTATTCGATCTATATGGATTTTTACTCATAAAGAAAATTATAACGGTTCTTTTGAGAGGCATAAGGCCCGTCTTGTACGTGATGGTAAAACACAACAGGTTGGCGTGGATTGTGGAGAGACATTTAGTCCGGTGGTCAAACCGGCAACCATTTGCACTATGCTCAGTCTAACTCTCTCGAAGGCATGGCCCATTCACCAGTTGGATGTAAAAAATGCTTTCTTACACGGTGATCTTAAGGAGATAGTTTACATGCATCAGCCCTTGGGGTTTTAGCGACCTCAATTATCCTCATCATGTTTGTTTGCTGAAAAAGTCCTTAATGGGCTTAAGCAGGCCCCACCGTCTTAGTAGAAAAGGTTTGCATTATGTGTCTACTATTAGGTTTTCTCACAGCAGGTCAGATCATTCATTGTTCATCTATCGGCGTGGTACTTCTCTGGCATACATTCTGTTATATGTTGATTATATTATATTGACTGTCTCATCGGATATTCTATGCAAGTCTATCATGTCCCTTCAGTTCAGAATTTGCTATGAAAGACTTGGGGGCCTTAAGCTATTTTTTTGGCATAGTAGTCACTCGTCATGCAGATGGTCTATTTTTATCTCAGAAAAAGTACATTGCAGATATTATTGAGAGAGCTGGCATGTCATCTTGTAAGTCTACTTCTACTCCAGTGGATACCAAACCGAAGCTAAGTGCAACGTCTGGCACCCCATACGAGTATCTCACCCACTATCATAGTTTTGCAGGAGCACTTTAATATCTGACTTTCACGAGACATAATATTACTTATGCAATGCAGCAGGTGTGTTTTTTTATGCATGATCCACGGATTGAGCACATGCATGCGCTTAAAAGCATTATACGATACATACAGGGCACACTTGATTATGGATTGCATTTATATCCGTTTGTCATTTCTACTCTCGTGTCTTACACATATGCTGATTGGGGTAGATGTCATGATACGAGACGCTCGACCTCTGGTTATTGTATGTTTTTGAGTGATAACTTAGTCTCTTGGTCTGCAAAACGACATGCTATATTATCGCGATCCAATGTAGAGGCCGAGTATCGAAAGGTAGCCAATGTGGTGTCTGAATCATGTTGGTTGCGTAATTTTCTATTAGAACTACACTTTTCTATTCAGAAAGCTACCTTGGTCTACTGTAATAATGTTAGTGCAGTCTATCTTTCTGGAAATCCAGTCTAACATCAGCGCACTAAGCATATCGAGATAGATATTCACATTGTTCGCGAAAAGGTAGCTCGTGGACAAGTACGCATCTTGCATGTCCCTTCCAGGTACCAAATTGTTGACATCTTTACTAAGGGTCTTCCCTCGGTTTTATTTGAAGATTTTAGGGACAGTCTCAGCGTACGAAAACCGCCCGCTATGACTGCGGGGTGTGACATAAGGAGTATACACGTGTATCCGAGTTTAAGTTTTAGTGTAAACTTATCATAGTTGAAGAATTCTTGTACAAGTGTAATTAGGATTTTTTGTTATAATAGGAATAGGACTTTTCATTTATTGTTATAGTATGAATATGATTTTTCATAATTAGGGATTGTATATTGTATATAAATATATATTCATTAATGAGAATAATCAAGGGATTATTTCTTTCACAATCAACTATGTCGCTTCGCCTCAATCCCAAACTAGTTGTAGTTGACTATAGGAATCCTTTGTACAATTCCTCTCTATTCTAGCCCTTCAATATCTGATTCATCATTATTTTGAGTATTTCTACATGATCATCAACTTAAATAATTCTCATTTAGCCCAGCCTGATATGATTCATAACTATTTGGTAAATTGTTGGCTACAAAGGGATTTCTTTAGTGAATGGGTCACACGCTTACTCTTATTTTTTTCCTTTAAAGTTGTGGTAAATGAAATATTAGCAAAAGAAATGGGAGACTTGCTCCATAGACCCCACCCCTCCACCCTTCACCCCCCCCCCCCCACACAAACCTCTCTTATAAGGTATTGAGTGTCAAATGTCGTGACCATGCACCCCATAGCAAAATGGTGTTGCAGAATGGGAAAATTTACATTTGTTGAGAGTTATTAGAGTACCTTCCTTTGCTTTGTAATAGGTATTACAAGTTTAAAATTAAAAACTAAGCTACCCCGTCCTGTTCAAAAGAACAAAAAAGGGTGCCCGGTGCACTAAGCTCCCGCTATGCGCGGGGTCGGGGAAGGGCCGAACCACAAGGGTCTGTTGTACGCAGTCTTACCTTGCATTTCTGCCAGAGATTGTTTCCACGGCTTGAACCCATGACATCTTGGTCACATGGCAGTAACTTTACAAGTTACTCCAAGGCTCCCCTTCATCATGTTCAAAAGAATGAACTTCAAAAATTTGGATTCACTAGCTCTCATACTCATAACCCGTCATTCTTATAGGACGAGCGAATAAAAACTGAGACAAAATAAGGGTGTGTTGGGTATGAATGAAAATGTTTTCCGTGGAAAATGTTTTCTTGGAAAATATTTTTCAGGAAAATAAGTGGGTTTTCTGCTTATTTTCTTGTGTTTGGTACATAAGCAAAAAATATTATACTAAAAGCATTTGTATATAATTTAGACAAATATTATGGGAGGTGGTGGTGGGGGTAGAGGTAAAGATGAGGTGTTTAAGGTGTAGATGACACAATCAATATGGAATACCACTTGTGAAAATTGTTTTCCTTACTTACACTAGATAAGTCATTTTTCTCCTTTATAAGTAACTTGTTTTCCTATAAATCAGAGCCTAAGACTCTCGGAGTAAGCGGTAACGAGCAGATTGTTGAAGATTTTCACAATGGAAAGTGTACCTCATTTCTGCTATTCACTAGCTGAACAAACAATGACCCTAGAGTATTGATTGGCCAGGATCTGAAGGACATGGCAGAACTTGGAAAGGAAATGGAGCGAAAATTTGAGGAAATCTGAAGAGTCATCATGTGAATACTATTGCAATTTGTTTTTTTTTTAGATGGAAGACTACTGCAATTCTTGCTCGAACAGAAGGTTTCATAGCCTAAAACATGACAAATTTGACTTATGTTTGCAATGCTTCAACAATGGTAAGTTCGACCTTAGGACTTCCTTTTCGAAATTCATCCTTATTGAGAGTGTTGAAGATTTGGAAGATATGTTCTTAAATTTATATTTTACGGAAAATGAGAACGGTGTAGATGCATTGGGAGACACATTCCCAGGAGAGCTATTTATGGAAGGTGAGAGCGTGAATGATGCCTGCAAGGTAAGATAAAATGAAAGAGATGCATGTAGATGCAAATTCTCTTGATAGTGGCTCTTATAGACAGCATAAAATTTGAGACCTTTGAAGACAAGTATCTTGATGAAATTTTTCATGGAACCTGAGACTAATGAGGAACTATATCTTGATAAATTTATTATGGAGAATGAAAATGGCGAGAGACTAGGCACTTCTCTGGCGCAGTCATGGAAGCATTACACCAAAAATGTTGCTAAGATCGCCCTTACTGCTTCGTTGGTGGATAAACTTGCTATGTCGTTTCTAAGGTTACATAATTGTTGGGATATATTCAGAAGAATTATAAGTTATGGGGTGTGTTTGATACGGAGGAAAACATTTTCTGGAAAATGTTTCCAATTTTTTTTTGAAGAAGTTCCAAAATGACTTACTTAACGGAAGTAGAGAAAAGAAGTTCAACAAGTGGAACCCATTGATTGTGTACTACCCTCCCTTCATCACACACCCCCTTCACCACACTCCCAAAAAACAAATCCACACCCATAGTATTTACCTAAATTATACACAAATATCTTTGAGATAATATTTTCTACTTACATGTCAGACAAAAAAAATAAGTAACAAATCCACTTATTCTATAGAAAAAAAATTCCAAGAAAACATTTTATTTCGTACCAAACACACCCATGATCCCTATTCTAGCTCAGCTCTTAGCAATCTGATGATAGAGGAGGTAATTGTGGCTCCTCCTAAAGCACGTGAAGTTCGAATAAAAGCCATTTTACTTCTCTCTGTTACAGTGACATTACCTTCCGGAAGATAAAACATAAAAGAATTTCCTGGATGCTTCACAAGACGCTTGGGCGAAGCTTTCAGGGTTGTGGAGAGTGTTGGAGAAAATGTTGAGGAGTTAAAAGAAGGAGATTCAGTTGTACCGATATTTTTGAGACTATATGGAATGTGTAGATTTTCGTATCTGCGAGCAGTAGCAGTTTCGAACCAGATATTTTCCGGCAACGAACCCGACACGTCCCGGCGTCCGATCATCTGTACCATCAGTATCTTCTTGCCAGCGCTCCGAGTGAAACCACTGGTCCAGCGAAATAAGTACCAGTGTGTTTTTTTTAGTGTTTTTTTGCCTGTAGTTTCATCTGCTTGCTTGTAGCTCGGTGTGTCTTTAGACTCTTGCCTCCTAGTTTTCAGGCACACTCTCGTCTAGTTTAGTGGCTTCCAGGGATGATGGTAGTTTGAGGTCGTGTCCTCGGTTGGAAGCGGGGGTGGGGGACAGGGGAAGTAAGGGGACTAATAGAGCTCCTAGGTTGAGATTTAAGTCGTGGAACATAGGAACTTTGACGGGTAAGTCGATAGAGTTAGTGAAGATTCTTAAAAAGCGGAAGATCAATGTAGCTTGTGTGCAGGAAATCAAATGGGTAGGTACTAAGGCCTTGGATGTAGATGGGTATAAGTTATGGTACTCAGGACGCTCGAGGGGTAGGAATGAAGTAGACATTTTAGTGGACAGGGAACTCAGGGATCGCGTAGTGAAGGTTAGGAGAGTGAATGATAGGATGATGGCCATTAAAATAGTTTTGGGAGGGTTAACTTTTAACATAATTAGGGCATATGCGCCATAGGCAGGTTTGGCTGAAGAGGACAAAAGGCACTTCTAGGAGGAGTTGGATGAGGTTGTGAGGGGTATCCCACAGACTAAGAAGATAGTGTTAGGAGGATATTTTAATGGTCACATAGGGGCTACTACTACAGGAGGTTATGGTGATGTGCATGGCGGGTTCGGATTTGGGGATAGGAATGAGGGAGGAGTGTCACTTTTGGACTTCGCGAAAGCTTTTGAGTTGGTCATAACTAACTCGAGCTTCCGCAAGAGGGAGGAACACTTGGTGACCTACCGTAGTGCGGTGGCTAAGACACAGATAGATTACTTGCTCCTTCGGAAGGGTGATAGAGGTGTTAGCAAGGACTGCAAGGTTATTTCGGGAGAGAATCTGACAACCCAACATAAGCTCGTGGTTATGGACTTAGAGGTGAAGAGAAAGAAGAAGAGGAAGGTTGCTCATGACCGCCCGAGGATTAGATAGGGAGACCTGACTGGGGTCAAAGATAAAGAGATGAAGGAGAAGTTGGTAGCGATGGGGGCTTGAGGGAGTAGTAAGGACGTCGATAGTATGTGGACTAGGGTAGCCGAATGCATTAGAGAAACAACTAGAGAGGTACTAGGAGTCTTGAGGGGCAACTCAGGTGGACGTAAACGGGATTGGTGGTGGAATGGAGAAGTTCAAGGAAAAGTAGAAGTCAAGAAGGTTTCCTACGTGGCGCTAGTGGAGGTTGTCGATGAAGAGGAAAAAATGAGGAATAATGAGAGATATAAGGCAGCGAAGCTAGCGGTCACGACAGCTAAAACAACAACTTTTGAGCACTTGTATGAAGAGCTCGGGTGCAAATGTGGGGATAGGAAGTTGTATAGGCTCGCCAAAATGAGATAGAGGAAGTATCGTGACCAAGATCAAGTGAAGTGCATCAAGGATGAGAATGGTGAAGTGTTGACAGAAGATGCACACATTAGACGGAGATGGCAGACGTACTTCCATTAGCTTTTGAATGAAGAAGGGGATAGGGATGTCGTGCTTGGGGAGTTAGAGCATTCCGAGAGTCGTTGATACTTTGGGTATTGTGGGGGCATAAAGGTTGTAGAGGTTAGGAAGGCTATTTGTAAGATGAGGAAAGGAAGAGTGATCGGGTCGAATGAGATCCCGGTGGACTTTTGGAAGAATGCATGGGAGGCAGGTAAGGAATGACTGACTGGATTGTTTAATGTCATATTTAGGATGAATAAGATGTCAGAGGAATAGAGGTGGAGTACCATGATCCCATTATACAAGAAAAAGGTAATATTCAAAACTGCAATAATTATAGGGGTATCAAGCTACTAAGCCACACTATGAAAGTCTGGGAGAGGGTAGTTGAGATTAAGATGAAGAGGTATGTGTCGATATCCGAAAACCAATTTGGAGACTGGGCGCTCGACCACAGAAGCTATTCATCTTGTTAGGAGATTGGTGGAGCAGTATAGGGATAAAATGAGAGACCTTCACATGGTGTTCAATGATTTAGAGAAGACATATGATAAAGTCTCACGAGAGGTCCTTTAGAGATGCTTGGAGTCTAGAGGTGTGTATGTGGCCTACATCAGGGCTATTAAGGACATGTACAAGGGTGCCAAGACCCGGGTTAGGAAAATAGGAGGTGATTCTGAGCACTTCACTTTTCGGTCGTGATGGGGTTACATCAGGAATCAACCATTAGGCCATTTCTATTTGCCTTAGTGATGGACGAATTGACACGGAATATTCAAGAGGAGGTGTCGTGGTGTATATTATTCGCAGATGATATAGTTCTGATTGATGAGATGCATAGTGAGGTTAACGATAGGTCGAAAGTTTAGAAACCGACCTTAGAGTCTAAAAGTTTTAGGTTAAGCAGGACTAAGACAGAGTATATGGAGTGCAAGTTCAGTGACATGTCACAGGAGGAAGACATATGTGAAAGTGAAGATTGAGGTATTTGTTATACCCAAAAAAGGAAGCTTCAAGTATTTTGGGTCCATAATACAAGAAGATGGAGAGATTGAAGATGATGTTGTACACAGTATTGGAGTAGGGTAGATGAAATGGAGGCTTGCCTTCGGGGTGCTTTGTGATAAGAAGTCATCGCCTAGGCCGAAAGGAAAGTTCTACGGAGTGGTGATTAGACCAACATTGTTGTATGGGCAGAATGTTGGCCAGTTAAGAACGTCCACGAGTAGAAGATGCATGTAGCGGAGATAAGAATGCTCAGATGGATGTGTGGTCATACTTGAAAAGACATGATTAGAAATGAAGTTATACGGGACAAGGTCATAGTGGCTCTGTGGCGGACAAGATGAGAGAAGCGAGGCTGAGGTGGTTCGGGCATGTGAAGAGGAGGTGTGAGGATGCACCAGTTAGAATGTGTGAGAGACTGCTAATAGCAGAAGTTATGAGAGGTAGAGGTAGGCCAAAGAAGAACGGGGCGGTGATTAGAAAAGACATGACACAACTCCAGTTGACTGAGGACATGACCCTAAATAAGGAAGATTTGGAGGTCGAGGATTAGGATAGAAGGTTAATAGGTAGTTGATTTTTTTCGCACTGTGTGTGAGAGGTGTAGGGGGCTAGCCTCCCCATCTCCTCTTCTCCCTTTCTTTGTAGTTATTTAGGTTTCGCATAGATCCAGACTCTTTTGTGTGTATTCCTATATATTGCTTTATTTGTTTTGTTATTGTGATATCTTGCTGTCTTATTTTCCTTGAATTCCTGCATTGACTACGTTCTTTTGAGCCGAGGGTCTATCGCAAACATCCTCTCTACCCCACAAAGGTAGAGGTAAGGTCTGCGTACATCTTATCTTCTCTAGACCCCACTGTGTGGGATTACACTGGCTATGTTATTGTATATGGAATGTGTAGATTATAAATCCATGAAAAACAACCTTTGTTCCAAATTGTCATTTAAGGCATCTCCATTTCTACATAGAGATGACACAAGCAGATTTACTACCATTGAAGGGGAAACTTTACACCATTTCCTGTTTATATCAAGTTTTCCGATTACACACTGTCGTAAAAATTGCTAATGTTACGAAGATTGATCCTGAAATCCCACCTAACAGGACATGCTGCTTGGAAAACTGCAAATGTGGAACCAGGTTAGACATAGTAATCTTCGGTTTGGGAGCAACTGGACTAGCAGATGCAGGAGGGAGCAAAACTATGTGGTGCTGGCAGAATTATTGGTGTAGATATAAACTCTGACAAGTTTGAAATAGAGAAGCACATCGCTTCCGAGCTTGCACAGAAGGTTGGCATTAATGAACTAGCAGAGAGCATGATGACTTTTAATACCAACTATAAAGATAAAGGTTTGTTTGGTGTATATGTTATTGCAAAGCCTGAATGTTTTGAGCGATTTTCCCTACAGCATTATGCTTGAGATAAGCGCATTATGCTACCGAGTTTCGGATGTTGATGTGACTCGTAACATCTATTAACAATTTGGTCTATATACAACCAAATTGTTATAAAACAATATTAAATAAAAATCATCTATTAATATAGTACTCGTACTACCTTACCATACTTATCTACTAACAGGAAAAAAATGTATATATTTCAAGAATTCAATAATGTCCCATCATCCATATGCCCCTTTTTTGTGTACGGGGGTTCACATATCATATTGTGAATTGTTTTTAAAAAATAAATAATGGTAGTTGGTATATTATTTTGGGAACTGTAATTATTCTTTTTCCTTTTAAATGGAAAGAAATAATTCATTGATTATTTCATTAATGAAAAAGTATATATACAATTACAATTTTTCATAATAGAAAACATATTCTTATTCTAATCTCAAAACCTTATTCTAGTAGTACAACAATCTTATAATTATGGTAAGTGTACAATACTAATTAATGTAATATTTACACTAAAATATTACAACAAACATTACCTAAAATCTGCCCAAACCATGGGCTGAATATTGACAAAGCCGAGACTAAATATACATAAGATATACACGCGTATACCGTGTATACTTATGTATATTTAACACACACCCGCAGTCATAGCGGACGACCTTCGTACGCTGAGACTGTCCCTAAAATCTTCAAAAAGGACCGAAGGAAGACCATTTGTAAAGATGTCTGCAGTTTGATATCTGGAAGGGATATGGCAGACGCGTTCTTGTCCACGAGCTACCTTTTCACGAAACGTGAATGTTCATCTCTATAAGTTTAGTGCGCTGGTGCTGAACCGGGTTACCAGAAAGGTAGATGGCACTAACATTATCACAATAAATCAAGGTAGCTTTCTGAATAGGACAATGAAGCTCTAAAAGAAGATTACGTAACCAACAGGATTCAGAGACCACATTGGCTACCCCTCGATACTCAGTCTCTGCACTAGAGTGTGACAACATCGACTAACGCATTGCAAACCAGGAGACCAAGTTATTACCAAGAAACATACATTAGTCAGACGTAGAGCGTCTGGTGTCTGGACAGCCACCCCAATCAGCATCTATATATGAGACAAGTGTAGACGTCGATGAGGGATATAAATGTAAGTCAAAGTCAAATGTCTCCTGAATGTACCGAATAATGCGTTTGAGTGCATTCATGTGCTCAACCCTGGGATCATGCATAAATAAACACACTTGTTGTACGGCATACTTAATGTATGGTCTTGTGAACGTAAGATACTTAAAAGCCCCTGCAAGACTGCGATAGCGGGTTGGATCCTCGTAAGGGGAGCCAACCGCAGCCTCTAGCTTGGGTTTAGTATCAACTGGAGTGGAAGTGGACTTACATGATGACATACCAGCTCGCTCAATGATCTCAGTTGCATACTTCCGTTGTGACAAGAATAACCCACCTACATGACGAGTGACAGCAATCCCTAAAACGTAACTCAAGGGCCCCAAGTCTTTCACAACAAACTCAGAACTGAACATTGTCATGATAGACTGGTGTAATGCATCAGAAGAGACAGTCAAGATAATATCGTCCACATATAATAGTATATAAGCCAGGGAAGAACCACGAGGATAAATGAACAATGAATTATCAGACCTGTTGTGAGATAACCTAATAGTCGAAATATAGTCTGCAAACCTCTTATACCAAGCCTGTGGGGACTGCTTAAGCTCATGCAAGGACTTCTTCAATAAATAGACATGATGAGGATATTTGGGATCCCTAAACCCCAAGGGCTGATGCATATAGACTGTCTCCTTAATATCACCATGTAAGAAAGCATTCTTCACATCCAACTGATGAATGGGTCATGCTTTCGAAAGAGTCAAGCTGAGCACTGTGCGAATGGTAGCCGGCTTGACCACCGGACTAAATATCTCACCACAATCCACACCAACCTGTTGAATCTTACTATCACCTACAAGACGAGTCTTATGCCTCGCAAAAGAACCGTTATAATTGTCTTTATGAGCAAAAATCTACATAGACCGAATAATATTAACACCAGATGGACGGGGCACCAACTCCCACATCTTATTATCAATAAGAGCATTATATTCGTCGGTCATAGCAATTTTCTAATTCGGGTCATTTAAGAACATTAGAATTTAAATTAAAATATCTTTTTAGTTTAGAAATACCCCGTTGACTATGAGTGATTGGTCTATGACTCTGGGGAGAATTAGGTGAATTTTGGGAAATTTTGAGACAAGTGACGGACTGGCCAGCAGGCAGTGGGCCTGCTTGCCCAAAATGATAAACTGTAGCATGGACTGAAGCCGAGACTGGCCCAGGTTCCGTATTAGGCTGGGCAACTGGCCCAATTACGGCAATCAAGCGTATCGGCCTAAGGACTCGGATCGAACCGGCGGGTGAGACAGAATCGCTGGTCCAGAGGCGATGGGCTCAGTTTGCGGATTTGGGGTGCGGGACACGTCCAAAAAATGGTGGATAATATACAGGGATACACCATTATCTAAAAAATTATACGAACTAGGCACGGGATTACTTACCTTAGCAAACAAAAATTGGGATTCATCAAAATCACATGGCGACTAATAATTTTATTAGACGATGAATCAAAACATTTGTAACCACGATGATTAGACGGATAACCCAAGAACACACAATGGGTAGACCGGGCCTAAAGTTTGTTAATTGTGGTGGACGAAAATAGTGGATAACACAAGCACTCAAAGACCTTAAGATGTGAATACGAAGGAGTCTTATTATATAAGATTTAGAGGGGGATGAATAAGCCAAACATTCGGTAGGAAGAATGTTAAGAAGATAGGTAGCCATTTGTAGAGTATGATGCCAAAAGGACGGAGGGGCGGAAGAATGGACCTATAAAGTACGGACAATGTTATTAATGGTACGAATTTTGCTTTCGGCTTTCCCATTTTGTGAGGACGTATGAGGATAAGAGAAATGAAATTGATACCATTATTAGCACAAAACTCCCTAAACATCCCATTATCACATTCTTTCTCATTATCACATTGAATATTCTTAATTTTTTATTCGAATTGGGTACAGATGAAAGCTGTAAATTTTAAAAAGGTGGGAAAATGTGAGATTTTTTTGCTAACGAAAAAGTCCATAAAAATTAGAATAATCATCTAAAAAAAGAATATAATATTGATGGCCCAAAGAACTGATAACGGGATATGTCCATAAATCGCTCTGAATACTATCAAATAGCATTAAAGTACGAGAATTAGAGTCTACAAACGGCAAGCTAACATTTTTTTCTAAAGAACAAGATTGACAAATCGGAGTACTACGTGTACCCTTACAAGAAATAAAATTGTTTTTATCTAAAGAAGACAAAATAGACGACCCCGGATGACCTAGACGAGCATGCCACAAGGAAGGAGCAAGGGCTGCAAAAGATGATGGCACGGCTGGACTCGAGAGACCGGAGGTGGGCGTGATAGGATAAAGATCTCCCCAACTATCACATCTCATGAGAGGAATCCCCGTCTTGAAATCCTTCACAAAAAAACCAAAAGCATCAAATTCAACAGAAACGGAATTATCAGTGGTGATTTTACGGACAGACATCAATTTTTTAATTAGCTGAAGGGCATGAAAGGTATTTTTTATGACAAGAGGTGGATGGGGGGGAGGCAAAGTTTTATGACCGTAACCACGAATTGGAATTGAATTGTCATTACCAATAATTATACCACAATCACTGCTCAAATTGGAATAGGACGAGAGAGTACCTTGGTCGGACGTCATGTGAGTAGTGGCTCCAGTGTCCATGTACCAATTTGTGTCAGGAGAATTTAATTCAAGTGTGTGCATCACGGATTCAATGTCTGTATGGGTGGGTTTCGCGGCATGGTGGGCATGGTGGGGCTGAGGCCCAAGCACGTCGGCTTGCTGCCCTGCCCAACTGTAGCTCTCGGATTCCAGTTGCTTGACGAACTGGGCCTGCATGAATTCTGGAATTGGACACATGTCGGATGGGGTACAGGTGGCGGGTAATAGGGGTTGTTGGGCCCAAGCCTACTGGCCCAGTTCCATGCACATGGGCCCAAGGGCTGAGGCTAGTTAGCTTGCGGCCCATTGGCACCCCCGTTATTTCCACCTCGGTTTCCGCCATGATTTTTACCATTATTTTTGCGATTCTGACCTTTTTTGTCGTCACCGTTATTTCAGTTTTGGCCTGAATTGTTGGAATCGGAGGGAGATAAATTGGACTCGGTCATCATGACAACAGGCGGGGGCCCAGTGGCCACTTTCTTAGCCAAGTCGGCTTCTTCGAGCATAAGCATGGAACGGGCCTAATAAAATTGCGGAAGAGGATTGCTTTGACGAAGAAGCGTCTCGGCACCACTATAGGCCTCAGATAGGCCGGCGACCATCTGAAGGACAAGACGATCGTTTGTGACGGGCGCACCAACGTTGCGGAGTTGATCCGCCAATTCCTTCAACCTTTTGCAATATGCTGAAACGTTGGGGAAATCTTTCATATGGACGTGGGAGAATTCATGCTCAAGTGTAACAGCGCGAGAATTCTGATTATCTTGGAATATGTCACGTACTCTATCCCAAGCAGCCATTGCCATAGCGTCTGGCTCGATAATCGTTTGCAGAAGGTCGGTAGAGATAGTGGAGTAAATCAACTGAAAAACGGTAGCATCAAGAGTCGTCCATAATTGAGGATCATCCTCGGGTTTAGGAATCCCCATAGTCGTAGGAGCCGGAGGGATAATGTGATGGAGGACTTGATGCGAGCGTGCATGAACCTTAAATAGTTGGGCCACATCGCGTATTGGACGTTTTCTATTTCAAGAATGATAGGGATGTGATTCTTGATGTTAGAAACAGTAAGGGCAGGGTGAAACATGTTCTTAGCCATAATAGCAACGAACGACGTGAGAAAGGAATTTGGAAGAAAATTTGCGAAGAAAAAAATAATTTCCGAGCACGGAAACCGAGAAACGGAGCTCGGAACCGCGACTGTTGGACGGAAAAATTGGAGAGGAAATTATGAAACCTAAACTTCTGATACCATGAAAGAAATAATCCCTTGATTATTTTCATTAATGAAAGAGTATATATACAATTTATAATTTTCCATAATAGAAAACTTATTCCTATTCTAATCTCAAAACCCTATTCTAGTAGTACAAGAATCCTATATTATGGTAAGTGTACAATACTAATTAATGTAATATTTACACTAAAATATTACAACAAACATTACTTAAAATCTGCCCAAACCGTGGGCTGAATATTACTTAAAATCTTCCCAAACCGTGTATACTTATGTATATTTAACATAAATGTAGCAAACAGACGATAGGAACCACCCGTGAATAATGTGACAGTTCGCAACTCAAATCACGAACAATCTCTTTTGGTATGTGATGGTTTTTGCAACCTTTTTGATTTATTGACTTTCAAAAACATACGAAAACTATTTCTTGATTTGTCGAATGCAAAATCGTTAAGAAAGGAAATAGCTATTTTATGTTGATTCAATTCATTTTTTTCTGTCCATGTGTATTTCGACGCTGATTTGTTACCAACTAAAGTTTTCTATACTTCTTTCGTCATGAACAAGCCCATTTATGAATACTCTATTGGGCTAGTTGCTGAAAATGTACTTGGGCCAGGAGTTATATTGAGGAAGAGCTCATATTTGAAACAACCCAACTGTCCAAGTATGTCATTTTTGTTTGAATTTGAATAAATGGTTTATACAATGAAGTAAATTGTTGAAATAAAAACTACCAACAATTCTCACTGACCTACAACTAGTTTTTATTCCGTGTTACAATCTGGACCCGAGAACACAAGAACAGCAATCAAATATACTAACTAAATTTATATACACTAGTAGTGAAAAAAGTTTTTACATCACCAGAGCACCTTTACCTATTATAGCTGGTATTCTATCTTATTTTTAAGATTACAAATTACACATCTTAAGAAAGCTTACCAGTAGATATTATTTAAAATATTTGATAGTGTAAGAAAATTTATACTGATGGTGTATATAACTTAAGCTCATTTCTATCTTTTTCAATATTGCCAATCAACTAATTACAACTTGACAAATACGTCACCATGGTTTGAGCCCTGCGAGGAGGAGACAAAAATGGTAGGGATGAGTTGTTTCCCCTTAAATATTCACACACAATGAGAATATGAATTAATTAGATGAGTATGATCCAGACATCAAATAATTAAAAAAGTAAATAATTTACAAATATACATCATTTAGGTGTTAATTCAAATTTCACAATAGATCTTTTTTTCTCTTTATCAAGTCCAAAACTTACCAAGAACCTTCTTTATCTTCTTTTTTCTTATTTAAAAGGGGGAAAAGAAGAAAAAGTTATTACTAGTATTTTAGTGTTAACCTTAATGAGAAATCTAGAGTTATAGTTGCACTTGTGACTCAAAATGGAAAAGTCCCATGATATTTTGTCAAGACGAGAGGGCTCAATGGTAATTAGAGAAGGGGGCCTTTTATTGGGATCAATGATCAATCACACTCACAATTCTGTCATTGTGCCCTCAAGTGGACCACCTATTTAATACTTAAAATACCTTATCCGAAACTATATAATATAATACTAGCACTTTCGATTGTTAATGTTTGTTAACAATGAGATATTCCACTTTAATTTTTTATTATCCCTTAATTTGGTTTGGATGACACTTTTTGATTTGTTGGAGCTGCTATTGGACAAAACTATAAGATATTTGCTATAAGAGGGTCGTTTGGTTTAACGTATAAATCAAGTTAATTTTAGATGCATAAATTGATATTGTTTTATACCATATTTGGTTTCCGATAGTAAAATCCGGATAACGTATGCGAATTTTAATATAAAAAATTAAACACTTAATTAATCGAGTATAAGTTATATGGATTATATTATAGGATTATATTGGGTATGTTGTTGTAAATTATATGAAACTTTATATATTATTTTAGAGTTAATGATAAAAACATACCTGAATTATTATTTTTTTCGTGAGTTTCTACTTATTGGTCAAGCTAAGTTTATCTAATTGGACAAAATGTGTAAGTGTATATAATGAAGTTATGTCTCGAGGCAAAACTAATTGTATAAAAAAATTAATTAATCATCAAGCTAAATTTGTCTTATTGGGCAAAATTTATAAGTAAGTTTTACCTCGAGGCAAAACTATGAATTTTTATATAAAAAAATAAATTGAATTATCATCAAACTAAGTTTGCTTTATGGGGCAAAACTTGAAGGTGTATATAATGAAAAGTTTTCCCTTGAGACAACACTAGTTGAATTTTTGGGTATTAATTTTTCGAACTCTTCTTGTCTAGATTCAATTTTTCTTATTCAAATGTCAATATTTCTTGTTAGAAAAAATGGTAATTCGCTTCTTATTATTGAAGGATCCAACACAAATTATTAATGATAAACAAATATATGTCTCCACAGACACGAACTGTCAATCACATTATGTTCGCAGGGGCTGCTTTGGCTATTTATCTTATGCTTTGTTTTTCTTTATTATGGGCAATGAGCTTGGTGTTGGGATTCTATGGTACTTTATAAAGCAGTACGGGAAGTAATAACTATTACAAATGTTCGAAAGGATAAATAAATGGTCAATCTTCAAAACTGCCGCATGTGTGTTGTGTCTTGAATCTTGATCACCTTGCAAAGCCAATGTTGAGAAGCTACTTGAAGTTTGTTGTGTCTTGAATGTTGATATCCTGAAATCAAGAAACAACTAAATCTGGATGGTTACAACGTTGTGTGTTGAGTCGAGGATAGCCCTCTATCCTTAAGACAAGATTGCCCCGTATATATGCTTTTACGTTAGCGGGCAATAGTCTCCCAAGATAAAATAACACTTTAATCTCAACACTACAAAGCCAATAGGTTGAGCACTTCAAGAAAACAAATATGACTCGACTTCTGTCAAGATATGGAATAGGAAGGAAGAGTTTCGTCTACTCTTCTCTTTTGTCTCTGTAGTGTATATCTTGTGTATACGTGAGGGTTTGGTCACTTTGTTTTTCAATCGAAAATTGCACCGATTTTATTTGAATATCACTCACCGCTTTGTGCTATTTTGTGGTTTTTCGGACTGTTACTTGCTTTTTTTAAGTCTCTGTTTCTTTTTGTTTTCACTGTATTTTTGTCTATTTTCTCCCACTGAATTGAGCCAAAGAAGGCTCAATATATAGCAAGGAGCTTTCTGCCTTCCGTCACCTTCCCAGAAACTTTGGGGACCAAACTGTAAATTTTGAAACTTCAGAGATCAAACTGTACATATGAAAGAATTTTGGTCCAAACTGTACATCTGAAACTTCAAGGATCAAACTATACATCTGGCAGAGTTCTCTGGTCCAAAAAGATAATATCGAAGGCCCACACCACACCACACTCTGAACCCTAACCCTGAATCCAAGCATGGCACAAGCGTGTGGGCTTAGCCTTAAACCCAAGCACATCTAGGTCTTCCCTCCTTTAAACACATGGGATACCCCTTGGGGATCCAAACCCTTTACCACATTAGAGACTTATATAGAGAGCAATTCTTCCTATTCCCACCGATGTGGTAGATTTGTCCCACACCACATTTCCATGTCTCAAACACCTTACTTCGTGGACCAATATCTCTTTCATTTCTCAACGAAATTAGACGATTCTTGGCCCTACGGTCATCTACTCACTTCGTAGATCATGCATGTACGAAGAGACAAGGTCTCCAACATGCGGAACACTAGTGTTTAATTCATCAAAGATGGGTGGACGCATCTCCCCGCCAAAGGCTAATTTCCAACACTTGGGACCCCCTTTGTTTTTTGTACTCGAAGTCTTATAGGTGCACCTTTGTTATGTTAGTGTTTTTTAACTACAGTTTGACTTATGAATAGTCTTGTTTATTATGATTCCTTTGAAGAATATTTCTTTATGTTATGATTCTATTTGAAATGTTGATTTGGATTTGATAACTTAGATTGATGGTTCACCCTGCGGATAATATAGCTCGTTATGTGCCAATCGTAACTCATAAATTTAGATCTAACAATATAACATGCAATCTTTCCAATTCCTCTCTTTTTGAAATGAATATATAGTTTGGAAAGGGAAATGGTAGTTTGACATGAAATCATGATAGGTTAAAAAGCTAAGACAAACGAAAGTAAATCCACAAAAGTTCACATGAAACAAAGTAGGAGGGGTAAAATCTAAGCATAGTGTGTAAAATGTGTAATGAAACTAGATTATTGTTGAAAAAAATGAGGTGAACTTTAATTGGCCTTTTCATTAAGGGTCGTTTGGTAGGAGGGATAGTATGAAACTAGATTATTAGTCTCATGGGATTGAAATTAATCTCATATTTGGTTGGTGGGATAACAACTTTGGTATTCTATCCAATCTCATCTACATGGAATAAAAGGTGGATAAGTTATCTCGAGTGGGATAAGTTAACACATCTTATCTCACCCAAATACATCTACATAAGATAACTTATTCTTCCTACCAAACGACCCCTAATAGGATTGGGTCTGCATGACACCCAACTTTCTCTTTCTCTCTCTCTTGCACTTTTTATCAACAAAATAAGTACTTTCCCCGTCACAATTTATGTGATATACTTTCATTTGGCATGCACTTTAATAAATAAATGAAGACTTTTGAATCTTATGTTCTAAAACAAGTCAAAAATATTTGTGTGGTTATAGATCATCTCGTTTTGCATAAAATGTAAAGTTTAAAGTTAAATTGTTACTAAATAAGAAAATATATTATTCTTTCAGGGACAAACTAAAAAAAATGAGTTATTCTTTTTGGGACGAAGGGAATATCAATTTTTAGATATTTTCAGATCCAAGAATTTATCAACATACACAACCCAAAAGAATACTTCGCACGCACGGGTTGATATTGGTATTTTAAAAGCCAATTCCAAATAATTTAGTGATAATGTAAACTTCTACATTGATGTATATTACTTCATCTGTCCCGTTATATATGATATTTTTTATCTTTTAATCTATTTCAAAAAGAACAAAATATCTATATAAATAGAATAATTTGACTAAAGTTTCTATTATTATTTTTAAAACTTTTATAGACATGCAAAATTTTCCCGCATTGTTCACACCAGAAAAAGCTTTGTAGTTGAAGTTTCTAGTTGTAATTGCTAAATGCGAGCTAAGTTAAACATGAAAAAGTAAGAAGCAGGTTGAAGTAGAAGATTACCCTCGGTGTACGATTCTATCGAATTTAGTAGCTTTAATATAATTCAAATCCTGTATATATTAAAATTTTACTAAATTTGTATAAAAAATTAAATTCAGAACTCAATTACTGACATCAAATGTCGTTGTCATAAAATTTTAAAAATGTAAAGTTAAAATCTCAACTTTGCCTAAAAATGATTAATTTTCCTAACAGTGATAAAGATCACTAATTAATTCAACCGAACTCAAATAATAAGTCATTTTCCAGACATACACGAATTTACATATACAATCCGGTCAAAACTCAATATTCCCTATATTCCAAAGTATATGTGATAGAATAGGAAAATATTCAGTCGTAATTATGTATATTTTGTATATGGTAAGAGTATATTTAGTCATTACTTACCATAATTGTATTTAATTTATTTACTGCCACTTTGGATGAAATAATCAAAGAAGAATATTTCTTTCATGGTATCAGATTTTAGGGAAAGATCTTAAACCCTAATTCTGTTTACTCTTGTTGTCGCCCCCCCCCCCTTCTTTGTGCGTCGCCGGCCATCTCCTTCTCTTCCGACAGCCATGTCTGACTCGAAATCCAATTTTCATCCGGCCCTACTTGTCTCCAACATCAAATCTCTTATATCCATCACCCTTGAGATAGAAAAAGTCCATTATGCGACATGTGCAGAGCTTTTTAAAATTCATTGTCGCTCACACCGAATTATCCATCACATAATTTCGCCGAAAAAAGGTAAGGAGAAGGTGTCAAAATCTGAGGATGAGAAGGAATTATGGTTGACCCTTTATGCGACAGTCATCCAGTGGATCTATGCCACATTTTTTAGTGATTTGCGGCATACTATTTTTGAGCCCGATTCCACGACTATGGAGGCTTGGAACACTTACGTGACATATTCCAAGACAATAAGAATTCTCAGTCCGTCACACTTGAGCAAGAATTCTCCACCACTGACATGGCAGACTTTCCCAATGTGTCTGCATACTGTCAACGACTTAAGGTTCTATCGGACTAACTCAAAAACGTCAGGGCGCCGGTAACTAACAATCGACTCGTGTTACAAATGGTTGTCGGCCTCACTGGCGCATATAGTGGAGTAGGTAGGCTCATCGCCAAAGCAACCCTCTTCCGCCGTTTTACCAAACATGTTCTATGCTCATACTATATGAAGCAGATTTTACCAAAAAGACAGCCATCGTGTCTAATTCCTCCATGATTACCGCTACGTCCGATGATAACCCTTCATAATTTGAAAATTTGCCGACAAACCGTGGTTAGAAGGGGCGAAATGGCAATAATGGAGGCAAAAACCACGACGGCAGTGGCGGTAGGGCGATGTCCAGCAGCAACACGATGTCCATTGGTAACCGAGGGCCCCATGGGGCAGTGGGCCAACACCGTGGGCTTGGCAATGTCCTTGGGCTGTGCCTCCATGCCCCTTCCCCTCGGGAAACTGGGCCAGACCCAGTCCACGACCAGCAGCCCAGCAACCTGCCAGCAGCCAATAGCCCAACAATTTTGGGGCCAACATACTTGGGCTACTGTAGAACTAGTGACAGCAGGCCCACGTGGTAGTGGCTTCTCTAACAGATATCGAGGCCGCGATGCACACTCTTGGGCTCAACCCGCCAGACGGCAACTGGTACATGGACACCGGAGCAATGTCTCATATGACATCCTCACAATGTAATCTCTCATCCTATTTTAATTTGAGCAATAATCATGGTATAATTATCGGCAATGGTCATTCAATTTTAATTCGTGGTTATGGTAATACAAACTTATATCCCCCGAACCCACCATTAGCTTTAAAGAAGGTCCTTCATGCTCCTCAATAATTAAAAACCTCATTTCAGTTAGAAAATTTACCACTGACAATTCGGTTTCTGTTGAATTTGATCATTTTGGGTTTTCCGTAAAGGATTTTCAGATGGGGATGCGTTTAATGAGATGTAATAGTCGGGGTTCGCTATATCCAATCACCACAACCACACATCAAGCCACGTTACCATCCACTTTTGCAGCTTTAGCTCTTTTTTATGGCATGAACGTTTGGGTCATCCGGCAGCGCCTGTTTTTGTCTCCCTTAAACAAAATAAATTTATTGAGTTTACTAGAACTCGTAATTATCATGTGTGTCACTCTTGTTCTCTTGGAAAATATGTTAAGTTGCCTTTTGTTGCTTCTAATTCTTGTACTGTTATGCCTTTTGATATTATCCATAGTGATATTTAGACATCTCCCGTTTTGAGCTCTTCAGGCCATATATATTATCTTCTTTTGTTGAATGATTACTCTAATCTTTTTTGGATGTTTCCTTTGTCTAAAAAATCATAAGTTTTTCCACATTTCTCTCCTTTAGAGCATACATCTGCACTCAATTTGAACGAGACATTAAAAATATTCAGTGTGATAACGGTAGAGAATTTGATAATGGGCCATTCTGGAATTTTTGCAAAACTAATGGTTTGTATTTTCGTCTCTCGTGTCCACATACATCATCTCAAAATGGAAAAACAGAAAGAAAAATTTGAACCATTAACAACATTGTTAGAACCCTACTTGCCCTTGCCTCTCTACCACCATCATTTTGGCATCATGCATTACAAATGACAAACATACTTCCGAGCAAACAATTAGCCTACCAATCACCTCTCAAAATTTTATACATAAGGGACCCATCATACTCTCATTTATGGGTTTTCGGGTGCTTATGCTATCATCTCTTTCCTTCTACTACCATCAATAAATTTCAACCCCGGTCTACTCCGTGTATTTTTTGAGATATCCATCAAATCATCGTGATACAAATGTTACGACTTATCCTCTAATAAAATCATCGTGAATCATCACGTAGTTTTTTATGAAACAAATTTCCCTTTTGCCAAATTGCATTATTCCGTGCCTTCTACATATGAATTTCTTGACGATAGCATACCCCCGTATTTGATCCATAAATTGGCCTCCCAAATAGGCCCAGTTACCGAGTCCAATGGCTACCGGCCCAGCCGAGCCCCTCACTGGCAACCCACTGCCGAGAAGCCCATCGGCTGGCAGTCCACTGGGTCATAGCCCAATGACTGGCAGGGGCAGCCCAACTGCTGCCAACCTACTCCCGGGAAATTCGGCCCCTTCAACCCCCGGACCCTTCTCCAATTCCAGCCCAACTCCAATTTCGGCCCAACGGCCAGTCACTCTTAGTCAACACAGAATTTTTAAGCCAAATAAAAAATACGGTCTTCACACCCATGTTAACAAATCATCATTGCCTCGTAATCCTGTGTATGCTCTTAATGACTCGAATTGGAAAATAACTATGGATGATGAATATAATGCTTTTATTAATAATAGGACGTGGGATTTGGTGCCCCGTCCTCCTGATGTTAATGTGATTCATTCTATGTTGATTTTTAGTCATAAAGAAAATCTGATGGTACATTTGAGAGGCATTAAGCCCGTCTTGTAGGTGATGGAAAGACTGAACAAGTGGGTGTGGACTGCGGTGAGACTTTTAGTCCGGTGGTCAAACCAACCATTATTCGCACGGTACTAAGTTTGGCTCTTTCAAAGGCATGGCCACTTCATCAGCTTGATGTAAAAAATGCATTCCTCCATGAAGAACTCAATGAAATTGTGTACATGTATCAGCCCATGGGGTATATGACCCCACGTATCCTAATCATATATCGTCAGGGTGGTGATATAGCTTATATTCTTCTGTATGTGGATTATATTATCTTAACTGCCTCATCTTATGCTATTCGCAAGTCTATCATGTCTCTTCTTGGCTCAGAGTTTGTAATGAAAGATCTAGGGCCACTAAGTTACTTCTTGGGGATAGTTGTAACATGTCATGCATGTGGTTTATTTTTGTCTCAAAAGAAGTATGCAGAAGAGATCGTTGAATGAGCTGACATGTCTTCGTGTAAACCATCTTCCCCTCCAGTTGATACTAAACCAAAGGTGAGTGCTTCTTCCAGTAAGCCATACATTACCGCAACCTTGCAGGTGCCTTGCAATAACTTACTTTCACGAGGCCCGACATCTCTTATGATGTGCAACATGTTTGTCTATTCATGCATAACCCGATGGAGGATCACATGCATGCTCTTAAACGTATTGTGCATTATATTCAGGGCACTCTCGATCATGGCTTGCATTTATATCTGTCTTCGACAACCACTCTTATTTCTTACACATATGCTGATTGGGGTGGATGTTCGGATACTAGACACTCCACGTCTGGTTATTGTATATTTCTCGGTGATAATTTGGTATCTTGGTCCTCCAAATGGCAAGCTACATTATCCAGATCCAGTGCCGAAACAGAATACAGAGGAGTTTCCAATGTGGTGTCTGAATCTTGTTGGCTACGAAACCTTCTTTTGGAGCTCCACTGTCCGGTTCCGAAGGCGACTTTGATTTATTGTGATAATGTAGTGCGATTTATCTCTCAGGAAATCCGATTCAACATCAATGCACTAAACATATTGAGCTGGATATTCACTTTGTTCGCGAAAAGGTTGCTCGTGGACAAGTACGTGTCTTACATGTCCCGTCACACTATCAGATTGCAGATATTTTTACAAAAGATCTTCCGCTGGTTCTATTTGAAGACTTTTGGGACAGTCTCAGCATACGCCGACCTCCCGCTTCGACTGCGGGGGTGTGATAGAATCATAGAATAGGAAAATATTCGGGCATAATTATGTATATTTTATATATGGTGGGTGTATATTTAGTCATTATCGTAATTGTAGCCTATGATTATGCTTGTATTTTAGTATATTTACTGCTACATTGAAAGAAAATAATCAAGAAAGAATATTGTTTTCAATATGATTTTTTGGAGTGTGACACACCACTTAAAAAAATTAATTAAAGACATCAATTAAAAGGTAATTTGTCAATATTACCTTTGTGCTTCTTCTCAAACTGTTCTTAAAACAAGAGATAGTCAATGTTGAGATTTTTGGAAGACCCATAAAGAGAAGGGTAATTTTGGGGAAAATAATTATACATCCTTTGACTTTAAATAATTCATTCATTCATTCATTCATTTTGAACCATAAAAAAAGTGTCATAAATTTATTTATATTGGAATAGAAGGAGTATTAATTAATTAAGGCTTCCAGTTCCCAAAATGTGTGACTCTGTGTGTGTGTGTGTTTTTTTTTGCTAAGGCACAATAATTTTTTTCCAGGAAAAAGCTTTTAAGAAAATCACAATCTTTTCAAAAAGAATTCACAACAAACGGTTAATTGTCGTTTTATGTCTTTTTTTCTCCTCTTTTATTAGATAGAGGTATTTTGGTAAATTTTCGATTGTATTATTAATTTTTTAATATATATATTTTTTACTAAAATAACACTTATTATAAAACAAAAGGAGCACGTGGCATTGAAAAATGAAATGTGCATTCATATTGACCACTCCATTCTTTTTCAAGGCAAAGTGAAAAGCACAAAAAACAAAAAACTTAGAAGGAGATGGTGACACATTGCTTAATAGAGAAGAGGGACCTTTTTGGTTGGTTCAAATCTAATTCATTCACTCGTCTTATCATTGTACCCTTTGTGAACTGTCTCTGCACTCTTATAGGACTATACTTTCAAATGTCTTATCTGGGAATAGTCATACTTGAGTTTTTTATTTGACAAAGTGAAGTATTACTATTAAGTAGACAATAGAAAGGCCAAAATAAATATATAGTTGTCAAAAAATATAAATGACAATAAAATTTTATCATATTATTGCTAAAAAATGTAAATGACAATAATTTATTGTTGTTTGTTGTTGCGAAAACTTTTCACATCGGAGGTTATTACAATGACATACAACAATTTTTATTGTTGTGAGAAGAAATTTTTGGCAACATTCAACATATTAAAATAAAAATTATTATTGACAAATATCTTTCTTCTTGTAGTGTATTCCCCTATACCTATGACATTCTTAGTTAAGAACTTCTCAGTAGTGATACTGTTCAACATAATCTTATTTATATTGCTTAAAACGTATTCATATCTGCTATTTACATCAAATCAATTGAGGCATAATATGTATTTGCATATAAATTTTTATTATTTAACTATAATTGGTTAATACACATTTTCACTATATTAAATCACTCGATCATAATAAATTAAATTAATTTAGTGTAAATTAAACTCCCGTTACAAATAAGTATTTACCTATTATATCTCCAGTTTTAGTAGGGCGCCTTGAGTAAGTGATGGCGGGATGGGGTGCATTAAATTAAACTACTAACCTTTTTCTCTTTTTAAATATCTCTTTATTTTTTAATAAAAAGAACACATTTTCTGTAAATTTAAACAAGTTCCAAATCTTCTCTTTGAAAGGGATAGTTTGGAAAAAGGAAAAAAGGTGCTTTGACATGATGGATATCATGGGTTCATTTGATTGGTTAAGCGGCTAAAACAATTATGTAAGTGATTACACACAGTGGAATCATCTAATCCAAAATCTTAATTATATTCTCACTTTGTTCTACTAATTATTAATATAAAATAGAACAAAGTGATGAGTATTTTAATTAAGATTTTAGATTAGATATTTAGATGATTTCACTATGTGTAATCACTGACATTATTATTTCTCAAATTATAATTTTGCCCTCAATCACACTCTTAGAAAAGTTGACATGATATTTATCTTTAAGGTCACCAGATATTAATGATACTTATAATATTATATACAATTTATGTGTTAAGAAACCTTTTATCTTTACAGCTAGTTGGTGTACATGAAAGTTAAAGAAAAAGGTCTTTAAGTTATCAAACTAGAGAAAATGAGAAAAATGGTCCCTTATTCTTAAAATAAATCCAAAATAACATTTTAGATATGTATTTGTATGTAGTTTTATTTTTTTATTTGTCAAAAATAATACTTTTAATCTACGTCTTTAAAGAATTGATTATTAATTTAAGAAAATTGTATGAATTTTTTTTCTTTGCCAAAACAATTTCTCTGCCTTTTGAGATAGGGATGATGTCTCCATATACTCTATCATCTTCAGATCACACTTATGGAATTAATGTTATTTCTTGAATCTTTTTAACAAGAACTAACATGTGAACATATTAACAAAGAATGTGATGCAACAAATGAACCTGTTTGTCCCTTAAATAGAAATTTGAGGTTCGAATCTTGTGTATTAAAATTATTTTGATAAGGAGCGCTTTCTGGCGTATTCGAATATAACTGGGCCCAATAATGGTATCATTACCGATTGAGAAACAAAAAAATATGTGAAGATATCATCTTTGCAGCTTCTACTTTAAAAATATCTAAATTAATCAAAAGATCTACCAAAATACTTTTATATTTCTATTCGCAAGACTAAACTGTCTGGGAGAAAGACAGGGTGCCACATCACACATCTTTCCCCCTAGTGGGGGGTGGGGGTAGGGGGTAGAGAGGGCCTAACTTTTACTTTTCTTGAAAAGGACAGGGTCCCACATGACACCCCTCTCTTCTTTCACTCTCCTTGCACTTTTTTATCAACTTTAATATTATTTTATTTGTAGATATTATCACAACCCCAACAGTTCATCCAAACATTTACATACCAAACAAACAAAAGAGACCAGACACACATAGAGAAAGATATTTTGGAAAGATCATCTTTCTTGTTTAGGGGTTTTTGAAAAAAAAAACTGATTAAAAGGGGTTATCTGTACTTGTTTCCCTTTCTTGTGTTAGTTTTTGGTCAGCTCCACTGTTATATCAGGTAAAGTTAGTTATTTTCTTGAATGTTTTTGTCAAAAATGTTACTATCTTTTGAGTTCATTGAGGTTGCTTTTCCTTGAATCTATGTTGGTGTTGCTTGATGTGTCTGGTTTGATCTGTTTGTGGGTTGCTGATAATCCATAGTTTAAAATTGCTTGTGTAAATCCTACTTTGGACAAGGGGTCCTATTTCTTGTGTAATAAGTAGTAATTTTTTGTCAGCTAAAGTTAGTTACTTTCTTGAATTTTTTGTCAAATTTCTGTTTTTTTTTAGTTCATTGAGGTTGCTTTTCTTGAATCTGTGTTGGTGTTTCTTGTTTGATCTATTTGTGGTGTTGCTGATAGATTTTGATGTTTCCCTCAGCCGAGGGTCTATAGGAAATTACCTCTCAAACTTCCATTTTTAAAAATTGCTTGTAAATCCTAATTTAGACATGGGGTTCTGTTTCTTTGTATCCGTTATGTAGTTTTTTTTAGATCTTTCTCTATGCTTCTCTTGAGCTCCATCTCTTTGTTTGATGTCTTTTGTTGATGATTCATTTTCCCTTGTTCAAATTTGTATCCCCT
The DNA here is from genome assembly GCA_029783415.1 of Anisodus acutangulus. Taxonomy (NCBI): domain Eukaryota; kingdom Viridiplantae; phylum Streptophyta; class Magnoliopsida; order Solanales; family Solanaceae; genus Anisodus; species Anisodus acutangulus. The sequence continues at coordinate 36,857,491 of CM056511.1, read as the reverse complement.
CTAGCTTAAGATATTGTAGTAAGGAAAAAAATGTCATTTTTTTGGTTTTCTTTTTGTTGTAGATAATACTGATGTTGAGAAATAAAGTTGTGACTGAAAGTTCCAACACTGTTTGTCTGGATGCTTGATTGTTGATAAATTTGTAGCACTTTTCCCCTTTATTGCCTAAAGTAGCATCTTTGATTTTGCCTTTTCCATTCTCTTTAAGTTGTATTTATAAGTCTTAGGTTTGCTGACCAAGATCTCACTCTGAATTTTTCAATTCATAGAGAAGGTTGAATATAAAGATAGATGGATATGAAGAATAGACTTGTACAATACTAATTACATCTTTTTTTCTCATTAGTTTTTTATAATGCTGATTCATCTTACTTATTGCAGAAGAGAAAAGATCAGTTCGTCTTCTGTCGCGTAAATTTTAAACTTTCTGCTTGAAGGCTGAAAAAGGAATTATGGGTTATATATGTGAATACTGTGGAGAGCAAAGATCGATTGTATATTGCCGGTCTGATGCAGCTTGCTTATGTTTGTCGTGTGATCGAAATGTACATTCCGCAAATGCCCTTTCACAACGTCATTCCCGGACACTTATATGCGAAAGATGCAATTCGCAACCAGGTGTCGTTAGATGCATTGATGAAAAAACATCGCTTTGCCAGAACTGTGATTGGTCAGGTCATGCTAGTAGTTCTAGTTCGGGTTCGAGCTCAATGCACAAGAGGCAAGCACTTAGTTGTTATACGGGCTGTCCTTCAGCTGCTGAACTTTCTAATATCTGGTCATTCCTATTAGATGACCCTTCGATTGGTGGTACTTGTGAACAGAGAATGGGTTCAATGAACATCAATGATAACCATCCTAGGGATGGTCAAGGTCCTCAAGGAAAGGACAATTCACAAAATATGCGTGCTGCGAATGACATGAATATTTCAGAGAAATCAAATCTTTTAATGGTTTCATCTATGCATACTCTTGACAACAAGATGCATAATGTGGACCCGCCTTTTGGATCCTCGAATTCTGCATCATCAAAGGTAAATTAAGTTTTCAGTGATTCGTTGCTAGAAGTGAAGAATTTCATATATTTTTTATTTACCATTTGATTGCATTTACATCCTAATATCTGGTAAAAGGTTGAGATGGTTATTTAGCATGTTGTTCACCTTGTTGCTCTTGAAATCATTTGACTTGTTAACCCTTAGTCTGTGGTAGTCCAGTTCCTCTATATTGAAAAGTGCCATTCTTCAGAGATTTTTAGTCCTGGATTTGTTACCTATTAGAAGATTTCTTCCATAGTTTGTTAAATGCAAGTTTGGACCCTTTTATACCGATGATAACCTTTTCTGAATTGATTTTTTCACTTTTTGTATTGTTTTTATCTTGTCGGTGCGTCATACATCACTTTTCCAAAAAAAGTAGTTTTAGCCTAAGTTGCTTGGACTCTGGTGCGGGTGTCCGATACGGGTGCGGATCTAAAGGGCAGATTCTTCATCACATAAGTTTTAGGATTCGGGGTTATGGATCCAAATGCGGATACGGGTGCTGGGATATGGTCAATAAATGTATATTACAATATATAAAGTATATATCTCGATCAATTAAAGCTAATGAACTAAAACAAAAAAAAAAGTTCTATGAACACCTAATAGTTTATTCATAATTATCTCGTGTGATAACAAGTGGTTGACTGGAAATGTGTCTGCCTGCTTGAAACATGATTCTCTCCTTTTTTTCACTTTTGAGAATTTTCTTGAGCTATTATCTTTATTAACTTTCAGGGCGGCTATATGGGAGCAAAAGGCTCTAGTTTATTTGAGGAGGATCCTTACTGTGATAATCTCATTATGGATGCGGTGGACTTGAGTATTGAGAATTATGAAGAGCTATTTGGTGATTCTCTCAATTACCCAGATGAGCTATTTGAGAATGAAAATCTCGATTGCTTCTTTGGGATGAAAGACATGAAAAATTCTGACTCCAGCTGCCGGGATGCTAATGCTGCCGAGGTGTGTTAACATTATTTCTCGTGCATATACTTCAAACTGCCGTAAACTTTCCGTTGACTATTTGTTTTTTCCTGTAGATGGCATGCCATCACCATGACTATTAGCTAGATCAAGAATTTATGAATTACTGTACTTTCTCTATCATCATAATCTAGTTAGTATAATCATTTTTCTTCATTGACACTAACTTATCAAAAACATTTCTTTTCATGTTGAAGTATGTCCACTCTACCTACCTCTACCTACCAAGGTAGAGGTAAGGTCTGCGTACACTCTACCCTCCCCAGACCCCACGTTGTGGGATTTCACTGGGTATGTTGTTGTTGAAGGATGTCCACAAAATGTGTTTAACATTCTTTTGTAATTTTCTAGTTAGTGCCTTCTTTTGTTTGTAAATAAAGGGAAAGAGAAAGAATGGCACACTCAATTGTCGGGGGCTGGGGTCCCGCTCTTCATAAGCAATTTATAGCATGAACCTTTTTACATATGTCCTAAAGGGGGGTGGGGGTATGTTTTCTATAGTTCAGCTAAAGTTTTAGGATCTGCGACTGATGCACCGATTAATAATTAATCAATCTGGTTTGAGGTGCTGGAAACTACTAGTATTTTTTGCATAAGCAAGTAAGTTTTTGATGATTGATGGTCCAGCAGCTGATTTCAGGTAAAGAGAGTTGGAAGCTTATATCATTCGTAGCTGTGTACTATTAATTGGATTCCTTTTTACATAATACTAATTTGTTGGACCTTTTCATTTACAGTAGATCAATGCTTGGACTATTATGCTATATGTTGTAGCAGGTTTTGGACTATATCTCTGCTTTTAATGAATTCACGGTTATGTGTCTCAGTTACAAAAAAGGAAATGAGATTTGTTTCAACATATATTAAACAGTTAATCATCTAGATGTTCCCCGCGGTGTGGGATTTCATTGGGTAGGTTGTTGTTGTTTAATCATCTAGATGTTGTAATTTTAAATTTGGTCAGTCAATAGAACATTCAATTGAAATATTTCAGGAGTATTATTACATAGTAGTATATTCTGAGGCTCTTTATCTCACCGTCTCTGATTATTCTTTGATCTTGCCAGGAAAAGTCTCATGTAATCATATTAAACATTGATGAACCTAAATCTTGTTAATAATTTACCAGGGATCGTCAATGGCACGGGTAAATACAGTGCAGCCAACATGTAGCGATGCAGCATCTGCAGATTCGGTGATGAGCTGCAAGACGGATTCTATCCTTTACTTTGCTAGACAATCTAGCCTCTCAGTTTCCAACCAAACTGGAGGAGAATGCAGTGCTAGAGATCACCAAGACTGTGGAGTCTCCCCTATGCTCCTAATGGGAGAGCCACCATGGTGTCCTCCATGTCCTGAAATTTCCTCGCCATCGACTAGCAGGAGCAATGCTGTGTTGCGTTACAAGGAAAAGAAGAAGACAAGGAAGTAAGTTCTCATTTACTAGTCGTTGAAATGCATGTGTCACTAGCATCTCAAGTTCTGTTCAGTTGTGTCACCATGTCACATTTAAACCGAGAAAATGGTGCCATGTTATAAGGGTGTCTTTGACCAGGGCAGGGCCACCCCTTTAGTTACGGGTTCGGTAGAATCCAGTAGCTTTGGCTCAAACTCTATATTTGTGTTAAAAATTTCATTTGATATGTATAAATAAAATATATCCAAGACTACTCAAGGATGTGTTCTAGTGGTCAATGAAGTGGGTTGAGAACCATGAAATCTGAAGTTCAATTCTCAACGGAGTCTAAAAAGCACTAGGTGATTTCGTCCCATTTGTCCAAGCTTTGGCGGACAAAGTTACCTGGTACCTAAGTTGGTGGGAGGTAGTAGGTACCCCAGAAATTAGTCGAGGTGTACGCAAGCTGACCCGACACTAGGGTCATCAAAAACTAATATATCCAGGACCCAATAAACACAAAAAATTATGGTATAGAACCCATAAACTAAAAATCCCGGCTCCGTCTATGATCTTTGGTTCCTTGGTGAAAAGGTATTCTGGAGATTGCTATCTTTGGTTGAACAATGTTGGACCAATCATTCTTCAGATTAGGCATAATCCAACCTTCTAAGCCGAGAAACTTTGCACATATTTTTTGTTTAACATTTAAACTAAGCATCTTTGATTATTTAGCTTATGTATACCATGGTTCCAGAACTTTTCTTTGATTTGGTAGGTTTCCTATACCTTTAACGGTTTTATAATGTGACAGATTTGACAAGCGAGTGAGATATGTTTCCCGCAAGGCAAGAGCTGATGTCAGAAAGCGCGTGAAGGGGCGGTTTATCAAGGCTGGTGATGCTTACGACTATGATCCACTCCCGACCAGAAGCTATTGATGGTACTCCCTCCTTCCCAATTTACGGGACACTTTTTTTTTTCAGTCCTAAAAAGAATTACACCTTTTTATATTTAGTTATTCTAATTTAACTTTAAACTTCTCATTTTACCCTTAATGAGATGATTAAGCCACACAAATATTTAATTATTTATGTCTTACTTTAAAGCACAAGTTTCAAAAGTCTTATGTTCTTAAACTCCGTGCTCAGAAAAATACCTCACATAAATTGGGACAGAGGAAGTACTTTATCATACATATATGGAAAGAAACGATCCATGTATTAAATTGGGACCAAATGATTGAGGTTTCTTCCAAATGGGTGAAAGAATACCATACTTGTTGCAATGAAAAATTGTATGATTGTGTCTCAGGGATCATGTTGTTTCCAAGAAACGAAGCTCGAGCTAGAAAGCAAATACGACGTGCCTCCTTTTGTCAACTAAACAATGCTATAGAGAAATGAGAGCGCCATTTCTGGAGCACACGATGAAGATTCAACTCGAGTATGCTGGACTTCCTCTGCTTCTATTCTTGCAACTCAACTAGTCGACTTCACGAATTTGAAGTACTCACAAAAATAGCTGTATGTTAACTTAGGTCCGGAGATTGTGAATTCCTCGGCTATTATGTTAGCTTATCATGTGTATATTTTGGTCAGTGTGTAGAAATTAAGTGCTATAATGAGCTATCGAGATAGACACGAAGCTTGCTTTTGTAAAAACTAGTTCATTTATATTGTAAGATAAGTGGTGATTTTTACACCAGGTGACCACTTTTGTTTGTATTTAGAAATTGGCCAGTTTTTTCAAAATTAAACCCGTGGTTTAAGTAGTGGTTTTGAATTTTAAACTTCAGACCACTCATCTAATTTTGAAAAGGTTGCTAACTTTTAATTACAAGGCCATAAAATGGTTATTTGCGTAAATCAACCGATAAAATGTGTAGCAGTATATCAGAGAAGTAGAGAGATGGTCAATAATATTATTGTAGTTTTTGGTACTGTGGGCATAACATTGGAACATTGTATTACTATCATCGTATTGTTTATTGGAAATCCAGTAATATATATGCCATATATTGTTTTCATGCATTACAAGTTTATGATTACTTACTATAGTAATATGGAATTTCTACACACCAGCCCAATAAAGCCCACAAAACAAAAAATAGTTCTAATTTTTATTTTTTTGTAATATATTCAGTATTTCCTTGAGCCAAGGGTTTATTGTGAACAACCTTTCTATCTTTATAAGGTAGGGGTAAAGTCTATGTACACTCTATCTTTCTCAGATCTCACTTGATGGATTTTACGGGATATATAATATATTTAGCATGTATACATTATACATTGATTATAGATTTAGTGTACACTTGGCTAAACATGTTAAAATCCTTTTTTCTTGTTTGTAACAGTCAAAAATGATTTAAATATCAAATATTACTATATGTATATAACAATCAAATAGCTATAAAAGACAATAAAATTTTCAAACAAACGACATGATTATAAAGAAGTTTTACTGTGTTTTATGCACCATCGATCCAATTAAAACTTGTTTAAATTTTTCTAATTCAACTTTCTGGTCTCTAATCCTTTTGTAATTATAATAAATGCATTGTTATCCCAACAAAAAAGCTGTCACATAATCTACACTCATATTACAAACATATTATAAAGATTTTACTCTGTGCTATATATATCCTCCCATAACCTTTTCTCCAATACACAAACATCATCTTCTAATTTTCTTTTTTTTTTCTTAAAAAAGAAAATAATTAGTTTCACCAATAATTTTCCAAATAAATCATGGCAGAATATAATTATGTTAGTCTTCGTGACCTTTTGAAATATCAACCAGTCCATATACCAAAGTTCAAAATTTCAGAAAGTTTCACAGGAACAACTTCATCACCACAATTTTCTATGGGAAATTCTTGTCCAGAGCAACCAAAAACTGAAGAAAATAATGGTGATTTCTGTTTTTTTATCAAAAATATTTGAATATCCACTGAAATTGTTTTTTTTTAAAAAGTGCTTTGTATGTTGACCAAGGGCGTTATTGTATGTCGAAGGTCAGATGAACACACTTGTTCGAAAAATTATATTGCATATATTGGTTAGATGTGACCTTTTAGACTTACATTAATTCTTGACCCTCTTAGTGAAATTCCTGATTCTGCCGTTGGAGTCGACAATTTCTTTCTATATTTATTTTTGGAAAGTTTCATGATCTGTAGTCTGGCTAGGGTAAAGGTTCTACGAAATTTGGAAAAGAAAAGTTTTCGATTTATTGAGATGAAATTTTGTCAAACTTTTATACAACAACAACACCAACAATAACATACCCAGTGAAATCCCACAACATGGGGTCTGAGGAGGGTAGAGTGTACGCAGACCTTACCTCTACCTTGGTAGGTAGAGCGGTTGTTTCCGAGAGACCATAGGCTCAAGACAAAGCATAAGCATAAGCAAAAACAAAGTAAGAGAAACGGTCAGACCCGGTAAAAAAATGTAAAGCACTATGAAAATGCTGATATCAAAAGCGAATAAGTCATGATAGCGCATTCTGAAAAAGTAAGCAGTGACTAGCGCAGGTAAATAAACAAAACAAAATACACTAAAGGACACACATCAACAGAAATCAAACTACAGGGGACTATAAAACAATATTGCGCCTATTAGTATGATAGGCTAAGCGGGCCTACAATAATAACACTACAACTACTAGTTTGCAAGCGTAAGTAGGACTACGCTCGACTACCTACTACCATTCTAGCCTAATTCGTGTCCTCCACAACCCCCCATCTAAGGTCATGTCCTAAGTAAGTTGCATCTGCGTCATATCTCGTCTAATCACCTCTCCCCAGTACTTCTGCGGCCTACCTCTACCCCTCCTGAACCCGTCCATAGCCAACCTCTCACACCTTCGCACTGGGGCATTTATGTCTCTCCTCTGCACATGCCCAAACCATCTCAACCTCGTTTCCCGCATCTTATCCTCCACCGAGGCCACTCCCACTATATCCCGGATATCATCATTTCTAATAATATCCCTCATTGTATGCCCACACATCCATCTCAGCATCCTCATCTCCGCAACTTTCATATTTTGGGTGTGCGAAGTCTTGACTAGCCAATACTCCGTCCCATATAACATAGTCGGTCTAACCACCGCCCTATAAAACTTGCCTTTAAATTTTGGTGGCACCTTTTTGTCACATAAGACTCCAGATGCGAGCCTCCATTTCATTCACTCTGCCCCAATACGATGTGTGACATCGTAATTAATTTCTCCATCCCCTTGGATAATAGACCCGAGGTACTTGAAGCTTCCTTTATTTCGAATGACCTTAGTACCAAGCCTCACCTCCACCCCTGTCTCAAGTTCGCTTCCGTTACTGAACTTGCACTCCAAGTATTATGTCTTAGTCCTATTCAGCCTGAACCCTTTCGACTCCAGAGTATGTCTCCAAACCTCCAACTTAGCGTTCACTCCGCTGTGAGTCTCATCAATCAGGACTATGTCATCTGCGAATAACATACACCATGACACCTCCTATTGGATTTATCACGTAAGTTCATCCATCACCAAAGCAAATAAGAATGGGCTTAAAGCTGATCCCTGGTGCAGCCCCATCATCACTAGGAAGTGCTCCGAGTCTCCTCCTATTGTTCGTACCCTGGTCTTGGCTCCATTATACATATCCTTGATCGCCCTAGTGTACGCCACAGGTACACCTCTAACCTCCAAACATTTCCATAGAACCTCCATAGGGACTTTGTCGTATGCCTTCTCGAGGTCGATGAAAATCATATGTAAGTTTCTCTTCCTCTCTCTATACTGCTCCACCAACCTCCTAATAATATGAATGACTTCTGTAGTCGAACGCCACGACATGAATCCAAACTAGTTCTCGAAAATTGACACGCCTCTTCTCACGTCATCTCCACAACTCTTTTCCAAACTTTCATAATGTGACTTAGTAGCTTGATACCCCCATAGTTGTTGCAACTCTGGATATCACATTTGTTCTTGTGCAAAGGGATCATTGTACTCCACCTCAATTCTTCGGGCATTATCGCCATCTTAAAAATGACAATAAACAACTTAGTCAACCACTCCAAACCTGCCATGCATGCGCTCTCCCGAACGCTCGTCCCCTGCGCATCTTGCGAACATAACCTCCTCGACCGTAATGCTTCTATAATACCTAAAATTCCGGTACATGCCAGATTGCTCCAGATCTCTAATCACAATATCTCTATCTCCTTGTTCGTTCAAGAGTCTATGAAAGTAAGACTGCCACCTCCACCTAATATGCGTGTCCTCCGCCAGTACTTTGTCATCCTCGTCTTTGATGCACCTCACGTGATCCAAGTCCCGGGCCCTCCTCTCGCTCACCTTGGCTAGTATTTACAATTTCTTATCCCTGCCTTTTTCCTCTAATTCCGCATATAGGTGCTCAAAAGCCGCCATTTTTGCCGCCATAACTGCTAGCTTTGCCTCCTTCCTCACCATCTTATACAATTCCCTATTCGTTCACTTCTCCACCTCATACTTGCTTTCTACCAATTTCGCATACACTGCTTTCTTCGCTTCCACCTTCTATTGAACTTTACCATTCCACCATCAGTCCTCTCGATGCCCACCACGACTACCTCGCGAGACCCCAAGCACTTCTCTAGCTACTTCTCGAATGCAACTGGCCGTCCTGTCCCACACACCGATCGCATCCCCACTACTCTCCCAAGCCCCCTTGGCCATCAACCTCTCCCACATCACCTTTGCACTAGCCATGGTCAAACTCCCCCATTTGATTCATAACCTGTCATCCACAACCCTCATTTTCTTCTCTATCTTGATCCCCAAATCCATCATCAAAAGCTTATGTCGGGTTGTAAGATACTCTATCGGGATAACCTTGCAGTCTTTACAAAAATCGTTGTCAACCTTTCTAAGGAGCAAAAAGTCTATTTGAGTCTTAGCCACCGAACTACAGAAAGTCACTAAGTGCTCCTCCTTCTTCCGGAACCTCGAGTTGGATATCACCATCCCAAAAGCTCTAGCGAACTCCAAAAGTGAGATGCCTCCCCCATTCCTGTCCCCGAGGCCAGAGCCTCCATGTACGTCGTCATTACCCCCCGAAAGTGACCCGATATGTGCATTGAAATCCCCTCATACAAATAACTTCTCAGTGGGTGGTATACCACTCACCACCTCATCCAAATCCTCCCAAAAGCGTCTTTTCTCCTTCTCGTCTAAGCCCGCATGCAGCGCGTAAGCACTAATAATGTTCATAGTGAACCCTCCAACTACCAACTTAATCGTCATTATTCTGTCATTGACCCTCCTAACCTCTAACACTTGATCCCTTAGATCGCTGTCTACCAAAATGCCTACCACATTCCTATACCTCGACCTACCCGAGAACCATATCTTATACCCGTCCACATCCTTATCCTTAGGTCCTACCCATTTGATCTCTTCGACATATGCTACATTAATCCTCATCTTTTTAAGAATCTTTATTAGCTCTATGGACTTCCCCGTTAAAGTCGAAATGTTCTAAGACCCTATTCTCAGTCTAGCATCTCCCTTACCCCACTTACCCCCCTAACCCCCGCCCCCGTCCCCGACCGAGAACATGACCATAGTCTACTATCAGTTACCACAACCACTAAAGCAAATATAAAATAATAAACTAATCAAACGTTTACCCTAGAACATGAATGGATCAAAGTGAAAGCACAAGTTAACAAAAATCTAGAAGCAAGTAAAATCACTACGTCAAGAATGCTATAACTAAAGACAAGGAGGGTAAATGCAAAAACGTAAAGGCAAAATTTAAGAACAAAGATAAGGACAAAAAATGGATACGGTCAACCGGAGGTACCAACTTCAGTTGAATCGAACCTGTTCGCCGGCGAAAATCATTGTTCACCGGCACCGAATGTACTGTTCGCTTGAGTTTTCACCAAAAAGTCGAGCACATGTGTAGATCGAGGATAAAAGGAATAAAAAGAAGAAAGAGCAAAGGTTTGTGTGTGTGTTACCATTGGACACCCTTTAAGACCTTTTTTCAGAAAATGGAACCAGAGACCTCAACAAGACAAGTATGGAGGAAATGAGATCCCAATGTAAAATGTTATTCAATCTGATTGTATTGTATGGTTACTTCATAAATGTGTGTTCATAGTCTGTAATTTAAATAAATCTTAAATAGAAATTGCCCATTGTCCTTTTATCTTGATTTCGTCCTTCCTTTCCTTTTCCTTTTCCTTGTGCCTAAATTAAAATTTTAAAAAAATAGACGACTAATCTTGTCCATTTAATTTAATTGATGGCATGTGTCAATAATCAAAGGGTTATTGAGGAAAATGGAGAGAAGCTCACTGAATATTTGAGTGGAGGGTACAAAGTCCTTTGTTTTTTGGTCTAGTATAGGCGCTTGTATGCACCTGAGATATTTTAATTTATTTTTTTAATAGATAATTTATGAAAGGGGTAAATAAAAAAAATAAGTTTAGAGGTAACTAGACTCTCACATAGTTTAAATATGTAATTGATAATTTCACCATAGTTTAGGTATATGAATGGGTAAATTGTAGTGGGCAAGTCGTAGGAATGTCCTTATTTTGGGGTGGTCTTTAATTTTTCCTTTCAAACGATGGTCTTTAATTTTTACCATTTGGTACGTTAAGTAACAAAAGTGGCTGAAAAATACTCCTGACATCGAAAAAGCAAAAAAGAAATCGGATTTTGGATTTGAACCCCAGCAAGTAAGAAAAGAAAATTTGCAAGGTAAAGATTTTATAGAAACTATACTTATTCGGGAGCAAAATTACATAGAATTACGTAGAAATTAAGACTATGCCAAACATACTTCTGTAGAAATTAAGTTATCCTACAGAACTATGCCTTAAGACACAATTTCTATGTAACTTTACTCCCGAATAGACATAATTTCTATGACATCTTGCCTTGTGATTTTTTTTAACTCTGGTGGGGTTCGAACACAGAATCTCTAATTTCATAAACCATTAAATAAGAATACTTTAACCCACAAATTTTCATTAAATAAGAAATATGAGCAAAAATTAAAGACCATCAATTTAAAAGGTAAAATTAAAGACCAGTCCATCACAAATTTTTTAAAGTTATACCCGCTTTGGTATTTGAAAAAGGAAGTCCTTTTATTTTGGACAGGTGAAGAGTCAAGAGTGCTGTGAATCCAATAAACATTTTTTGTGCGGATTGTTCGTCAAACCATTGTCTTTAATTTTTATCCTTTATATTTGTGGTCTTTAATTTTTTCCCATATTATTTATTTTATGAAAATATTCAGATTTATTTCGCAAGTTATAATCTCTATAATATTTTTCTTTTTGAAAACTGAAATTTCACCTCGCGCGGCATATATTATGTAGGAATTAAGTTATGCGACATAGTTTTATAGTAATTTTTTAAATTATATTGAGTGTTGGAAATTATGTCTTTTCCGACATAGTTTGTGTGAATGTTATGATGCATAAATTGAAGTTAAATGCTAACTGTGCCCGTCAAAATATGAAATTATGCATTTTTTCATATTATGTTGAGTGTTGAAAGTTATACTTTATCCGACATAATTTTTGGGTTGTGTATGATACATATGCCGAAGATAAACTATGTCTTGCGAAATTTTAATTATGCCGCGCTAAAAATAATAAAAGTTAAAAATTAAAGAACACAAATTTAAAGGGAAAAAATCAAAGACCACCCCAAAAATAGGAACATTTGTGCGAATAAGCCTCCAATAAATTGGATTTGTAGAACTTGGGCTAAAATTTTCAAATAATTGCACAGTTTTCCCTTCAAATGAGTTGGTTTTTAATTTTTGCCTCTTAAATGAAATTTATGTCTATTGAAGCATAAATTCTTTAAAGTATCCAACACAAAGTGCATCTAGTTCTTTAAAAACTTATGTCCCAATAAGCCTAAATTTCATTTAATGGCAAAAAACTAAAGACCATCACAAAATAGAGAAAAGGTGCAAATGACCCTAAAATTTTCAGGCCCAAATTCCACCAACTTAAAGACCAACCCATGTGAAAGAAAAAAGTGCATTTTTTTTATATATCTCCTCGCATTTTGGGTTTGGTTTGGATTCTTATAAGTTTTTGCTGGTCTTTGTTTTTCAATTTCCCATTATGCAATTTTGTCCTACCACGTCTTTAATTTCGACACATTTAAGGTAAGGTTTTTTCAAGCGGAATTCTGCTACAAAAAAGTGCATATTGTATACTTGGCCAAACAGATTTCAAGAATTTTACCCTTGAGCTACATCATTTGAGTCCAATTTGAATAAAAAAATGACTCAACAAATAAGTAAAATAATCAAATTATCAACTTTATTTTTAATAAATAGATTTCTTAATGAATGTGAAAAGAGCTGAAGCAACCGTCAAAAAGAGACGAAGAAAAATAATATATGTTTGACTAATCTCACTTAAAAAGGTCACGCATAACTAAAAGGAATATTATAAGATCGTTCTTCCCCTTTATGCTTTAAAACAAATGTACAATGTGTATTGATCTGTCCAATGGTTACAACAGCCCCAACTATATATATACTATCCACTTGGATTGTGCTCTGTCTGTGTTTATATTTTTTTTTTGGGTCAAATCATAATTCAAGTAGCATCCAAAGACCTCAACTTCAAGTCGCATTAACATTTCTCATCTTAGGAAGGCTGTTAAACGTGATATTAGTAAATAGGTAAGAATGTGAAGATTTTATCTTACGCTAAAAATATTATTGATATGATAAAAAAATGAGTGGCTATTGTTGGAAATTTACTAATGTGGAATTAAGTTTATCCCATTATTTATGATTCGAATAATTGGGACCACGCACGTCGAAAACGTCGTTTCCACACACGTGCACACGTAGTGTCAAGTATCGCAAATTTCATTAGTGAAAGAGATATTGGTACGTAAGTAATACGTTTGAGACATAGAATGATGGGCGGTTATTGGCCAAATGATAAAATCCACGTTGGTAAACGAATGAAGAAGTGTAAGATGAAACAAGTCGAAAATCGCCGCGAAGGGCCGCGACACAGCCCCGTCAGAGCCGAGGTGCCGGAGAGCCGCGACGCTAATTGGGTGTTCAGCCACTGGAGCCGCGATTCCGCGGCGCTAATTCGCAGAGTCGCGGCGCTTCGGAGGCAGATACTACGACGAGAAGATGGAAAGTTCTGACGTTTGAGCTGGTTTTGGAGCATTAAATCTCCATTGTTTGGCACATGAATTCAGCCATTATTTGGCTGAATGTAACCCATCAATAAGTGTCATTGCATGGCTATTGAAGGTCATTAGTTGGCTAGTTGAGGGGTCATATCCTTACACTATAAATTGAGATCTTTGGCTCAATTGTTCAACACTAAGAAAAATACTTACAGAATTTTCTAAAATCTTCTTCTTCCTCTCTAGCAAGTTTACTATACTCAAAGTTCTTCAAGAGTAATACTTGAGTATTCTTTGCTCATTTGTTAAGTTGCTGTTGTATCTTGGGAGACTATTGCCTGACAACGTAAAATGATATATACAGGGCAATCTTGTCTTAAAGACAGAGTGTCATCACTCGACTCAGCAAATCACACAAGGAGTTTGTTTCATTCTTGATTCTAGTTTGTTGTAATATTTAGTTATCCTTTCTAGCAAATTGTAATATTTACTTACTTCTCATTTCCTGCAATTATTGTATCCCACAAGTTTAAGAAAAGATTGTTGTAAGTACTTAGAAAGATGACTGGAAAAGAATAACTCGCTTCCGATTCTGCTGCTGTTGCTACTCAAGGCAACCCCTCAGCCTTCCCCAGTACTCAAGGCACACCCAATGCCTTTCCAGTTGCTCAAGGCTCATCCAACGCCTTCCCTGCTGCTCAAGGGAACGTTACAGTTCCTTCACCTGCTGAATTCCACCATGAACGCCCAGAAAAATTCATGGGCTCCAACTTCAAGAGATGGCAGCAGAAGATGTTGTTTTATCTGACTGTTATGAGAATGACTCGTTTCCTAACAGAAGATCCTCCACAAACTGGAGATGAAGTGGACTCTTCGCCTACTGAAACGGCTGAAGGGGGCCAATGTATCCATGTCATTAATGGCATGAAGATAGTTCTTGATGCATGGAGTCATATTGATTTCATGTGTAAGAACTATATGTTGAACTGCCTGTCAGACCCACTCTACACGGTGTATTGCACCATAGGCACCGCCAAAGAGTTATGGGAAAAACTGCAGAAGAAGTACAATGCACAAGATGTTGGTACAAAGAAATTCATCGTTGAAAAATTCCTGAAATTTCAAATGGTGGATGGTAAAATAGTGATGTCCCAAGTCCAGGAATTCCAAATAATTCTACATCACATGGATTTGGAAGGTATGAAACCAAATGAGCAGTTTTTGGTTGCATCACTGATTGAGAAGTTACCTCCCTCGTGGAATGAGTTACTTAAAACTCAAGACAAAGGAAATAACCTTTGAGGAACTTATTATCAAACTCCAGATTCAGGAAGATAATAAGAGGACCTTGCCTAAGGGAAAACAACCCGCCGAGGCAAAGACAAATCTAGTTGAGGCCAAAGGGAACCCAAGTAAAAAGCGCAAGTTCCAGAAAAACGGCAAGACCCAGGCGACGGAGAAGTTCAAGGGGAACTGTCACCACTGTGGGAAACCTGGTTACATGATCAAGGATTGCCTCAAGCTCAAGACTGAGCAACAAGAGAAGGCCAAGGCCAAAGACAAGGCACGGGCTAACGTCGTCAAAGACAAGCTTCTTGACGACATAATTGAGGAGTTCTCGGCGATGGTGCTTGAAGCAAACCTTATTGAGAATCCCATGCAATGGTGGATGGACATGGGTGCTACCAGATACATTTATTCTAATAGAGATGTCTTTTCCCTATATACACTAGTTACAAATAAGAAGTTGTTCATGGGTAACAATGCTTCCTCTGACGTGCTGGGGGGGGGTAGGAAAGGTAGTCCTGAAGATGACTTCTGGAAAGGAGCTCACTCTGAAGGAGGTGATGCATGTCCCTGAGATTAAGAGAAATTTAATTTCAGGTCATTTATTGGTTAATGCTGGTTTTAGGCTAGTATTTGAGTCCAATAAGTTTGTAATCACCAAAAATGGAACTTTTGTGGGAAGAGGCTTCGTCTGTGAAGACTTCAAAGTTAACGCCATGTTTGTAATACGTGCAAGCAATAATATTGAAGCTTCTTCTTACTTGCCTGAGTCCTCTAATTTATGGCATCATAGATTAGGACATGTTAACTATAAGTCCATCAAAAGGTTGGTTAAGTTGGAGTTGTTGCTGTCTATCGACGTAAACCCTCAACATAAGTGTGAGGTGTGCGTAGAAGTAAAACTCACAAAGATTCCTTTTCAATCCATCGAATGGAATACCGCTCCTCTAGAACTTATTCACAGATATATGTGATTTGAAGTTTGCACAAACTATAGGGGAAAACAAGTACTTTGTGATATTCATTGATGATAGCACAAGATATTGTTACCTTTACTTGTTGAAAAAGTAAAGATGAAGCCTTTGGAGCGTTCCGACGTTACAAAGCAGAAGTTAAAAACCAACTAAGCATGCAGATTAAATCCATTTGTAGCGATAGAGGGGGAGAATATGTAGCGCTATTTGAGGAATATTGTGCTGAATCGGGTATTGTTCATTAAACGACGACTCCAAACTCACCTCAGTCGAACGGTGTTACTGAACGCAAGAACCGCGCATTGAAGGAAATGATGAATGACTTGCTCATTAATTCCGGTCTTCCCCAAAATATGTGGGAAGAAGCCGTCCTTACCGCTAATACGATTCTTAACAGAGTCCCACATAAGGGTAAGGACAAAACTCCATATGAATCATAGAAGGGAAAGAAATCCACCTATAAATATTTAAAGGTGTGGGGTTGTTTGGCAAAGGTCGAAGTACCCAAGCCAAAGCAGGTCAAGATTGGGCCTAAAATTGTAGATTGCATTTTTATCGGATATGCAAATAACAGTAGTGCTTATCGCTTCTTAGTGCATAAGTCAGATGTTCCAGATATCCACGGGGGTACAATCATGGAATCAAGGAATGCTCAATTCTTTGAGGATACTTTTCCTAGAAAGGAAAATGACATAACCTCTCGCAAATGAAGTTATGAACAAAGCTCTCATGAACCGGGAGTCGTTGACTGGCCGGATCTAGATGGTTCAGATCTAGTGGACTTCGAAGTGGCTGAATATTCGAAATTTAGTGTTCCAGATTCTCAGAACTTGGAGACTCTAGAGATGGAACCAAGGTGAAGTAAAAGGGTCAGGAAGGATAAATCCTTCGGTCCTGACTTTGTAGCTTAAATGGTTGATGACGAATCAAGGACAATTGCTGAAGCATTGTCAACTCTAGAGGCACCGTTCTGGAAAGAAGCTATTGAGAGTGAAATAGACTATATCCTGCATAACCATACTTGGAAGTTAATTGATCTTCCTCCGGGAAATAAACCGTTGGGTAGTAAATGGATACTCAAACGGAAGTATAAAGCAGATGGGTGTATAGATAAGTACAGGGCCAGGTTGGTAGTTAAGGGCTATCGGCAGAAGGAAAGCCTCGACTATT
The DNA here is from genome assembly GCA_029783415.1 of Anisodus acutangulus. NCBI lineage: Eukaryota > Viridiplantae > Streptophyta > Magnoliopsida > Solanales > Solanaceae > Anisodus > Anisodus acutangulus. Next base: position 36,840,464 of record CM056511.1, on the reverse strand, counting down.
TTGACATGTACTCCCCGATGTCTAGGATGACGTCCATACGAGTATTCATTGTGATCGCAGCATTGCGTGACCTTGAGATACATCAAATGGATGTTAAGACAACCTTCATAAATGGTGATTTAAAAGAAGAAATTTATACGGAACAACCCGAGGGGTATGTGGTTCTAGGGCAAGACAAGAAAGTCTGTCGACTTGTCAAATCTCTGTATGGGCTGAAACAGGCCCCGAAGCAATGACATAAAAAATTGATAGTACTTTACTATCGAAGGGTTTATCCATTAATGAGTGTGACAACTGTGTCTACATGAAAGGTAAATCTGACTCGCTCGTCATGATATGCCTGTATGTAGATGACATGTTGATCACATGGAGCAGTCATAGTTTTATTTTAGAGTCTAAGAACATGTTGAAACAATTCTTCGACATGAATGATATAGGTATCAAAAATGCCATCTTAGGGATAAAGATCTCTAAGACGTCTGCCAGACTGGTCTTATCTCAGTCTTGCTACATCGAGGATGTGTTGAGAAAGTTCGAGATGTTTGATATTTCGCCTATGAAGTCACCAATGGATAGAAATCAAAAGCTTGATAAAAATCGTGGTGCACCCGTATGCCATGAGCAATATGCACAGGTGATTGGGAGTTTGATGTACATAACAAACTGTACCCGACCTGATATTGCTTATGCAGTCAACAAGTTGGCTAGGTTTACCCGTAATCCGAGTAATGATTATTGGAAGGCGTTGAATCGGGTACTACGATACCTGAAATACACGCTAACTTACGGGTTACATTATTCAAGATATTCAGCTGTACTAGAGGGGTACAGTGATGCAAACTGGATATCTGATATAGAGAACACCAAGTCCACCAGTGAGTATATATTTACAGTTGGTGGTGGGGTTGTGTCTTGGAAATACTCTAAACAAACTTGCATCGCCCAATCCACGATGGAATCAGAGTTTATCGCTTTAGAAAAAACAGGAGAAGAAGATGAGTGGCTTCACGACTTCTTAGAGGATATCCCTTGTTGGGACAAACCCGTACCTTCTATAATGATCCACTGCGACAGTCAGTCGGCTCTAGGAAGGGCACGGAGTTCTATGTACAACGGCAAGTCTTGTCATATTCGGCGGAGACATAAGACCGTTAGGCAGCTGATCACCATGGGTATAATATCTATTGATTACATAAAATCAAAGGATAACATAGCGGACCCACTGACAAAAGGGCTTACCCAAAGATCAGATGTTCTTCCTGTCTAGGGGAATGGGCTTAAAACCCAAGCTATAAGGACCAATAGGGTGGTAACCCAACCTTACTAACTAGAGATCCTAGGAATTAGGTTCAACAGGAAAACTAAGCTGTAAAGGTTCAGTTGAGCGCTTCGGTAGAAGCATGAACACTTCAGATAGTGATTTTTGTAAAGAAACATCAATCCAAAGTCATTCCCGCAATAGATATTAAGTGTTATCTGCAGTGTGGGTAAATTTTAAGTTTCCAAAACCTTTAATGATCCTCAAACGGTTGATGTTAGGTTTGGGGAAACTTTTAATGGTTTCTAACACTTGTAAAGTGGGGTATAGCAGGATACCTTGTAGGAGACCACCTATTTAAGTGGGAGGACTGGCCGCCTCAAATGAACGCACTTAAGAATCCAAGAAGTGTCCACGGTCACAACGGACAAAACATTACGAAGAACAGAGTAAGGAAAGTTGTTGTGTTGGTACCGTTGGCTTGGCTTACATTAAACACTAATGGTTTAAGACATCACGTTCACCGCGCAGTAAGTAAGTCTGATGGTATTCAACTATGGAAGGTTCAAAGCTGAAGCTACCTCTTCTGATGCAACATCGGTCCGCTAAAAGATTGCTGGAAAAGGCACCATGTGAGTGCGCCAAAATCTCTTTCAAGAAGGGATTGTTGAAAATTTACTAATGTGGAATTATGTTTACCCCATTATTTATGACTCGAACAATTGGGGCCCCGCACGTCGGTCATTTCCACACACGTGCACACGTAGTGCCAAGTATCGCAAATTTCATTAGTGAAAGAGATATTGGTACGTAAGTAATACGTTTGAGACATAGAATGATGGACGGTTATTGGTCAAATGATAAAATATTCCATGTTGGTAAACGAAAGAAGAAGTATAAAATGAAACGAGTCGGAAATCGCCGAAGGGCCGCGGCGCAGCCGAGGCGCTAATTGGGTGTTCCGCCACTGGAGCCGTGTCGCTTCGGAGGCAGAATACTGCGATATGAAGATGGAAAGTTCTGACTTTTGGGCTAGTTTTGGAGCATTGAATCTCCATTATTTGGCACATGAATTCAACCATTATTTGGCTGAATGTAACCCCTCAATAAGTGTCATTACATGGCTATTGAAGGCCATTAGTTGGCTAGTTAAGGGGTCATCTACTTACACTATAAATTGAGGCATTTTGCTCAATTGTTCAACACTAAGAAAAACACTTACAAAATTTTCTGAAATATTTTTCTTCCTCTCTAGCAAGTTTACTATACTCAAAGTTCTTCAAGAGTAACACTTGAGTTTCCTTTGCTCATTTGTTAAGTTGATGTTATATATTGGGAGACTATTGCCGGACAACGTAAAAAAATATATACGAGGAAATCTTGTCTTAAAGACAGTGTGTCATCACTCGACTCAGCAAACCACACAAGGAGTTTATTTCGTTCTTGATTCCAGTTTGTTGTAATATTTAGTTATCCTTTCTAGCAAATTGTAATATTTACTTACTTCCCATTTTCTGCAATTATTGTATCCCACAACTACTTCATGGGAGATAGAATTGATGTCTGAAGATATTTGAAAGATCTCAAGCATGATTGATTTTGTCAATTTTATATATATTCTTAGATGTTTGAATGAAATTGCTTATAATTTAGCTAGGTTTTCTGTTTCTTTACTGAAAGAAAATATTTTGGAAGAAGTTTTTTTCATGTTAAATTATATACGAAATATATAGTTTGTTGATGTACTCATACAAAGTGGTTAATTTCGATTAAAAACATTTTTCATCTTATATTTCTATTTTTATCCCTTTTTTAAAGGTAGATCATAGATGTGGACAAAGTTGGCCAAAGACTAAAAGGCAAAGGCACGTGAAGATCACATGTAAAGTATGTGTCGTTTTCCCAAATCTTTGGCCACGTGAAGACTGAGTGTGTATCCACAAAAGGATTGGAGTTGGTAGAACTTTGGCTAAAAGTTTATTCACGATGGGGCAGTCCTTAAATTTTGGGTTTCGTTTTACTTCTTTATATTTTTTTTATATTTAATTTTTTTGCTTACGTCAGATTATTTTTGAAGATAGTAATCTCGATTCCTCAACACTACTATCAATAAATCGCGGGATGTCTGAATGACCAGAATTTGAGAACAAAACAACTGATACCACCTATAAGGTCCTACCCCAGAAGAAAGTAAATTACTTCCACCAGGGTTCGAACCTACGTTGCAGGCCTTCAGCTGTATCTTAAGTTCCCCTCATTTGTCATCCAGTTATGCTCGTGGACAACTTCTTCTTCTTTATATTTATAATACTTACTCCTTATCAAATTATGTCTTATTCCTCCCGTCCCAATTTATATGACATTATTTGACTTGACACATAGTTTTTTTTTTTTTAAAAATGACTTTTGAAATTTGTGGTCCAAAACAAGTATTAGATATTTTTATGGCTATAAATTATCCAATAAAGTTAAATTATTTATATATATAGAAATGTGACATTCTTTTTTTAACAGACTAAAAAGAAAATAATACCACATAAATTGGGACAGAGAGTAATTCTTTTTTATACGCTTCTTGACAACAACAATAACATATCGAATGTAATCTTATAAGTCGGGTCTGAAGAGAATATGGTGTATCAAGGCGATCTTATCTCTTTTACACGCTTTTTAAAAAATATTTCCTCCGATCCACTTTACTTGTCGTCCTTACTAAAATAGATGATCTAAAATAGTTGTTATTTTAAAAAATAAAGATATAATTGAGTACATTCTTCCCATTTTGTCCTTAGTAATAATTATTCTTGGAAGTACTAATAAACATTGATTGATTTGCATAGAAAGCCTAACTAAAGAGATAATATTTATTGAAGAGAGATTAACATTCTAAATGATTACAAAAATAACATACCCAGTGAAATCTCACAAAGTAGGTCTGAAAATAGTAGAGTTTCCGAGACCTTACCTCTACCTTGGGAGATAGAGATGATGTTTTCAATAGAACCTCGCCATAAGGACAAATATTTTAAAGCAAAATGAAAAAGAAATAACAGAAATGAATAAACCATGATAACATACTATTTATAAAAGCAAGATAGAGCAATAACAAGTCCCCCGGGGCATAGCTGGATGGCAAAGGAGGGGGACTTAAAATCTTGAGGGAGGCCTGCAGCGTGAGTTTGAATCCTGGTGGGAGCAATTTGCTCTCTTCTGGGGCAGGACCTTGTAGGTGATATCAGTTACTCTGTTCTCAAACTCTGGTCTTTCATGCACATCATGTGATTTACTGGTAGTAGTGAGGGACCGGGACTACTATCTCCAGGAATAGTCTGGCGTAAGTCAGGAAGTTGGATATAAAAAAAAAAGATAGAGCAGTAACAACCACATAGTAATACGATAGTCAAAGAACAACAAATAACAAATAATAGCATAAATTGAAGGACAAGAAACTACAAAAATACTACTAGACTACTAATGTAGAAGGATAAGCGGGACAATGCACAACTACTTACTAACATTTTACTCTAATTTGTGTCCTCCATAACCTCATATCTAAGGTCATGTACTCGGTAAGCTGGGATTGCGCCATCACCTGTCTAATCAGCTCTCTCCAATACTTCTTCGGCCTACCTCTACCTCTTTTGAAACCATTCATAGCCAACCTTTCACACCTCATCACTGGGTATCCGTGCCTCTCCTCTTCACATGTCCAAATCACCTCAGTCTCGCTTCCCACATCTTGTCATCCATCGAGGTCACCCCACTTTATCCCGGATATCATTATTTCTAATCTTATTGCTCCTAGTATGCTCACACATTCATCGCAACATCCTCATTTTCACAATTTTCATCTTCTGAGTGTGAGAGTTTTTGATTGACCAACACTCCGCTTCATACAACATAGTTGGTCTAACCATCACTTTATATAACTTGCCTTTAAGTTTTTGTGGCATATTCTTGCCACATAAAACTCCTGATGCGCGTCTCCACTTCACCCACCCTGCACCAATATGATGTGTGACATCATCATCAATCTATCCATTTTTTTGGATAATAGACCCAAGATACTTAAAACTTTCTTTCCTTTAAATGACCTAGGTACCAAGCCTCACTTCCGTGCCCGTCTCAGGTATTACACCACTGAACTTGTACTTCAAGTATTGTTCTTTTGTCCGACTCAACCTGAAACCTATAGACTCCAAAATTCGTCTCCACACCTCCAGCATAGCGTTAACTCTACTGCGGGTCTCATCAATTAGAAGTATGTCATACGCAAACAACATACACCAAGGCACCTCTCCTTGAATTTACCGCATCAATCCATCCATCACCAAGGCAAAATAATAATGGGCTAAGAGTTGATCCATGGTGCAAACCCATCAAATCTGAAAAGTGCTTCGAGTCTTCTCCTATTGTCCTTACTCTAGTCTTGGCTCCCTCATACATGTCCTTGATCTCTCAAATATATACCACATGTACACCTCTAACCTCCAAACATCTCTAAAGAACATCTTTTGGGACTTTATCGTATGCCTTTTCTAGGTTGATGAAAATCATATATAAGCCCCTCTTCCTCTCCCTAGACTGCTCCACCAGTCTCCTTATAAGATGTATTGCTTTTGTAGTTGAGCGTTTCGACATGAATTCGAACTGGTTCTCAGAAATAGACACGTTTTGGCCGTCCTCGTCCTTGATGCACTTTACTTAATTCAGATCACGTGCCCTTCTCTCCCTCGTCCTGGCTAGTCTGTACAACTTCTTATTCCCACCTTTGTCCACTAATTCTGCATATAGGCGTTCAAAAATCATCGTTTTTGTTGTCGTACCCGCTAACTTTGCTTCATTTCTCGCCATATCATATAATTCTCTATTCATCCACATTTTCACCTCATCTTTGCTTTTTTATCAATTTTGCATACGTCACCTTTTTTGCTTGCACCTTCCCTTGAACTTCTTCATTTCACCACCAGTTCCCTCGATGCCCACCACGACTACCTCTCGAGACCCCCAGTATCTCTCTAGTTATTTCCCTGATGCAACTGGCTGTCTTATCCCACATACTGGCAAGATCTCCACGATTCGCCTAAGCTCCCATAGCCCTCAACTTCTCCACCATCTCCAGGGCACTTGTCATGGTCAAACTTCCCATTTGATCCTTGGCCGATCATCCACGACTATCTTCTTCTTCTTCTTCTTCATCTTGATCTCTAAATTCATCACCAAAAGCTTGTGTTGGGTCGTAAGGTTCTCACTCAGAATAACCTTGCAGTCTTTACAAAGACCATTATCGTCCTTCCCAAGGAGCAAAAAGTCTACTGACTCGTAGCCGCGAACTACAGAAGGTAATCCAGTGCTTCTCCTTCTTTGAAAAATTCGAATTTACTACCACTAGGCCAAAAGCTTTTGTGAAATCCAATAGGCTCCTTCTCTATTCCTATCCCCAAAGCCAAAACCTCAATGTTCATCGTCATAACCCATCGCAATTAACTTAATGTGTCCATTGAAATCTCCTCATATGAATAGCTTCTAAGTGGGTGGTATACCTCCCACCACCTCATCCAAATCCTCCCAAAAATTCTTCTTGTCCTTTTCGTCCAAGTCCGCTTGGGGTGCGTAAGCACTAATAATGTTCAAAGTGGACCCTCCAACGACTAACTTAATCACCATCATCCTGTCGTTAACCCTCCTAACCTCTACCACTTGATTCCTCAGCTCCATATCAACTAAAATGCCTACCCCATTTCTATACCTCGAACGTCCAGAGAACCACAACTTATATCCGTCGACATCCATAACCTTAGTTCCTACCCATTTAATTTCTTAGACACAAGCTCTATTAATCCTCCTCTTCTTGAAAATTTTCACTAGTTTTATGAATTTTCCTTTTAAGTCCCTATGTTTCAAAACCCTATTTTCAGCCTATAAGCTCACTTAACCCACCTCCCACCCCAGGCCCTCGCCCCTGTCCCCAATATAGAACATGACCCTAATCTATCATTATTTATTAGAGCCACCAAAGAAACTAAAACTAATCAGTAGTATATACTAAAACAGTACTCAATACTAAAGTACAACCAAACAAGAAACTAGAGGCAAGTAGCACTAATATGACAAGAATGATAGACCTAAAGGCTAAGAGTCTGAAGGGAAGAACAATATGAATGCAACTATAGTAAGGAAACCCCCTGGAAATCAGAAAAAATGCAAGAAATAGAGGCAATCTGAAACTTAGTAAAAAAATACCCTTAAAAAATCAGACAGAGAAGACAAGAAATAGAGGCAATACTCTGAAATTTCTCTAGAAACTACACTAAGATCAGAGAAAAAAATACAAGAAATAGAGGCAAACAAACTATGAAAATCTAGCAAAGAGGGGACAAGAAAGATGACTGAAAATTTAATGGATATCACCTAAATTTTGTACTCCAAATCACTGCTGGAGAGAGACAGAGGTCTTACTGCAGTTGCCGGTGGCGAGGTATTAGTGTGGTGGTGGTGGAGAGGATGTCGTAATCATATTATTGCATTCTATGTAATTACGATGGATTAAAGATAATAAATAAGGATAGGATAGTCAAAATACAAAAAACGTGATAAGTTAAGTGGATATTAATTAGGAGAGTTTTTAAATTATTTTATTCTTTTTTAATATTTAAAATAATTATTTTTAAAAATTGTGATAGATAATTTAAGACGAGAGTACTACACTACCAGGTCTTCTGTGTTTTGTCAAAAGTTTATGTTGATTTTCTTTGAATATGTGTAACGATTAACGACAAATGTAGATTCTTATCGAGTACGCTGAATTTTATGTAAGTAGTTTAAATTTATTGTAAAAACTTTGTCCAATACAGTAAAAAGATAAAACATTGCTTATCAATGGTGACTATTTACAGGGCTCGGACCCGGTGAAGGAGCAAGGATTTATCATTTCTACCCCATCCTCTAATGACAGTTTGACTAATATATGAGTAATCCTTGGTGGTACTTTGACTAATATATACGCTTTGAGTTTGAGATCATCTGAATTTATATATATATATATATATATATATATATATATATATATCTATGTGTTATGTATTCATCGAATTTGGGTATTATTACATATAGGGCGAGAGAAGGGAAATTAAATGAGAGTGAATTATAATGTATGAATTCGAACCTTTATCGATAAAAGTAAAAGTTCAGATAGCTAATCAACTGAGCTACTAGATTCCTACAGTAGTCTATCGTCTATTGGCTCACAATAGAGCCATCCCTGAGGCAATCGAATTAGTTAATTTTAATTTTTCATGTGAATAAAAAATAACATATTTTTATTTTTCCCACTGAGCCCTTAAAAGTATTGAAACGACTCTAGCTCACAATTTTAAAATAGATATAAATTACCTTTAAATTAAATGATTCAACTGTATTTAATATGATGTCAAAAACTAGCATAAATTAGCCTGTATGTAAACTTAGAAATATTTTAAGTTACATATAATATCACATCTGTAGGTTTTCAAAGATATTCAATGATTTCATAAGATTCTTGAATTACTCTAGAGAGTTCCAAGAACGAAAAGATATTTGAAAAGTCTCTTGCCAACTGGTCAATCATACTTTCTTTTAGCTAATATCATACTGATGTAAAATTTTGATTAAGTCCTTCTATTCCATTTTATATAATTTCAACATTTTAGGATAAAAATTAAATTTACTTTCTAAACTTTGCAAAATGAGATCAGATCTACATTTACTTTTACCACTGAAAAAATTACTAAATTCATCCTTATTGACTAACGTCAAAGACTCTTCAATACTTTGAGTCCTTTTTACGAAGAAAATGATCAAATTTACTCTTAAATTATACAAAATAATTCGAATTTGGTCCTTTAATTTAGAAAGTGGTGGAAAAGGTCCTTCTAGTATATTGTTGTACATGTCCGCTTGGGCAACTCAATTGGTTTCAAGGAAAATATTTGGAGTAAGGACCAAGGATCGAATTCCGTCAGCGGCAGTGTGAGGGTTTCTTCTTGAAATAAAGGAGGCCCCTTATACGTAGCGTGATACTGGTCTAACCTTTGAAATCAATTGAGTCACCATGAATTACCTCCTTCACAGACCTGTCGGATCGGGGTTTTGGGACTCCTGGAATGGAAGATTCCACCTTTTGGAGTAAGTATATTGTTGTACATGCACAAAGTATCTCCACTCTGAAGTCTAAACCCACCAAAGAAAATATAATTCTTTATTCCCTCCATATAAATCAATACTAGTACAAACACATTGGGATGAGGGACCGCTAAATTTTTATCCGTTTTAATTTACGTGATAGCGTTTGATTGATATTGAATTTTTACATTTGAAATTTGTGATTTAAAATAATTATTTTATTTTAATCATTTTATTAAAAATAAAATAAAAATTTTAAAATTAAATCCTTGATAAATTGGCATTTTTACCAACTTATGCTACTTTTTATTAAGGGTGACCAACGGGGCAGGTCAGTCCGGTCCTGACCCAACCCTGCTATAAAAAAACATTTTTTATCTTTAGGTATGAAATATTTTAAATTTATTGATCCAATCAGTTCAACATATTTTATATAGGCCTATTAAAGAGTGTACTACAATTGATTTCTTACCAAAAGATTTTTTTATTTATAGAACTGATAATAGGTGGGTGAGGTTTTCTTCGATGCTCACTAATTTTTGTAGTAGAATGACAAATCAAAATATAAAATGCTCATTATACATGTACATCCATGCAACTTTCCACCCCTCAAGGACTTATTTTTCAGCTTGAGAACAAATGAATTTCGTTAATTCATAATATGTAAACAAGATATATAGTAGCTACAGTGCCAATTAATATCTTTGTCACTAATGTGTGAAACTAGAAACTGTTCGATTTCTTTGTTTTAGTTTATTGATACAGCTTAATAATGCGACAACCATATACAATCTTGTCTTTAAAAATAATAAGTCCATTTAAAAACTGATAATTACAAACATTAGGTGAATGAGTTAAATGACTAATGTATTTCTTCCATAATTTAAACTGTATACTATACTATTAAACAATTCATAAATTCTTGATCTCATCCAATTTGTAAGATTTTCTTCTCTGAGTTGTTGTTTGCTATGTATGTTAGTTGACTCCATGATTATGCATCACATGAATGCTTAATTATTAATGTTCATCATTGTGCTTATGACTCCCTTGTATATCCAAAGAAGGTATTTGGAAGAAGCATTTTAAAATTAATATATATTAAGATTTTTCGGTACCATCATTTAAATTTTGACCTCTCTAAAAAAACATAGAAAATAGCTTCACGCCAGAAACTTGAAGCATGCTCCTAGCGGTTGTCAAGACGACGTGACTTATATATGGTAATTAGCAAAATCCTAGCGATCGTTAGATTTTGTAATTCCATGAAAAGAAGAATAAGGGAAAGGAATTTAGAAGGAGGTGTTACCATCCGAAGTGTTTGCCGTTTTATCGGCTGACGAAATCAGATAACAAATTAATTCATTAACTAAGCGATTTAGGCCGAAAGCGGAACTCTAACTTCCAGCAATTGCTTCCCCAACTACCCCAGAAAGCGTTAGGATAGTGAGTGAGTAAACTAAGAGGTAAGAAATATGAATGCAGTTGAGTACAGTAAAGTAAATGATAAATAATGTAAAAGATAAAGAGAGATAAAAATTGAGTTGTTTGATTGATTGTGTTGTCCTTCTATATACAAAGAATGATCCAATTTATAGTACAAAAAGAAAAAAAATGTACAACGTGATCCCCCCACATGTCAGCCATCAAGTAACCCACTAAGTTCAATGGCCGACTATGGGGGAGGTGGTGCCGATTTTCGAGCCCTCTACTCTTCTTGCTCGGATAATGGCCCTTTCTTTTAGCTGTTGTTGGTCGTTAGCGCTTCTAAGGGTCCAGAAACCCTTTTGACTTGGTCGTTGAGTTGTCTGCATCTGAGTGGGTCCCAGTCGTACCTCTAACTAACAACTCGGCTAAGATGCCTTAGTAGCCGATGAAGTTATTGTAGTCAAGGGCTAGGAGTAAATTCGGCTCTGGAACAGTTCGGCTGTCACTGAATTCGACTAAACACTTAAATTATTTTTGAGTGTTAACAATTGCCCTCTACATTAACTGGAGTGTGACTGTTGAGTTGATGTATCCAAAAGTAGCCGTCGTTTCAGTCTGACAGCCGCGCATGTCACTTCAATCGTCTCGTCTCCAGTGCATGCAATGATGATTACTTCTGAATTGGGTTTCCCCTTCAACCGATGTGTCTTTATTACCACAAATTGGTTCCAATATTTTCCAACCGTGCATTCGAAGAGGTAGCCCTAATTTCTGCCGCACATCGAGATCTACTTAGGAAGAGACATCTTTCCGAGAATTTTCACTTAATCTTACATTAATTTCCGATTTCTTCCCTTCTGCATAAAAAACCCTAATCTCGGCCCTTTTCTTACTCGGATTCCATGGCTTCTTTTTCCTCTTCTCAGAAGATATATGGGACCACTCTAGCCGATAAAGACCTAACTGATGCCTTGGTCCTTGTTGATAAGCAGTTGGTTCTGGCTCCATTTGGTAGGCCGGAACAAGTCGACGTTCTTTTATCTCAACATCTTAGCCCGGTGACTGATGACCTTCCCCTCACCTGCGGCTGGTTCACTGCCGACCGATGTCTGACTAACCTACGCATATGTCCGACCAAAGTCGCCAACTATTCTACTTGGGTGGACCGGGTAAGGTCGGCCAAAGGAATCGAGTGGAGCCGTATGGGTCTTTACGATGCCATTGTACTATCAGGGTCTGATATCTCCTGCAATATCGGCCTCATATATGCATTTCTTGATTATTGGTCGACTACCGCCAATACTAGGCCTTCCGATACTGGGAGCCGAAGCGTCTACCTGAGTGAAATCAAAGTTCCCGACTTGGGGGTTGTTGTTTCAAAAAATTCTTCCAGCTATGGTTTTTTTATGACCGCTAACCGCCGAAGTTTGCCTCTTCCAGTCGATGATGCTGAGCATCATGCTTTTCTGCTCTATTGGTTAGGCCGTTACTTCATCTGTACGGGCTCTTGTGCAATTGTCAAGGAGCTGGAGATTTATGTGGCTTTGGCCGTTTCAGGGGAAGATGTCAGTTGGGCATCCCTCTTTCTGGCTTACTTGTATATGGCTTTGGGCGATGCTAAAGATAGGTTAAGGACTCTAGAACTTTGGATACTTTGGCCGGTCCTCTATGGTTCCTTCAGTTGTGGATCACTTTGTATTTCCCAGAGTTCATCCCTGACGATTTTGATGGCAACCGTTCTCCGTTAGATCCGCTGGTCTTAGCCGACACTCTTCGGGGAACACCTCTTGTGCCCCAGGAGTTTTCACTGCAGTCTCCACCCTACATGGTCTGTCTTGAGACCATTACGAGGATTGGCAACCGGCCCTTGAAAAATGGGCCACTCCCGATTGGGTTCATCAAATAGCTGATAAAAACCTTTCATTCACTCAGCGAAAGGCCATGAATCGAGTGTGAGGGCGTATCTTTACAACTACATATATTTTAGGAGGCTTGAAGCACAACTCTAGGCATAACAAGTTGATCGCGGAGCCCTATCGACCCAACTTTGTGGCACAACAATTTGACCTGACTCAGCACATACCATGGTCTCACCGTAGTGTTGCTCATTCGACCCACCGTTGTTCTCTAAATGCCAAGCAGACAGAGGAGGTAGCCGCCCACAATCTTGATAAGCTTGCCCTTTTCATTTAGCAATTGTTCTCCCCAAGGGCTAACACCACAATTGCTTTTGTTGACTGGTGGAAGGTAGCCAAAGAAAAATTCTTCCAATCCTCTTTGGAAGTCTACTGTGATCGGCTGATCCAGGCAAAATAGAGTGATCGGCTGGTCCAGCCGAAGAAGAAAAACCCAGCAGATGCTAAGCTAGGGACAAAAGAGGTCCCTTCAAAGGTGGTTTCCATCAATTCGACTAGACCTACTACCTATTGGTCTTCCGTCAGGCTACGGCAGCCAAAGAGAAAAGGTGAATTATTTTTCTACATATATGTTGGCCAGAATTTCTTATACATTTTAGGCTAACACATCCCCCTCAGGGTTTGTTGATTTGGTGACCACTCCTACCAAGGGATCTCTGTCGCCTAGGCAATCCATTTTAAAGCAACCAGGCTAGGTGAAGGGGTTGTTATTTGTGAGCGTATGGAAGAAAGATCTCGCAGAGCCGAAGTCCCTATTTTTGAACAGGAGGATGATGATATATATCTCTTATCTGTCTCCACTACCTTTGTATTGGCTATCTTTCATTACTCATATTTCTTGGTTTTGTCTTTCAGGAGCCACTATTAATAAGGCACAATAGGCAGCGGGACATCCTCTTTGGCTCGTACTTTCGAACACTCGTAAGATTCTCTATCGGCTAGCCTCAATATCAGAGTTTCTTCTGTTGAGGCAGCCGAAGAGGTTGACATAACCGTAGAGGTATATCATTTTCCTTCGAGTCTTGTTATCAATTGTCTCTAGACTCTTGCCTCTCTTCTGAAACTGTCATTTTCTGTACAAGAGACCGCTAGGGAAGATCCCTCGGCTGAAGCCAACCCAATTGATGACTCAGAGGCGTCAGCTGAGGTCATACCTGAGGACGTACTTTTGTAGTATTTTAGTTCAGCCGACATCGTACCTTTACCCTCTTCGCCGATCGGTATTCATGAAGAGCGAGTTGATGAGTTTTTAGCCAAGGGCATCCCCACCAGCAAGGAGGAACTTCATGCATTGAGGACCTCTTTGTTCCGGTTGTCGAAGGAGGCGAGTGACTCTCCAACTCTGGCGGCCGCCTATAATGACATAGCCTTGGATTTGAATAGCCTATTATTTTCACATAAGGCGGCCAAAGATAGCCGTGATGAAGCGGCCGTAGCTCTGTAATGTTTGGGATCTCTTCAGCAACAAAAGAATCATATTCAGGCTATTTTTACCCAGGTAAATGAGGAGAACCAGCGAAGTGTCGATCGCAGGCGCGATTTGCATGGGCGACGATCCCAATTGCAAGCAGAATTAGAGAAGATCCATGCAGAGATAAGGACTATAACCCCTGAAATAAGTGCCCTGGACTCAACTATTAAAACCCATGATTCCTCTTGCTCCTTTTTGTTTCGATAAGGCCGCCATCTGGATAATGAGATATGGGAGCCTAGTAGTCAACAACTTGTTTGGGAATCGGATCTGAAGATGGGTAATGAACGGCTGCCCAACTGGAAAATGAGTGTGCTGAATGAAAAGGAAAATTTGCTTGTGTAAAGCCGTCATTACCTGTTAATCCTTCCGAAGTGGTGTCAGAACCACATCATTCTTCAGCCACGACTACTTTTTTGCCAGTTGATCCTGCCGTCCAAGTGCCAGGTGAACTTCTTACAGCCTTGCAAGATACATCGGTCAAATCGGAACAACAACTAAAAGATACTCTAGCAGCCGATACGCAGGTTCTTACCAAGACCCAATCAATTGGTATGGCTGAGATCGCACATGGGGTAGGAGTGGTAATCCCCGAAGAGTTAGGGGTAGTTGAGGTAGTGGTCGTTGGTGCGGCTGGTGATGAGGAAAAGACTGCCGCAATTCGGGAAGACCAAGCAACCGTTGATTCGGCTGATCCTAAGATTTCAATAGTTAGTGATATAGTGCAACCTTCGATTGGTTCAAGGCCGACCAATTCATCTTCTTAGTTGTATCGACCCCAAATCAAAGGGTCCGTTATTGTGACCAGACAACCAGTTTGTGGCTGTCGTTTACCCATACATTCCCCAAATAGAAGAGAAATTTAGCCTCTTTTGCGACCAGACAACCGTCTGTGGTTG
The DNA here is from genome assembly GCA_029783415.1 of Anisodus acutangulus. NCBI lineage: Eukaryota > Viridiplantae > Streptophyta > Magnoliopsida > Solanales > Solanaceae > Anisodus > Anisodus acutangulus. The sequence continues at coordinate 36,825,332 of CM056511.1, read as the reverse complement.
TTGATTACTTATGCATGTCCCAAAATCGATGGGTAACATTTCTTCAAAATATCTACCATTTACATTTCTTTTCCATGCATGTTTATCGCTTGATCCGTAGAACAAAGACAAACAAAGTTAGGCGTAAAATTTCTATCGGCAGCTCAACTTCATCGGTTGCAAGCGTTGGTTCGTTGTCGTGGTTCCCATCGCAGATGCCTCGGCTATCCTTGCCTCAGAACTTAAGGCAGTCAGCCGATGCCACAAGTCACGTATGATTTGGGTTTCCTCAGCCATTTAAATCCTCCAAGGTAAGTTGTGGTTCGGCTAATTATTTTATTTTAAACCCTCGCGAGGTAAGATTACAGGATTCCCAAGAACCTTCTTTATACTGCTCCGTGACGGCTATGGGATCCATATATGGTGAATAGAAGACAACCTCTACGTTCTGAACCCCTAGTCGGAATGGGTTATCATTCGCTGGGACGATTACTATCTTGTCTCCTTCCTAAAATATGAGCTTTTGATGCATAGTAGAAGGAAAGCATCGGCTGGTGTGAATCCAGTCCCTGCCCAGCAGAATGGTGTAGGATGGCTTGCCATTTATTACAAAGAAGGCAGACCTGACCGTCTTAGGACCTACAATAATTTCTGCTACTAGAATCCTCAATGCTTCAGAAACTTCTCCCATAAAGCTAGCCATTTTCATGTTAGTTGGGATGAGATCCTCCTTTGTTTTGTTAAGATCCTTCAAGGTAAGCAACGACATCACATTCAGCACATGCCTATTGTCGACAAACACCCGACTAATAATTTTGACGTTAATGTAAGCCTTGACGTAAAGGGTTTGAGGTGTTTAACCATATCTTCTGTAGGTGCACCAAATACGGTGCTCATAGTGTCCCTAGCCGGGGTATCAACTATTGTTGCCAACTCTGCGTCTTCTACACAAACATCACCTTCTAGGCTATCCAGCGCAGAGCGGCTGACCCAGAACTCACATGGGATTAAGCTGACCATTTCAATGTCTGCCCAAATCTCATCAACCAGGTCGTGGCTAAATAAATCAAGGATGGAGTCCCCTCCTTCATCCAATTCGGCTAACCAGAAGCTCATATCTTCTATTTCCTGGAGACAAATGGGGATCGACTGGGGATCCTCTAACTGAATCCTCTACACGATCTGTAGGATTACGTTAATTAGAGGTCCATCAGGGGCCACGTTCTTTTGTCGGGGTTCCTCCGTCGGGTTGTCGGTAGGCTATTCATCCAACTCTGGTTGACCAACGTCTCTTCTTTAGGCGACATTATCCCTGAAGCAACTGAGTCGAATGCCCGCTCGATAGCCTCGGCTACGGCAGACTCATGAATCTCATGATTTTCGGTTGCCTTGGTGTTGGAAATTAGATGCAATTTTTGTTGCATATTACTCAAGGCCTTGGCACGTTACATCATTCTTTTTGAGTCCTGGATGCAACTCTCGGTGATGCTTCTTTCTTTTCGGGAGCTTGATTGACAGACCACTTCCTCTCTTCTGTGTTGGCGATTTGTTTAATCATTCTCTGGGGTCTCATCTAGTCCTCATTTCTTGCTGTGATACGTAAGGACGAAACACCCTCATTTACGTTAAACTCGACCACCCTCTGTTTGGTTTTTGGGAGTGGTTCTTCATCTATTCGAGGCATGCTTGGTTGTCGGTTGGTTGGCATCCGTACTTTCCCCCCAAGCCTATGCCTGGTGCCGATAGGGACCCTCCTGAACCTCATGGTTTGTTCCTGAAGTTCTCGTTCAATGTCCCTCGAGTATTTAGGGCGACCAAGAAAACTGATCCTAGCTGGCTGCCTGTCATCGCGAATCTCATGTAGGCTGCCTAATCGGTTGAACACAGAGGTCATTGTGGCCTTCTCCCATTCGGTAGGTTTTTTTGGGACCCACACCTTTTTTATCGACTGTCTCCCTTTGGTGTTCCTTGATTCATTGAGCTTAGCAAAAGATACCATAGATATTGGTACCGTGGGAAAGGGGTCGGTATCAATGGACATTTCAGCCATACTCTTATCGACTAGGTTGAACCTCTCCTCTTTGATGCCCTTTTGGATCGCCTTTCTGAAGACCACACAATTAGAAGTAGAGTGGATGTATGAATTATGCCACTTGCAGTTCTTATCTTTGAGTTCCTCGGTAGACGGAATCATATGACCATCAAGCAGCCGAATCTGCTTATCTTTGAGCAAATGATCAAAGATCTGATCTGCCTTTGTGATGTCAAATGAGTAACCGACCCTGTCATCGGATGAACTCATCTCCTTGCCTTTTACGACTTTCAAGGCTAGGCAAGAGTAAACCTTACCCCTAATAATCTCTGCCACCATTGCGTCTGCTGCGCCGTCGGCTGACTCTGAGTCGAACTCATCCGCTTCAATGATGGATACCAAGTGGGAGCCTCAATTTTGGCTGGCTCTTCACCGCTCTTTCTCTTGGACGTACTGCTCTATTTGACTAGCCTTTTCGGCTAACTAGCTCAGGTCAGAGCAGGATTGTCCCACCAACTTCTCCTTTAATTGAGGGTGCATGTTGTTGATTATCATATGGGCACACTCATACTCAGAAAAGTGTACGGTGCATTTTTCAACCTTCTTTCTGAATCTCTCGATAAAATTGACAGTCGATTCATCGACCTGCTAATTAAGATTCGTTAAATCAGTCATGGTAACCTGAACCTGGGTTAATAGAACCTATCATGGAAGCAATCATCCATGTCAGCCCAGCTTTGTACGAAATCAGAAGCCAAAGGGAGTACCATACGAAGGTTGTTCCCATTAGAGAGAGGGAATAACTGTAACTTGTGATACTCATTCTGGCCAGACTCGCCGCATTGTCTAGTAATCTACTGATGTGCTCGACAGTGGATTTGCCGTCGTCGCCAGAGAAGATGACAGACTCTGGTATTTTGAAGCCCATCGGCAAAGGTGATATCCGATCTAACCAATCTGGGTAAGGCTTCTTATAAACAGGCATGTCCAAAGGTTTCAGTTGGATACCGAAGTACCTCCGCATGGTATTAGCAATAATTTCTGGGTTTATCAGTTGTGACGTCCCCTTCCGATTCTCGACTGGATTCGGCTGGTAGGCGTTCTGCACTGGCGACCTCCATTCTGCACTTTGTTGGACAGGGGTTTGAAGGTTGTAGGTGGTCTGCTGGCCATTACTAATATGTGGGGTAATGCCCTATTGTTGTTGTTGGGTATGGCCACCAAAGCCTGCAACCCGAGCTCCTGGAATGGCTAACTGTGTGTAAGGATATGGTGGAACAGTATTCCATAGCTGCTCTCTTCGGACGTCGATTGTTCTTAGAAAATTTATACTTCCTGGAAGGTATGGATTGGGTACTGGCAATGACTGCTGGAATGGTATTCCACTGTAAACAGCGTCACCAGATAGTCGAGCTAAGTCATAGCTAGGGGCCATCAACTGCCAATTCGGCTAGCCAACATTGTTCGTCTGCATCATAGGACCGTTCGTAGAAATGTACCACATAACGGGCGGTAATCCAAAGTGTCCTGGAGCCTGAACTGGTCTCTGAGCCATATTGATCTGCCCATACTGCAGACTCGCTTGGTCTAGTGGCACATTTTGCTCCCCAAGGTTTGGCAGCGACCATGCAATATGCTAGTTGCCAGGCGATTGGGCTTGTGTTCCTAGGTGCGCTACCGGTTGCACCTGAGTAGGCACTAGCTGATGCACATGCGGTTGAGGAACAACACCGGGTGTCACGGTCTCATGCTGAACACCACCGCTCGTAAGAGGGATGACAGAACTAACTGAACATTTTCCTGGGTGCATTCGATTGGTTTCCATCTCCTTCGCTTGCTGAACCTCATTATGTATCATCGGCTTCACAATGTCAGCCAACTATTTAGAAACTTGGTACATAATATCGTGGATGTCTAAGTCAATCTGTTGTCTAATAAAATATGTGGTCATTATGGTTGGACTTTCAGATTGGCTAGATTCTTCCACAACTTGGGTTGATGGAGGAAGTGTAGGTGTATCAACCGATGTAGGCATACCCGATGAGGATGCTAGTTCGTTGTTCCTTCTGGGAGGATTTTATTTAGGATGTGTATTGGACTTGGGGTTCATTTTCTTATCGGACCTTAGGCGCATATGCCAAGAATGATCCTGACCTGGAGAATCAAACTTTGCTATTAATTCACCTATGGTCCCACTGGGCGTGCCAAATTTATTACCGGCCGAAATGTTTGCCCTTTTATCGGCTGGCGAAATTGGATCACAAATTGATTCCTTAAGTAAGCGATTTAGGCCGGAAGCGGAACTCTAACTTCTAGCAATGGGTTCCCCAACTACTCCAGAAAGTGTTAGGATGGTGAGTGAGTAAACTAAGATGTAAGAAAAATGAATGCAGCTGAGTATAGTAAAGTAAGTAAATGATAAATAAAGTAAATGATAAAGATAGATAAAAATTGAGTTGTTTGATTGATTGTGTTGTCCTGCTATATACAAAGAATGATCCTATTTATAGTACAAAAAAAGGGAAAAACTATACAACGTGATCCCCCCCCCCATGTCAGCCATCAAGTAACCCACTAAGTTTAATAGCCTACTATGGGGGAGGTGGTGCCGATTTTCTCGCCCTCTACTCATGCTCGGATAATGGCCCTTTCTTTTAGCTGTTGTTGGTCGTTACCGCTTCTAAGGGTCCGGAAACCCTTTTGACTTGGTCGTTGAGTTGTCTGCATCTGAGTGGGTCCCAGTCGTACCTCTAACTAACAACTCGGCTAAGATGCCTTAGTAGCCGATGAAGTTCTTGTAATCGAGGGCTATGAGTAAATTCGGCTCTGAAACAATTCGGCTGTCACTGAATTCGACTAAACACTTCAATTATTTTTGAGGGTTAACAGGAGGATGAAAAATTCTGACGAAAATCCCTTTTTGCATAACGTTTCTTAACAAAATAAAAAATTACACATCGATCCTTAAATAAAACTATTCTGGTATAATTCTAGTTCATTATATTCTCATATTTTGAAGAAAAAACGAAAAGAAAGTAAGCCATATAATAAGTCAATAACTTATTCTGTCAACTAGTTTGTGATACTCTTAACATTATTATTGGTGGTGAATATATTCCACCCCACTTGTTTGATATAAATTGTTTTTAAAAAAAAAAACAAAATTGCATCAATGTGCTTTGTTATTTTAATTTCGTTCTTCCAATAAATAGTTTTTACTTGAATATATTTATTTTTCTTATTTAATTTGTTTGTACTCATGCATCTAAATATATTAATTTTGTTACCCATATTTTAAAGATCAAAGCTAGATACCTAAAAATAAGCAAACTTTATTTGTGGATTTTACAAAATATAGATCTAATAATAGGCCAAGGTGAACACCTCTCTCATTTAAGCTATGACCCAAACGATCTCTTTTTGAGGCATTTGGAGGAACAGGTACTCATATAAATTGAGAATTTTCTACGAAATACAATGTATTATCGCAAGAAAAAAAAGAGCACAAGAGTTGAATTATCAGAAAATTAATCACCGGTTCAAACAGTAACTCACTAAGAACTTCGAAGTTATAAATTCAATCAATGAAAAACAAGACGATATTTCTTTTTCCGAATCGTTAACTCATGCTTAGTGTAAATTAAATATTTCTATTTAAAGTCTTGTAGACATTAGGTAAGATACAATGAATTTGTTACCCATGAAGGTTGAATTATCGCATGAAAGAAATGGAAAAGATCAATTCTCTAAGTCAACAGAGTTTCTAATACAAGAATAAAAAATAACCTCCTTATCAGAATTTGGAAATGAATTATGGAAGGCAACTTACCAATTTGCTTATGTGAGTATGGACAATTTGTTGGAAATTTGCCTTTGGTGGGGAGGTGCGTCCACCCGTATTTAATGACTTAAACACTAGGGTTCCGTTTGTTGGAGGCTTTATCTCTTCACACGTGCATAATCTACTAAGTGAGTAGATGACCGTAGGGCCAAGAATCGTCAAATTTCATTGAGAAATGAAAGAGATATTGGTCCGCGAAGTAAGGTGTTTGAGGCATGAAAATATGGTGTGGGACAAATCTACCACATCGATGGGAAAGTGAAGAATTGTTCTCTTTATAAATCTCAAAATATTGGAGCCTTTTGGCTCAATTGCAGAGACGAATATATACAACACAACACAGAAACAGAAGAGAGAACAATACAAATTCTGTCCAAAAACGTGAAGCACAAACAGTGGACAAAAACAGAAAACTCTTTCTTCCTTTTCCATTCTTCAGCAAGTCGTTTCGTGTTTGTTTTCTTCGTCAGAATCAACCTATTTGCTTTGTAGTGTTAATTAGTTGTTGTTTTATTTTGGGAGACTATTGCCCGTTAACGTAAAAGCATATATACGGGGCAATCTTGTCTTAAAGACAGAGAGCCATCTCTCGACTCAGCCCACAGTTGTAACAATCCAGATTTAGTGTTTCTTGATTTCAGGTTATCAAGATTCAAGACTCAACAAACTTGCAACAGTTCTGAATATTAGCTTGTTTGTTTATCCTTTCGAACACTTGTAATATTTATTTACTTATCATATTTCTTTACCTATCCAACACAATTTATTATAAGTTCCAATCGTTAAAAAAAATTCTCAAACATTGAGCAATAATGCAAATTGTGAAGATAAGTCTATGAGCCAATGAGAATTTTGCTTAGTGCTGAACAAGTCAAGACTAATGGTTGAAAGCAAATTTAAATTTCATTGAAGTGTGAGTTTGGTCTAATTTTAATAATTATATTCTTGTAACTAATTAAAAAGGAAAGGAAAAAGAAAAAGCATAATACTTGACTATTACTTATAACAGAGGATTACAAATTCAAGAATTTGAGTAATATTGAGAGTAAAATATTTTCGTTTTATTTTATATGATAATGTTAGACTCACTAGATTTTTAATATAAGGAAAAAAGATATAAATATATTTATAACGTTTGCGATTTATTTTATATTATATCGTATGTTCACCTTTTGGTATATGAAAGCTCACTCAAATATCTTGTCTTAAATGTGTCCCTCCCGCTAACAGTTTTTTACGTGAGAATATTGATCTGATTTGGATGATACGATAGAGTACACGTAAAATATTTTAACATTTTCAATTATGCAAGTATATATATATTTAAACATTTTTTATTTTTCAGGAGGGTACTTCAAATTATTATAAATGATACATATATACCAACTTGATAATTTAGGAATAAAATCAGATTTTTTTATTTGTTTACATGCCTTCATCGTGAAAAAATGTCAAATCCAAGTTAGACAATCGATAAATGTATAGACAAATCTGACATGAAATTAACTTATGTGCGGGGTTTTCATGAACATATGGCCAATGTCAGACAAATCGAATATCTCAAGAGTAAATTCGAACATCTTCGTAAAAAAAGAGTGGTAGAAGATACTAAAAGTAGTTTAAAATTTATAGTCTTAAATATATCACTATTAGTATTTAAGGGTATTATTATTAATTGTATATTTTTTAAATTAGGTTGAATAATATTTCTTTTATAATTAGGTTGATTACTTACCTATTGTGTAGTAAGGTAATATTTCTGTAAATACTATATATTGTAAATCATCAATAAATGAAATCAAGGAACATATTCATTTATGGTATCAGTAGCCCAACCCTAAAATACGCCGACCTCCCCCCCCCCCCCCCCCACCCACCACCCCCACGACAGAAATCCTAGTTTTTTCGGCCATTCTCCCTCCCTCTTCCTCCAAAATTTCATCTTCCATGGCTGACAAAATCAAATTTCATCTTGCACTTGCAGTCAACAATAATAAAAAAAAATTCATCCTTGTGACTCTTGAGATGGAAAAGGGTCAATACTTCACGTGGGCAGAACTGTTCAAAATTCATTGTCGTGTCTACAAAGTTATCGACCACATCATCCCTCCTAAATCGAAGTCCATAGACCTATCCTCGACTTCGACTTCTGATGATGCACGTTGGTCTCGTTTGGATGCAGTTGTCCTCCAGTGGATATACGACATGATATCTAATCATCTGCTACACACAATCATTGAGACCGATGTCACTGCCTGCCAAATGTGGGAACATTTGGAAAATATTTTTCACGACTACAAAACTCAACGTGCGTTATACCTTGAAAATCAGTTTAAGGACGTTCATCAGGACGATTTTCCAAACGTGTCTGCATATTGTCAAGAATTCAAGATGCTTGCCGACCAACTCTCCAACGTTGGCGCACCAGTCACTAATCAGCGATTGGTCCTGCAACTTATTACAGGCTTGAACGAATCCTATGACGGTGTTGCCACCATCCTTCAATAATGCACGCCGTTACCACCATTTTATGAGGCATATTCGAAGCTAATTCTTGAGAAAACCTGGAAAATCAAGCGCAACACCACTCAGGCCAGCAGTGTAGACGCCGCCCTCACCACCACCGTCGGGCCTTCCGCCGACGGTAGGGCCTCCAGTTTTGGCAGCCAGCACCGCCGACTTGAGGACCCGCAGCAGGCCCCATTGACCCGCAACAACCGTCGAGAGTGGCGGTCCGGCAAGGGCCGCGACGGATGGAATTCTGGCAGCAACGACGGCGGCAAGGGGCAGTCCCCGCCTGCAGGAAACAGACACCAACGACCGCGGTAGTGGCAACAGCCTCCGCCGGTAGGAAACAGACACCAGCGACCGCGGTAGTGGCAACAGCCTCCGTCGTGGGATGCCTACCCGTTGTGGGCTGTGTAGGCCCCACCGTCACGGGCTTATCCTCCTTGCCCGTATTCGACATCCTCGTGGACTCTACCTCTGACCCGACAGACCCAACCTGGTATACTCGGTGTATGTCCACAACAAGCCTACACAACACAGCCCCCCTCAACTTATGCACCGACTGACATTGAGACAGCTATGAACACAATGTCACTCAACGCTCCAGACAAAAATTGGTATATGGACACATGCGCCACATCTCACATGACGGCATCACAAGGTACTCTCTCGTCTTATTCTAATTTGAGTAATTTAAATCAGAATATTATTATTGATAGTGGACAAGGCATTCCTATTCGTGGTTTTGGTCATTCATCATTATCCCCACCACATCCACCACTAATCTTAAAAAACGTCCTTCATGCATCTAAACTCATTAAGAATCTAATCTTTGTGCAGCGTTTCACAATTGACAATAATGTTTCCCTTGAGTTTGATCCTTTTAGTTTTTCTGTGAAGGATTTTACAACAGAGAGACGAATAATGAGACGTGACAGCACCGAAGATCTCTACCTTATTTCATATGCCGCCAATAAACCAGCCTCAGTTCTATCAACCTTTGCTGCTCTTTTGTCTTCCTTATGACATTCTAAATTAGGACATTCGGGAGATTCTGTTTTACGCTCCCTTAAGAACAATAATTTTATTCAATGCAACTGTATTTCTAAGACTCCTATATATGAATTATGCATTTTGGGGAAACATGTTAAATTACCATTTTATGCATCCACAAATTATACTTTAATGCCTTTCGATATAATACATAGTGATTTGTGGACTTCCCCTATTTTAAGTATGGTTGTCCATCGATATTATGTGTTGTTTTCAGATGATTATTCCAACTTTCTATGGACTTTTTCAATTGGTAATAAATCCCAGGTTTACCCCCATTTTTTCCTCATTTAGTACTTTCGTAAAAACACAATTTGAAAAGAGCATTAAATGTTTTCAATGACAGGGAATTCGATAATAACTAATTCAAACAGTTTTGCTCCAAAAATGGTCTTATATTTCATTTTGCATGCCCTCACACCTCCTCTAAAAATGATAAAGCCAAATGGAAAATCTGAACCATAAACAACCGAATTCGTGCCCTACTTACTCACACCTCAATTCCCTCTCAATTCTGGCATTACACACTCTCCATGGCCACCTATCTCCTAAACATAATCCCAAACAAGTCTCTAGTTCTACGGTCGCACACTCAAGTTCTGTTTCGTAGGAACCCCTCCTACCACCACTTGCGTATTTTCAGATGTCTCTATTATCCTCTCCATCCGACCACTCACAAACTCCAACCCCAGTCTTTTCTGTATGTATTTCTGGGTTACCCCATAAATCATCGTGGTTACTATTGCTATGACTTGTCAAGCCGTAAAATTATTATTACCATGTCCTATTTGATGAGTCTCAATTTCCCTTTGCCTCACTAAACTCGCCACCTCGGCATTCCTACGACTTCCTAAATGATGGCCTGAACCCCCTTCTAATTCATCATTTACATAATCCGACGTCCTAGTCCCCGACACACGCATCCACCACGGTCAGTCGGAGACTTGTTGCCCACCCGGTTCCACCGACAGTGACTCGGAACAGCCCGTCTAAAGGTGATTCCGCCTCCATCTCTTAGCCAACTGAGTCTCGGCCAGCCAATTCTGCCACCCCTACCCTTTATCCTCTTCCCGACAGTCCCACAACACTCCCCTCCTCCCATCCTGCATCCCGAGGCACGCCCTCAGACAATGGAAACCCGTGCCATGCACGGAATTTCCGAACCTAAACAACTGTTTAACCTATCAGTTTCAGTTGTCCCTTCCCTGTCCCTCGTAATCCGAAAGATGCCTTGTCCGACCCAAATTAGAAAGCCGCAATGATTGACGAATATAATACTCTTATTGATAATAAGACGTGTGACCTAGTACCCCATCCACATGATGCTAACATTATTCGTTCTATGTGGATTTTTAGACATAAAAAGAAATCTGATGGTTCTTTTGAGAGGTACAAGGCTCAGCTTGTAGGTGATGGCAGGTCTCAACAGGTGGGAGTGGACTGTGATGAAACGTCCTGCCCGATCGTAAAGCCCGCAATCATCCGGACCATCCTCAGCATTGCCCTATCCAACTCTTGGCCCATTTATCAGCTTGATGTCCAAAATGCTTTCCTACATGAGGATCTTCGTGAAACGGTATATATGCATCATCCTATGGGTTTCAGGGATCCTATTCATCCGGATTATGTGTGCCTGTTGCGGAAATCGCTCTATGGACTGAAATAGGCTCCTCGAGCATGGTACCAGCGGTTTGCCGATTATGTCTCCTCTATCGGTTTTCCACACAGCAAATCTGATCATTTTCTATTCATCTACAACAATGGTCCAGACATGGCTTACCTCTTATTATATGTTGATGACATCATCCTCACCACATCATCTAATGCCCTCCGCCAGTCCATTATGTCTCTCATTTTCTCTGAGTTTGCTATGAAGGATCTGGGGCCCCTTAGTTATTTCTTGGGCATCTCTGTCACTCGCCATTCTGGCGGCCTATTTCTATGTCAGAAGAAATACGCCGAAGAGATCCTTGACCGTGCTGGAATGACATCTTGCAAACCATCTCACACGCTAGTAGACACCAATTCCAAGCTCAGTGCTGATTCCGACCCTCCGTATTCAGACCCCGACTCACTATCGTAGCTTAGCTGGGGCCCTGCAGTACCTCACATTCACGAGGCCAGACATATTCTATGCCATGTAATAAATCTGTTTGCACATGCACAATCCGCCAGAAGCACACATGAATGCCCTAAAATGTTACGATACGTCCATGGCATACTTTACTTCGGCTTACATTTATACAGGTCCTCGCTCACTGGTCTCGCTGCTTATTCTGATGCTGACTGGGGTGGATGTCCTGACACTCGACACTCCACGTCTGGTTACTGCGTTTTCCTCGGAGATAACCTATTGTCTTGGTCTTCCAAAAGGCAACCTACATTATCCTGATCCAGTGCCAAAGCAGAGTACAAATGTGTAGACAATGTCGTCTCTGAGTCTTATTGGATCTTTAACCTTCTACTCGAGCTTCACTGTCCGATTAAAAAGGCAACACTGGTCTACTACGATAATATTAGTGCGATATATCTTTCTGGCAATCTCATCCAACATCAGCGCACCAAACACATTGAGACAAACATTCATTTTGTTCGCGAAAAAGTGGCTCGTGGTCAAATTCGTGTCCTCCATGTTCCTTCCAGATATCATATTGCCGACATCTTCACCAAAGGACTTCCGCGCATATTGTTTGATGATTTTCGAGCCTGCCTCAGTATTCGTGAGCCTCCTGCTTCGACTGCGGGGGGGGGGGGGGGTAATAGAATATTCACCAAATATTCTTACATTAATTGTATCTCTTAATTTAGGTAGAATTATGTTTCTTTTATAATTAGGTTAATTACTTACCTAGTTTGTAGTAAGGTAAATATTTCGATAAATACTATATATTATAAATCATCAATGAATAAAATCAAGAAACATATTCTTTTAGGTATGATTTAGTGGTCAATGAATTAATTGAAAACTAAGTTATCACATTTAATTTATGGAGAATGCAAAAGTATTAGATAATTTTTTTCTCATTTATTAAGTCTTGATATCATGTACCCTAAAAATTAATCAAGACATATAATAATTGATGGAAAAAAATCTTAATATTGAAGGAAAGAAGAAAAAGAGATACACTCCATAAAGAAACACATGGAGGTAGGGCTGACAATGGATCAAAGGTGGATTGGATGGAGCTCAATACGCGTCCACCCGCCAACCATCCATCCACTACCCGACCCATCCATCACCCTATTTTTCTTCATCCACATCCGATCCACCCATCACCCTATTTTTCTTCATCCACATCCGATCCACCCATCATCCACTATTTGAATCGGGTGCTTCGCGGATGAAAATTATAGCACAATCAATCAATCATCTAAAATCCTTGGTAAAATGAAAAAAAATACATCAAATAAATATCATCATACTGTTTTTACAAACCGTGTCTATGCTCCAAACATGCAACCAAAAAAACGACGACTTTACTTCCTTATAAAAAATATACTACTAATAGTCTAATACTGTATTAAATAATGATGACTTTACTTGATTGATTTCATAAAAATAATTGCTAATGAGTAATAACTTTGATATCTTCGCCAACTGAAAATAAATGCAATAATTACAATTAATGTCCCATGATAGAATTATGATTAAAAATTATCCTCTATAATAATTTTGATTAGAGCTCTTATGGAATCAAGGATAAATGCAAGACATATTTCTAAGGGCGAGGACATGAATGACCCAAAAGTATAATGAATTTTAAAATTATGATATTTTGTATAGTAAGAAAATATTTTTTTAAAATATTTTGCCTTAAAAAGTTATTTGAAGTTGAAGTGAAAAAACAGTATCTAAAAATTAAACGTACTTGATATAAGTGTATTCGAAAAAAAAACAAATCTTAATGTTGAATATTTGCGAGGAAAACTAATATTTCACTCAAAATACACGTTCAAGTCAATATTTTAATATACCCCTTGGAATCATTTACAAGTACTTGAAGTAAATTAGTACTATTTGCCAAAAAATATATTCTGTTTTTTAAGTTCTTCAAACTTTTTAAAATTATTTTAACAGTTACTATACATATGTACTAGTACTAATAAATTTCACAGTATAAAACATTATATTTGTATTATAAAATTTTGTAATAATAATAATTAATTTATAATGAAATGCTAAAATTTAGTTGTACATTAAAAAAAATTAAATTATAAACGAGTGGATGGATGTGTCGGATGGTGGGTTGGATGTATGTCCATCCGAATCCAACCCGATCTATCACCCGATTAAAATTCATGTTTTATCAAATTTTCATTCATATAATCAGGTCGGATGAATCGGATCCCTTCCTAGAGGGAACTGGAGGGAAGGAAGCAAAGCAAACTAAGGCTGGCTAGTGGGTCGGGACGGCCCGACCCCGCTTAGTAAAAAAAAAAATCGGTAGCGGGACTCGAACCGGGACAGTTCAATGTCTCGTCCCGACACGTTCCGAACCCGCCCCAGGCCCGCCAGACCCGAGCCCGTCCCGAGCCCGCCCCTAATCCCCCTTTTGCAATTATAACCGTTGCACCAACGACCATTTTAGATTTTGGCCGTTGGGCAACGGCCATTTTTGGCCTCCCCCCTCCCCCAACCCCCCCTACCCCTTAATATTTATTTTTAACCCATAAGTTATTATATTTACACTTTAACCCAATTTTTCAACTATAAATAACTCATTTTCTCTTCATCTTTCTCACAAATCTTCCTACAATCTCTCAATATATCTCTCTACAAGTCTACATTGTTTACTAAATATTCAATTTTATTTATTCATTTGGGAATTGAGAGTGAAGTTGGCAACTAGCTTGAGGATCTTCCATCGAGCAAAGTTTCAATTTTCAACCTCTCGATTACACGTCGACGTTACGTCGGCGTTTGGTACATTCGTTCCTTCATTAAATTATTATTGTCTATTTATTTTATTTAGCGCACTTAATTTTATTATCTTTAATTATTTATTATCATAATTAAAATGAAAGGATTAAGAGGTATGTTTAAGGGTAAGGGTGCTTCTTCTAGTAGAGGCAACCAGGGCAATGGTACTTCTTCTAGTCATCTTATTCCTACACAGGATGATTTTGTTGATACTCAACATTTTCCTACCATACCATTAGATTTAGACGAGGAGCTATTTTCTGGAACTCAAGAAGACTTTAATTTAGACGATGATCTAGATGATACACTCACGTAATGTTGATGACAACACACCCACTAGTGCACCTTCAACTGAAATGCCTCATATTCCCCCTAGTATGAGACGACGTCCAGCAAAACGACCATCAAAATCAGATGCATGGATATTTTTTGATAGGGACGTAGAGAATCAAGTAACTATATGTAAAATTTGTAAAAATGTTTTAAAATTTAAAACTGGAAAAGATCACGGTGGGACAGGGGGTTTAATTAGACACGTAGTAAGTGCTCATCCAGCTAGGTATGCCCAATACCAGGCTTCAAAACCGGGTGCGCAAACGCCCGCTCCATCGGGACAAGGTTCACATACTGATACTGTCCCGGATCAAGTACAAGGTCAAATTAACCTTATGACGGGGGGAATTGTAGGCCTCAAATACAATAAACATAGAGATTAGGAAGCAATATCAAAATTAGTTGATGTGGAGGGTTTGCCTTTTTCATTTCCTTCATCTCCCGGTTTTATTCATTACATTAGAGATATATATAATCCTGCTTTTAACGGTTTTCCTAGATCAACTGTTAAGATAGATGTATTTAAATTCGCACATGAATATCAACAATATTTACGTTATTCATTATATCATTTTAATGGCAAAGTATCTATCACGTCTGATATAGGTCATAGTACTAACGACCATGATTATTTAACGGTAACTTGTCATTGGATAGATTATAAATGGTCTATGCAAAAATGTATCTTAGTGTATAGATATATAGATGATAGGCACACTGGTACTTTTATTGCAGATAATATTTATCAAGTATGCCATTATTATGGAATAACCGATAAAATTATGACTATTACATTAGATAACGCTTCTTCTAACAATTAAGCTATTACAATTTTAAAAAATAGTTTAACTCCATCTTTTCCAGATCATTTTCATATAAAATGCGCGTTCCATATATATAACTTAATTGTAAAGGATGATCTATCACTTTTTCAAGACATTCTTAGTAAAATATAATTTGCTATAAACTTTATTTTTAAAAGTAATAGAGTACAACGAAGAAAAGAATATAAAAAAAATTGTCACGATTGTGAACTACCTTATAAAAAAATCCAGAAGAAATATCCACTAGGTGAAATTCTTTATACGAGCAACTACTTGTTGCTTATGACTATAGAAAACCTATAACTTTATTTTTTAACTCTCATAATCAAAATCCAGCTGATATGGTTGTAGATAGTGATTGGGTAAAAATTTCCGAACTTATTGTATTTTTAGAGAAATTTTTTCAAGCAACAAAAGAATTTTCCGGTATATATTATCCTACTATTTCAACTATGTTGTTTTATATAACTCTAATATTTTTATTACTTAGTAAATATATGGAAAAATCAGCTTATATGACAGCTATTAAAAAAATATTTTATTTCTATTCCCACTATTTATATTATTGGTGATGTATTAAATCCGACTATTAAAATAGACGGTACTAAACACTAATTGAAACTATTTACGATTGTATAGAAGTACTACCACCTCCAAGTCTCAAAAATCTAAATCACCCACCACCTATTGAACAAACTAAAAAAGAAGTGTTGTCTAGCGTAGAAGACCAATGCAAAAAAATATATAGGTTTTATCAACAAGAAAATGCTAGTAACTTACCGGCTTCCATACCATCTTCTTCATCTTCAACACAACCTCACAAAAGACATGTTGTTTCTGCGGCTAGTATTGAAAACCTCAGAAATAGAATGTGCGGCCGTACCGCTACTAACCAAATTAGCGAGTTGGATATTTTTGTTTTGCAGGGTTCTGTACAGTACCAAGAAGTTATCAATGAAGATGGACATGAAGACTTGCTGAAATACTGGAGGGGGAATGAGAAGACTTTTCCGACACTTTTAATGATGGTCCGAGATGTTTTGAACATTCAAGCTTCATCAACTGCGTCTGAAAGCGCTTTTTCTGCCGACAGGTAACAAATAGGAGACCACAGACACTCATTAGCCGGAGACAACTTGAAAATTGCAGTATTATTTAGAGATTGGATACGAGCGGAGAGGGGAAGATGCGGTCAACCGGAGATCAACGAAGAAGAAGATGAAAACTACAACGAAATCTTATCCGAAGGTAGTGAAAGCGATATGGACCAATTTGACCAACAAATACCAATTCCAACCGAAGAACCACAGGAAATTATCAAGCAATTACAACAAGATTTTTTGAGAGTGTAATTTTTTTAATTGCAATTTTATTATGTAATTTGCAACTTTTGAACAACTCCACAAAGTTGCAATTTAGATTTTAGACAATTGTATTTGTATTATAAAAAAATCATATGTCTATTAAATAATATAAGAGGCACAAAAACAGACTTGTGATATTTTTATTACACTATCTTGTCTTGTTTATTGAGTTTTTTTTTATACATATGTTATTAAAAAAAAAAATCCGTCGGAACCCACCTCGATCCCGATCCGACCCCGCCCCGCCCCGATTCCGACGGGATCGGGGCGGGACTGAAGCAAGTCCCGCCAAGCCCGATCCCGCCCCCTACGCCCGTCCCGCCCCGATCCCGCCAGACCCGAGCCCGGCCCACTGGCCAGGCCTAAAGCAAACAGACAATATGTGGTGCTGGATCAGAGAGTTTGCTTTTTGTATAAATAGAAGAACATCATCAGCTTTCTCAAACACTGTCCCAATCCTATGATTCTCCTTCAACACATCAACCCTTAAAAAAACAACTCTTCTAAAATCTTTAAAAGTCCCATTTGTTCTTTACAATATTACACACACACACACACACACACACACACACACACAAATTGCAAACAAGAAGTCTCAAATTTTCATATTATTAGGTACCCTTTATCTCTTTATTTGTTCTCTTCCAATTATTATGAACTTATATTTCCTGTATTTTTTTGGTTCACAAGTATGTTTACTTCTTTAATTGTTGCTGAGAAAAAAATGCAATCTTTTTAAACCTGATTATTATGCTTGAAAAGTGAGTATGATCTGTAATCAGATCTTAAGTTTCAAGATTTGTGATTAATCTTCTGCTTCTGCCCTTTTTTTCACCTGATTATGCTTTCATTTGATTTTGGGCTCTCCTTATTTTTATGTTTTTGGTACTTCTAAATGGGTAAATGATGGTTCTTGAAACTTGGAAATGCCTGATAGTGTCTTGGATCTTTACATATTGTTCAGTAATCCCAAGGTTATTATTGAATGCTGTAATTGCATACTTGTAATTGGTGATCTCAACAGTTATTTCTTGAAAAAACACAACACAGTTAGGATAAATCAAGAAAATGTGCAGATGTCCTAAAAAAGGTTTCTCATTTTTTTTTTGCCTTTTTGAACTTATCTCTGGTGTTAGGAAAGTTGATGTTTAGCCCCCACACACACCAAAATCCCACTCCCCATAACAAATACCCCTAATAGCTAAATTTGGTAGAGGTTGGTTTTCCATCCTTTAGTGTTTTGGAGATGTGTATAAATAGTAATCAGGTTTGTTTTGGATAAATGGGGATTGTTCTGTTTGATTAGAAGTTTATGCAGTTACAGTTTTCATTTACTAACTTGGATTCTGCTTCTTATATTTGGTTAACTTCTTTGTAGTATGCTAGTATTATTATTGTTTAATTGACTGATTGCTTTTGACCTGCAAATTTTCTTCATTGTAATTGATTAATATGTTGCTTCTTTGTTTTATGCAGATCCAGTAAATTGAGCTCTTCCAAAAGATTTGAAGAAATATTTCATCATTTCAACACTAGGTAAACTTTTGTGTCAATTACTTGGCTTTTGATTGTCAGGAGATACAATTTACTTTAGTCATTGATTTTATGTTGTCCAAGCTCTAATTTCATTACTTGAATTAATGTGTTAAGACTATAAATATGGAAAATTTTGAAAAGACTTGTACATGATTTACAGTAATGTGCAGTAATTACCAATCTTGCTAAACTCGACGCAAGTATCACAACCAACTACTACCTCTGAGCAAGCCACTTATCCATTTTTGTTGTAGTAGAAAATCAAGAAATCGTTTTGTGTGCTCCTGGAAAGTGCCAAATATCTTCTTCTTTTTTATGGCGGTGGTGTCTGGGTCAGCTTGTGCGCACCTTGACTGTTCCACCGAGTATCTGCTACCGAACACCAGCACAATAACTTTGTTCACCAAGGTTGAGACAAATGGAAAGAAATCACCTAGTGTCAAACATCTAGAAAAAAAATCTGAAAATTTAATTTCTAGTTAAATCTGAACTTTCTTATAATGGTTGTGTACTGGCCAATTTGCGTGCACATGGACTATCCCACCAAGTAGCTGCTACCTCTCACCAGCACAAGTATCGAATAACTCTATCCACTAAAGTTTAGGCAGATGGGGAAAATTTGGAGTCTATCTTCTACCTTTATGAAAATGAGTTTTTCCAATGGTGTCTACACTATTATATCAGTTTAATCTTCTTTGAAGTGCTATGTTTCTTCTCTAATGGTCATTATATTCATTCATTGTCTAGGTTCCAATCCATTATGGGCCTCTCACAATATCCAACTCCAGCAGATGCAGGAGTACTAGGTGTGATTCTAGTAAACACGGCCATATCCATCTCCATTGTCAAGGAGATACTCCGATCGATCCTTCATGTGATTGGCATCCGTATCGCATCATGGGAAGACTATTCTATCGAAGGCCCGTTGGGCTCCTCTGAATACTGTGGAAGCCCACCCGAGTCGTACATGGAGGACTTCAGAACCAGAACACCTTCATTTTGTTACGACTCGCTATGTACCGCTAACCACCCTGAACAAGAATGCTCCGTGTGCCTGACAAAATTCGAGCCTGATGCAGGGGTAAACCGTCTCTCGTGTGGCCATGTTTTCCATAAGGTGTGTCTAGAAAAGTGGCTGAGGTATTGGAATGTAACATGTCCTCTTTGCAGAAATTACTTGATGTCTCAACAAGAAGAGGATGATGCATGTCCAATGTGAGATTAAACGGTCTATGATTCCACTTCATCCATTCCGGGATGTTCTTATGTACAGCTTAGCTTGTCATGTTTGTTATGCTTTGTGTCCTCTCTGAGTGACGGGTCTCTTTGGTGTGACCAAAAACTTATACATTGTTGTACATGATTTAATCTTGTAGTTTGTTGTATTTGTAATGCTTTGCGTCGTCTCCCAGTGAAGGGTCTCTTTGGTATGACCAAAAAACTTAAACATTGTACATGTAGTTCTGTAGCTTGTTGTATTTGTAATGCTTTGCGTCCTCTCTACGAGTGACGGATCTCTCAAGTGTGATCAAGAACTTAACATTTTTGTACATATATTACCCAAAGCTGTCTCTGTTGTTCCATTTTCTACAAGCAACTATATTACTCTTTTAGTTTGCTAGATGGGGTGAAATCTCAAACCTGATATGATCCTTATATGATAAATCACCAGAAAAAGGTGAAGAATGAAGGTTGGAAAAGAAAGTTTCAAGGTTCAAATAAAATGCATCTTCTTGGTACTGCTGTTTTTTATATTAAGCTTGACATCCTTTATGTGCCTCTTCTTTTCTCCGGTAAAAATGTACCGCTGTCGGTGTTTACATAAGCAAATGAATGTAAAACAATGTCTAACATATACACTTTTTAACATTTAATTTTTATTTTCATTTGTTGATTCTTAAGGTTAATTGTTTAGCTAGGGGGTAGACACTTGGTGATGGTAAGTGTGAGAAATTATGGGAGAATACTATTATTATTGAATTGTGTATCTACATTATTACATTGAACCCTATTTATAGACACTACATGACAATCTTTTTTCAAGTAGGATACTATATATAAATCCTATTCATATGCCTATTCTAACACTCCCCCTCAAGCTGGTGCGTACAAGTCGTATGTACCGAGCTTGTTACATATGTAATTAATACGAGGACCAGTGAGTGACTTGGTGAAAATAGTTGCAAGTTGATCACTTGACTTCACAAATTTTGTAACAATATCTCCGGAGTATCTTTTCTCTGACAAAGTGACAATCAATCTCAATGTGCTTAGTCCTCTAATTAAATATTGGATTTGATGCAATTTGAAGGTCGTTTTGTTATCACACACAAGCTCCATCTAACTTATTTCTCCAAATTTTAATTCTCTTACTGTTTAATCCAAACTAGCTCACAAGTTGCTACACCATTGCTCGATATTCTGACTCTGCACTAGATCGAGCAACGACACTCTGTTTCTTCCTCTTCCAGGACACCAAATTACCTCCTATTAACACACAATATCCGGATGTAGAACGTCTATCAGAGGGTGATCCTGCATAATCAGCGTCTGCATATCCAACGATTTGCTCATGGCCTGCCTCGATCATCGAAAAGCAGCCATTTACCTGGAGTAGACTTAATACATCGCATAACGTGGACAACTGCATCCCAATGACTATCACAGGGGAATCCATAAACTGACTTACGACACTCACAGAAAATGAAATGTCATGTATAATCATTGTGAGTTAATTCATCTTACCAACCAACAGTCTATATCTTTCAGGGTCATTGGGTGGCTCCCCTTGTCCTGACAGGAGTTTAGCATTTGGATCTATATGAGTGTAAATGGGTTTACATCCCATCATTCATGTCTCCTCAAGAATGTCTAAGGCATACTTGCATTGCGAAATAACAATACCTAACGTGGATTGAGCAACCTCAATACCTAGAAAATACTTTAGTATGTCGAGAACTTTAGTCTGGATTAATGCTTAAAGAGATGTTGCTTTAAATTAGTGATACCATCTTGATCATTGCCAGTTATAACGATATCGTCAACATAAACCACCAAATAAATACTCAAATCTAGAGTTGAATGTCGATAAAACACAAATGATCTGCTTTACTGCGAGTCATGCCAAACTCCTGAATTACTGTGCTGAATTTACCAAATCAGGCTCGATGAGACTGTTTCAGACCATAAAATGACCAACGCAATTGACACACCGGATTAAACTCCCATTGAGCAACAAAACCAGGGGTTGCTCCATATAAACTTACTTCTCAAGATCACCATGGAGAACAATATTCTTCATGTTCAACTGATAAATAGGCCAGTGGCAGACAACAATCACGGATAGAAAAAGATGGACACATGCTATTTTAGCCACGGGAGAAAAAGTATAACTGTAATCAAATCTAAATATTTATGTATACCCTTTTACAACAAGGCGAGCCTTAAGCCGATCAACTTGGCCGTCCGGACCAACTTTGACTACATAAACCCAACGACAACCAACAGTAGATTTACCTGAAAGAAGAGAAATAGGCTTCTAAGTACCACTCGTGTGTAAAGCAGACATCTTGTCAATTATAGCATGTCGCCATCCAGGATGAGAAAGGGTTTCACATGTAGACTTAGGAATGGGGACAAATGATAATGATGATACAAATGCATAATGGGATGACGATAGACGATGATAACTTAAAAGGTTATAATGTGGGTTAGTATTACGAGTGGACCGTTTATCTTTTCGAAGTACAATCGGCTGATCAGGAAGAGACAAGTCCGCAATAGGTGCATGGTCTGACGCATGACATGAATCATCTTGACCTGATATTGGGTCTGATGCTGGACGCGGTCGACGATGATAAGTTTAAAATGGTGGCATTGTGACTGGAGATATAAAAGTAACTGTAGATTCCTCAAAGGTAGGTAAAACTTGAGGTATAGGTAAGACCTCAAAGATATCAGGATGATCGGAAGGAGACCTAAAGTAAGGTTGAGACTAAAAATATGTGACATCGACAGACATAAGATATTGATGGAGATTAAATGAGAAGCAATGATACCCCTTTTGAACCTGAGAATAGCCAAGAAAGACACATTTAAGAGAGTGATAGACTAATTTATCTATTTCCGGAGCTAGGTTATGCACAACATGTGCTCCCAAAAACACGAGAAGGAAGAATGTACAGAGATGACTGAAGGTATACTATGAAATATGAAATCTGATTCTGAATAGAAGATGAGGGCATTCGATTAATTAAATGGAAAGATGTAAGAACTGATCGCCCCAAAAACGCAATGGAACATGGAATTCAATGAGAAGAGTGTGAACAGTCTCAATGAGATGCCTATCCTTCCTTTCTGCTACCCCGTTTTGTTGAGGGGTGTAGAGACAAGATGTTTGATGAATAATTCTTTGGTGTCATAAATTGCTGGAACTGGGAGAATTTGTATTCTAAGGCATTATCACTACAAAAAATATGAATAGAAACACAAAATTAATTTTGTATTTCAGCACAAAAACTCTTGAATATAGAGAATCCAAAAAGAAAGAGCACAGGAAGGACTCCAACTTAGAACGATCTTTCATTAAGAATAGTCAAGTACATCTGGAAAAATCGTCAATGGAACTAACAAAATAACGAAATTCTAAGTGTTAACTGACTCTACTAGGACCTCGAATATCAGAATGAACTAATGAAAAAATAGACTTTGCACGACTCTCGGCACTACGTGAAAAGGTAGTGTAAGTATGTTTCCCAAGTTGACATGACTCACAATCTAATTTGGATAGATTAGACAAACTAGGCATCATCTTTTATAGTTTGAACAGACTCGGATGTCCCAATCGTTTATGGATTAAGTCAGGAGGATCTGTAACCAGACCTGCTATGGAAGAATTAAGAGTAGAGTTAAGGTAGTAGATGCCTTGTGTCATATTCTACGCCAAACTTATGTCCCGTACTGTGGTCCTGC
The DNA here is from genome assembly GCA_029783415.1 of Anisodus acutangulus. NCBI lineage: Eukaryota > Viridiplantae > Streptophyta > Magnoliopsida > Solanales > Solanaceae > Anisodus > Anisodus acutangulus. The sequence continues at coordinate 36,801,970 of CM056511.1, read as the reverse complement.
ATAATAAAAGAATTATCAAGAAATAGTTAGGGACAATTTAAGGCACGAGTCAAACGACTGACCGATGCAAAATTAAAATGGCAATCAAGGACATAAAAAACAGAATTTAGAGTGACAGAGAATATGGGTTTAGCTTGTCCAGCTCCTTTTGCATTTGTTTGGATCCCATTGGCTAAAGTAATAGCGGGAAGAGATTGTGAATAATCAATATTCGACAAAAGTGATTTATCACCAGAAATATGATCAGAAGCACCGAAGTCTACAACCCACGATTCAAGGGTTTTAGAGTTTGCGATTGAGGCTACTTTGTTACTTGTTCGATACTAAATGTACTCATTATATTTTTCTTAGGATAAATAAACCCGTTGATTACCTGTAGTGGCAGTCTGAGCAACATGAGCATTCTTGGGTGGTCGACCATGCAAAGAATAACATACTTTATGAGCGTATCCAAACCTATTACAATAACTACACTTAGGTCGAGATCTTTCAAACAGATCTCTTTTTTGTCGATTCTTCATAGACTGTGATATGCGATTTTTTGTTCACCTCAGTATGGGTTCTGAAGTAATCATAGGACTTGAGCTTTCGATTCCCGTATTTTTGAAGCAAAAAATATCACACCCAAAATACATGGTTGACTTGAAGAAGGGTCTGAACAAAGAAATTGACTTTGAGGTTTCTGTTTTTTTGGAAAAGTCACTGGAAAAAGTCTTACAGTAATTCAGAAGTTGAAATCTTCTTAAAGATTGTTGGAAAACTTCAGTCGAGTCCCAAAGTACAAGTAAATTTCAGAAAGTCTGCCGAAAAACTGATAGATAGTGTCGGAAAAACTCAAATTTTGTCGAAAAATTGATCGGATCATTGGAAAGTGGTTGGAATCTAGAAGAAAATGGTATGGGTCAGCTTGGAATCTCTGCGTGACGCTGACAATAGAATATTTTCTCAAAAAAATAGCTGAAAATGCCATAAACACCTGAAATCATCGGAATTCAAAAGAAAATTGATGGGAAGGCTCGCAAGGACTAGGCGACTAGACTAGAAAAAGAATACATCGCCAAAAAGTGGCCAAAAGATAGCTCACGCACCGGCGTGTGACCCAGATCTCGCCGGAAAAGTCGCACATCTGTTCAGCGCGTGGGGGCGCGTGAGGTGGTATTTTCCGGTGGGTCTGGCTGGAGTTTTGTCACCGGTGGGTGGGGGACCTAATAGTGGTGTTGGTTTTCGCACAACACTGACAAAAAGTGAACAACACAAATCATAGCTTGAACGTCGCCGGAATTTGACGCACGACGACTGTCTTGATTGAATTTCCTTTTTCGGATATTTCACACCAGTGCTCTGATATCATGTGAGAAATTATGAAGAAAAATATTATTATTGAATTGTGTATCTACATTATTACATTAAACCCTATTTATAAACACTATATGACAATCCTTTTTCAGGTAGGATACTATATATAAATCTTATTCTTATTCCTATTCTAACAGTAAGTATTTACCCTTTTCTCTTGTGCTGGTAAGATACAAAAGAACTCATATATTCTGCCTTTTTTAAATTAAACTTCATGTTATGGTGTATCAACTCTTTCTTTCCTCACTTTTCTTTCCTTTTGTTGGTTATCTTAGTGGTGGAGTGTGGTATAGTGGTGGAACCAGAATTTTCATTAAAGAGAGACAGACAAAGAAATAAACACAGAAGAAGCCAAGATGATTCAACATATAGTAAATATGCATTAAAAAGAAAATTACCTATCTACACAGTGTAAATTTCTAGTGAAGAAGTGACAAGGGTGGCTCGGCGACCGGCGGAGTGAGGGTAAGAAAGATGTGCAACCATTTAACTAAGAATCAAACAATACATAAATACACATCAATCTACCATCCTACATCAATTTACAACTTCACTTATCAATTAACACAGTTCATAATGAGCAAGTAAATAAAAGATAAATGATTAGAAAAGATAGCAGCTAAAAGAACAATTATTACTATATGTTTAATACTTTCATATCTGAAAGAGCCTTAACTGTTGAAGCTACCCCTGAGCTGAACAATGCTAAGTCACTTTCCAGCTGCAAGCTCGGAGAGTTTCGAGCCAACAGACATGCTAGTGCGAGTAAGGCCGGAGTTCCTATGGTATCGGCACCTGAAAGAACCTACATGTGTGGTTGGTGAGCACAAGCAGCTGTACTTTACACTTGATGTTTTTAGTAGGGTTGTTGGAGAAGAAGGCGTGGAGGACGGCATTGGTGGTGAGTTCTTCACTGCTTCTAGCCATATATGTGGTAGATTTAACTTCTTATTCTTCCTTGTTTGTGCAATGTCAACTGATTGTTCAGCCATAGCTGGTTGTGGTTGTTCAGCGATCCTTCAAGTAGACTCTGCAGAAGAAATCAATATTATGGACAAACTACGAAGGATATTCATGATATACTCGGCTCTCCCTTTCTTTCTTTCCTGGTTATCTGTTCTCTAGTCGGATAATCATACCATTTTGCCATACTAAATTCAGAATTCATTCCACGCGGAAAATCTTCTAGCTAAGTGAGAGATTTATGTTCATTCACTAAACTGTGAATGGAATGTATGAGGTGGGGTGGGCTTATCTTATGTATGAATCTACTGTTGGGGTTTACAAGGATTTGCAAGAAACAGAAATTACAAGTAACTGCTTATGTAAGAATTGAAATTACAATTCAATTAGAAAATTGAAAATTACAATATAACAACAAAACTGAAATTACAATAGTTGTTGAAAAGAAGACCGAAAACTGCTTTGATTTTTGCTGAGTCGAGTGTGACACTCTGTCCTTAAGACAATATTGGCCCGTATGTATCCTTTATACGTTCCGGACAATTCATCTCCCAAGATAAAACAACAATGGAACAATTGAGCAAAGAAAACTCAAGAGCGACCGTGAAGAATATTGAATAATGAAATGATGCTAGGAAGTTATAGGAAGAACTGATTTTCTGGTTGTATATTTTCGTGTATATCAAGTGTATTTTTTCTGTACCTCAACAATGGTGTAAGGGGTGTTTATATAGGTGAGGGAGGGCTGTTTAACTGCCCCCATAACAGCCATTATTGGCCAAATAATGTCCATTATGGAGGTAGTAAAGCCACCAAAATAAATGGTGAAAGACCAACGGCCCACGGCCCACGGCCTACGACCCACGGCCTACGACCCACGACCCACGACCCGTGACCCGTGACCCGTGAATCCGAGAGCCCGAGAACCCGAGAACCCGGAACCCGGAACCAGAACCGGAATCGGACCTGCCGGGCGGGCGGCGGCGGCGCGCGTGTGGTCTTTCCTCGAACTGAAGCACATCTAGGTCCTCCCTCCTTTAAACACATGGGATACCCCTTGGGGTCCCAAACCCCAAACCAATTTCGAGTCTTATATACACAACAATTCTTTCTTCCTCTACCGATGAGGGAGAATTGAACACAACACACCACTTTCCATGCTTCAAACACCTCACTTCGTGGACTAATATCTCTTTCATTTCTCAATGAAATTTGACGATTCTTGGCCCTACGGTTATCTACGTACTTAGTAGATCATGCATGTGTGAAGAACCGAATTCTCCAACATACGTAACACTAGTGTTTAAGCCGTTAAAGTTGGTCGGTCGCAACTCCCGCCAAAGGCAAATTTCCAACAATCCCCTCTTGAAAGAGATTTTGGCGCACTCACATGGTGCCTTTTCCATTTCCAACAATATTTCAGCGGACCGATGTTGCATAAGGAGAGGTAGCATCAGCTTTGAACCTTCCATAGTTGAATACCATCGGACTTACTTACTGCGCGGTGAACGTGATGTCTTGAACCGTCAGTGTTTAGTGTAAGCCAAGTCAATGGTACTAACACAACAAATTCCCTTACTCTCTTCTTCGTAATGTTTTGTCCGTTTTGGCCATGGACAACGTCTTGGATTCTTAAGTGCGTTCATTTTGAGGCGGCCCGTCCTCGCACTTAAATAGGTGGTCTCCTACAAGGTATCCTGCTATACCCCACTTCACAAGTGTTAGGAACCATTAAAAGTTTCCCAAGAACCTAACCTCAACTGTTGAGGATCATTACAGGTTTTGAAAACTTAACCTTTACCCATACTGCAGACAACACTTAAAGTCTATCGCGGGAACGGCTGTGGATTTGGTGTTTCTTTTCAGAAATCACTATCCGAAGTGCTCATACTTCCACCGAAGCGATCAACTGAACCTTTACAACTTAGTTTTCCCATTGAACCAAATTACTGGGATCTCCAGTTAGTAAGGTTGGGTTACCGCTGTATTAGTCCTTATATTTTGGGTTTTAAGCCCATTCCCCTAGACAGGCAAGCCATCTGATCTTTGGGTAAGCCCTTTGTCAAAGGGTCTGCTATATTATCCTTAGACTTGATGTAATCAATGGATATTATACCCATGGTGATCAGTTGCCTAACGGTCTTATGCCTCCGTCGAATATGACGAGACTTGCCATTGTACATAGCATTCCGTGCCCTTCCTAGAGCCGACTGACTGTCGCAGTGGATCATTACCGAAGGTACGGGTTTGTTCCAACACGGAACATCCTCTAAGAAGTCATGAAGCCACTCAGCTTCTTCTCTTGCTTTGTCTAAAGCGATAAACTCTGATTCCATTGTGGATCGGGCGATGCAAGTTTGCTTAGAGGATTTCCAAGACACAGCCCCACCACCAATTGTAAATATATACCCACTGGTGGACTTGGTGTTCTCTATATCAGATATCCAGTTTGCATCACTGTACCCTTCTAGTACAACTGGATATCTCGAATAGTGCAGCCCGTAATTTAACGTGTATTTCAGGTATTGTAATACCCGATTCAACGCCTTCCAGTGATTATCACTCGGATTACGGGTGAACCTAGCCAACTTATTGACTGCGTAAGCAATATCAGATCGGGTGCAGTTTGTTATATACATCAAATTACCGATCACATGTGCATATCGCTCCTGGTATACAGGTGCACCAAGATTTTTATCAAGCTTTTGATTTGTATCCATTGGTGACTTTATCGGTGAACTGTCTAACATCTCGAACTTTCTCAAAACATCATCGATGTAGTGAGACTGAGATAAGACCAGTCCATCAGACGTCTTAGAGATTTTAATCCCTAAGATGCATCTGCGATACCCATATCCTTCATGTCGAAGCATTGTTTCAACATGTTCTTAGTCTTTAGGATTACCCTAGGACTGCTTCCTGTGATTAACATGTCGTCTACATACAGGCATATCATAACAAATGAGTCAGAGTTACCTTTCGTGTAAACACATTTATCACACTCATTAATGGCGAACCCTTTCGATAGTAGAGTACTATCAAATTTTTCGTGCCATTATTTCGGGGCTTGTTTCAGCCCGTACAGAGATTTGACAAGTCTACAGACTTTCTTCTCTTGCCCTTGAACCACATACCCCTCGGGTTGGTCCATATAAATTTCTTCTTCCAAATCACCGTTTAGGAAGGCTGTCTTGACGTCCATTTGGTGTATCTCAAGGTCACGCAAAGCTGCGATCGCAATGAATACCCGTATGGATGTCATCCGGGATACCGGGGAGTAGGTATCAAAGTAGTCAAAGCCTTCTGTTTGCCGATAGCCCTTGACTACCAACCTGGCTTTGTACTTGTCTATAGACCCATCTGCTTTGTATTTTCGTTTGAGTATCCACTTACACCCCAACGGTTTATTTCCCGGAGGAAGATCAACCAACTCCCACGTATGGTTATGCAGAATGGAGCCTATTTCACTCTCAATAGCTTTTTTTCAGAGCGGTGCTTCTGGAGTTGACAACGCCTGAGCAATTGTCCTAGGTTCATCATTAACCATAAAAGCTACAAAGTCAGGACCAAAGGATTTATCCTTCCTGGCCCTTTTACTTCGCCTTAGATCCATCTCTGGAGTCTCCAAGTTCTGAGAATCTGGAACACTAGATTCCGGATGTTCAGCCACCTCGAGATTCGCTAGATCTGAACCATTCAGATCTGAGCAGTCAAGGACTCCCGGTTCTTGAGAGCTTTGTGCATAACTTTGTTTGCGAGAGGTTATGTCTTTCTCCTTTCTAGGAAAGGTATTTTCAAAGAATAGAGCATTCCTTGATTCCATTATTGTACCCTGGTGGATATCTGGAATATCTGACTTATGCACTAAGAAGCGATAAGCACTACTGTTATTTGCATATTCGATGAATATGCAATCTACAATCTTAGGCCCAATCTTGACCTGCTTTGGCTTGGGTACTTCAACCTTTGTCAAACAACCCCACACCTTAAAGTATTTGTAGGTGGGTTTCTTTTCCTTCCATGATTCATATGGAGTTTTGTCCTTACCCTTATGTGGGACTCTGTTAAGAATCGTATTAGCGGTAAGGACGGCTTCTCCCCACATGTTTTAGGGAAGACCGGAATTGATAAGAAAGGCATTCATCATTTCCTTTAATGTGCGGTTCTTACGTTCCGCCACACCGTTTGATTGAGGTGAGTATGGAGCCGTCGTTTGATGAATAATGCCTTCTTGGGCACAGTATTCCTCAAAAGGCGCTACATATTCTCCCCTCTATCGCTACGAATGGATTTAATCCGTAGGCTCAGTTGGTTCTCAACTTCTGCTTTGTAACGTCGGAACGCTTCAAAGGCTTCATCCTTACTTTTCAACAAGTAAAGGTAACAATACCTTGTGCTATCATCTATAAATGTCACAAAGTACTTGTTCCCCCCTCTAGTTTGTGCAAACTTTAAATCACATATATTTGTGTGAATAAGTTCTAGAGGAGCGGTATTTCTTTCGACGGATCGAAAAGGAAGCTTAGTAAGTTTTGCCTCTACGCACACCTCACACTTATGTTGAGGGTTTACGTCGATAGACGGCAACAACTCCATCTTTACCAGCCTTTGAATAGACTTGTAGTTAACGTGTCCTAATCTATGATGCCATAAATTAGAAGACTCAAGCAAATAAGAAGAAGGTTCAACTTTATTTCCTTGACGCAATATAGACATGGCATTCACTTTGAAGAGGCCTTCACAGACGAAGCCTCTCCCCACAAATGTGCCATTTTTAGTGAGTACAAACTTATTTGATTCAAACACTAGCCTAAAACCAGCAGTAACCAATAAAAGTCCAGAAACTAGATTTCTTCTAATCTCTGGGACGTGCATCACTTCCTTCAGAGTGAGTTCCTTGCCGGAAGTCATCTTCAGGACCACCTTTCCAACCCCTACCACGTCCGAGGAAGCGTTGTTGCCCATGAACAGCTTCTTGTCGGAGACCGGAGTGTACGTGGAGAAGGCATCTTTGTTGGAACAGATGTGTCTTGTTGCACCTGTGTCCACCCACCACTGCATCGGATTCTCAACCAAGTTGGCTTCTAGTACCACGGCCGAGAGATCCTCAATCATGTCATCCAGGAGCGTGTCCTTGACGACGTTAGCTTGAGCCTTGCCTTTCGACTTGGCTTTCTGTTTTTGCTCAGTCTTGAGCTTGCGGCATTCCTTGATCCTATGATCAGGTTTCCCACAGTGATGACAGTTACCTCTGAACGTCTCCGCTGCGGGGGCTTTGCCGTCTTTGTGAAACTTTCGCTTGTTGCTTGTTTTCCCTTTGGCCTCAGCCAGATTTGCCTTTGCCTCAGCATGTTGTCTACCCTTTGGCAAGGTCTTCTTATTATCTTCCTGAATTTGCAGTTTGATAACAAGCTCTTCAAAGGTCATCTCCTTTGTCTTGAGTTTCAAGTAACTCATAAACTCATTCCATGAAGGAGGTAACTTTTCAATCAGTGATGCAACCAAAAACTGCTCGTTTGGCTTCAGTCCTTCCAAATCCAGATGATGTAAAATCATTTGGAATTCCTGGACTTGGGACATCACTGTCTTGCTGTCCACCATTTGGAATTTTAGAAATTTTCCAACGATGAACTTCTTAGTACCCGCATCTTGTGCGTTGTACTTCTTTGCGATTTCCCACAGCTCTTTGGCGGTGCCAACGGTAGAATATACCGTGTAGAGAGGGTCTGCCAAGCAGTTCAGTATATAGTTCTTGCACATGAAATCGCTATGATTCCACGCATCACGAACCATCTTCATGTCGTTAACGACATGGATACCGAGGCCCCCTTCACCCGTTTCAGCAGGCGAAGAGTCCATTTCATCTCCAGCTTGTGGAGGATCTTCCGTAAGGAACTGGGCCATGCCCATTACTGTTAAGTAGAACAACATCTTTTGCTGCCATCTTTTAAATTCTGATCCCATGAACTTTTCAGGGCGATCATGGTGGTGTGAAGAAGAGAGGGGAGCTCCAACAGTCGGGAAAAGCGGCGGTGTTCGCCTTGAACAAAGAGCGATAGCAGCAGCAGCGGCGGGCGGGTTATCGCCTTGGCCAAGAATGGCGATGGGAAGGCAAAGAACGTTGCCTCGAGAGGCAGCAGCAGCAGCAGCAGCAGTAGCAGCAACATCGGTCATATTTTCAGCCATGTTATTGCAGTTACCGTAAGCAAAATATTGTCTTAAGTTGTTGGGGTTTACAAGGATTTGCAAGAAACGGAAATTACAAGTAACTGCTTATGTAAGAATTGAAATTACAATTCAACTAGAAAACTGAAAATTACAATATAACAACAAAACTGAAATTACAATAGTTGTTGAACAAGAAGACCGAAAACTGCTTTGATTTTTGCTGAGTCGAGTGTGACACTCTGTCCTTAAGACAATATTGCTCCGTATGTATCCTTTATACGTCCCAGACAATTCGTCTCCCAAGATAAAACAGCAATGGAACAATTGAGCAAAGGAAACTCAAGAGCTACCGTGAAGAATATTGAATAATGAAATGATGCTAGGAAGTTATAGGAAGAACTGATTTTCTGGTTGTATATTTTCGTGTATATCAAGTGTATTTTTTTTGTACCTCAACAATGGTGTAAGGGGTGTTTATATAGGTGAGGGAGGGCTGTTTAACTGCCCCATAACAGCCATTATTGGCCAAATAATGGCCATTATGGAGGTAGTAAAGCCACCAAAATAAATGGTGAAAGACCAACAGAAATTCTGAATTTCTGGAAACTTCAGGGACCAAACTGTACATCTTGAAACTTCAGGGACCGAACTGTACATCTGAAAGAATTCTGGTCCAAACTGTACATCTGAAGCTTCTGGGATCAAACTGTACTTCTGGAAAAGTTCTCTGGCCCAAAAGATAATATCAGAAGGCCCACAGCCCATAGACCGGTGAACCCGGAACCGGACCGGACGGGCGGGCGGCGGCGGCGCGCGCGTGGTCTTTCCTCGAACCGAAGCACATCTAGGTCCTCCCTCCTTTAAACGCATGAGATACCCCTTGGGGTCCCAAACCCAAATCAATTTCGAGTCTTATATACACAACAATTCTTTCTTCCTCTACCGATGAGGGAGAATTGAACACAACACCTAGGGGTGGGCGTATATCGGTTTATATCGGTTTTATATCCGGAAAATATGAACCGAATAAAAATCGGTTTTTTTAAAAAAAATCGAATACAACTTTTTTTTTAAAAAAACCGATATATCGGTTTATATTGCCGGATGTATCGGTTTGTATCGGTTTTTTCTAGTGAGCCGGGCCGGATCGTTTTTTTTTTTTTAAAAAAATTGAATTTCCAAAACTGAAATTTACATTCACACCTACACTATCATGAAATTTCTACGTTGAAATCTATTGTGTATCGTGAGATTTTTACTAAAGAAAAAAGAAAATTAGAAATCGATTTGGGGGAAAACACAAATTGATTGGAAAACGGACGTATTTCTAAAAATTGGCTGTTCCAAACCGCCTTATGGCGGTTTGACCGGCCCCGTCTCGAAAAAATACGCAAAATCAAAAAAAAAATCGGGTAAAACGGACATTCGAGTACATAGTTATGACCATTTAAAGTTTTATCAATTTACAACTATTTTTTCTCCATACATTTTATGTCAATGTTTCCGTGATATGTTAATCAAGTTCATACCGCATGCGACTTTCATAACATAGATTAGCTTCAATAACTATGATTCAAGAGATAGTAGTAGCCTAAAATAAAATAAAAATAAAAAAAATAAAAAAAAATATTAAATTTTCGGTTTTTCGGTTCGGTTTGTATCCAAAATAAAAAAACCGAACCGAATCACTAAATCCTGATTCGGTTCGGTTTTTTGAAAAATCGGTTTTTTTTTAAAAAAAAACCGAGAAAAAACCGAACCGAAATTCGGTTTGGTTCGGTTTTTTCGGTTCCCCGGATTTTTTGCCCACCCCTAACAACACCACACTTTCCATGCTTCAAACACCTCACTTCGTGGACCAATATCTCTTTCATTTCTCAATGAAATTTGACGATTCTTGGCCCTACGGTTATCTACGTACTTAGTAGATCATGCATGTGTGAAGAACCGAATTCTCCAACATACGTAACACTAGTGTTTAAGCCGTTAAAGTTGGTCGGTCGCAACTCCCGCCAAAGGCAAATTTCCAACATCTACTATGTGTCATGTGAAATCTTGGTTCTTCAATTAGACATTCAGTTTGAAATTTCATGCACACAATGAATTACGCCCCGTGTCAAAATTAGAGATTGATGTTCCATTATGTAGACGCTGCAATAGAAGTGAAAAGTCGCTAGAAACATGTGACCTGTATGACTAATCTAATGACGAGCGTTTCATAAGGAGATCACGAGATAAAAGATCTTTTTTATAAAGAGATTTGGTTCAAAGCTCTTATAGAATCTTCGGGGGACCAAGATCCTGATTACAACTCTTATAGAATCTTGTTGGGATGTCATTCCTTTTTCCATTTATACTGGAACCATTGAATTCATTAGATAATGCATCCTATCTCGAAAAATATGAAGGGTATGCCAAAAGAGTGAAATTATAATGTATCCAGGCAGATAATGGAAGGAAAAACTCTAATAACACTTTCAGAAGGAAAAGGGGAAAGATTTTGTTTCTCTACTGTAGACAGAAAATTCCATATCAATGAATAGAAATGGCATTCAACAACAACAATAAAGCCTCTATATCAAACAAGTAGGAGTTGGTTATATGAATTCTCACAATCTATATCGCTCCATTTAAGCTCGTATATGAAGGAAACAAATTAAAAAGAAACTAAAGGACCGACACATATAAAAATTAAAACAAAAATTAATTAATAAAAGAGAGAACTGTAATCCTAAAAACGATTAACTAAATACCTGAAAAATGCAAGACTGGAAAATGATAAGATGCAAAAGAGGTCAAGTGGATGAGAAATATTATCTATGAAAGGAAGTTGAAGAAGAAATGTTTTTCACTGTTTAATTAGGAGTCTTTTTGGTTAATTAAGAAAAAAAAAACTCCTTCCCGTATTTGACTCTTCCTTAGTTTTAGATTTCAGCTCACTCTGAGGTTGATTTCTTTTCTTTTTTCTGCACCACTATTTTTCCTTTTTACTATTGTTATTAGTATTAGTTTTAGTATTACTACTATGTATTATTTTTATTGTTATTATTATTAATTTGGAACATACAATTGTATCCTTTATAAAGTCGCACTCTGATTTATACATGTAAAAGAATTACATTATTAGTGTATTATATTAAGGTTACAAGTTCCACTTAATATCAAATAGTCACATGTAGTTATCTTTTAGGAACTTGATAATATAAGAAAGTTCAAGGAAGATTAGAGGAAAACAATCGAACAGACAAGGCTCTGTAAGAGAAGAGCGGCGCATAGAAATTGGCTGACAGTCAAAAGTCTAGTCACGAACGAAGCTCATATAGCTATCATTGAGGGACTGGATCATTCTAAAAAAGCAATATTCAAAATCAAAAGCTATTGCACCTTTAGCGAATCGGGAGGGCTCCCTAAAAATTCCTTGTTATACTGATGTATGAAAGTTAAACTCTCCTTGTATTTATACATGTTTATAGTTAATTATCTTTAATTTCATTATTTCATACTTATTTCTTTGGATGCATAACTTTTTTTCTAAATTTCATTAATGATGTTTCCAGTAATGACAAATCGAAGTAGATCTTGAATTAGTATTCAGTCAATCAGATCCTATTAATCTCACTCGAAAAGACACTGATTTTCTTTTAATTAAAGAAAAAGACCCTGATCGCGAACACTATGTATCTGATAAGAATTTTCAAAGTTCATTTTATTAAAAAAAGTGAATTATTTTGTCAAGGAACCCCCCTCATTTGCATACTTGTCAATATTGAAGATCTGGAGTGGGGTTACAATAGTGGAAAGTTGCTCAAGCTACAAAATTTCTCTTTTTTCTATAACAATTTGTTAACACTCAAAAGTAATTTAAGTGTTTAGCCGAATTCAGTGACAGTCGAACTGTTCCAGAGCCGAATTTACTCTTAGCCCTCAACTACAAGAACTTCATCGGCTTAGTTAGAGGTACGACTGAGACCCACTCAGATGCAGACGCCTCAACGACCAAGTCAAAAGGGTTTCCGAACCCTTAGAAGAGGTAACGGCCAACAACAGCTAAAAGAAAGGGCCATTATCCGAGCAAGAGGAGTAGAGGGCGAGAAAATCGGCACCACCTCCCCCATAGTCGGCCATTGAACTTAGTGGGTTATTTGATGGCTGACGGGGGGGGGGGGAATCACGTTGTACAACTTTTTTTCCTTTTTTTGTACTATAAATATGATCATTCTTTGTATATAGCAGGACAACACAATCAATCAAACAACTCAATTTTTATCTATCTTTATCATTTACTTTACTATACTCAGCTGCATTCATGTTTCTTACCTCTTAGTTTACTCACTCACCATCCTAACACTTTCTAGAGTAGTTGGGGAACCCATTGCTGGAAGTTAAAGTTCCGCTTCCGGCCCAAATCGCTTAGTTAAGGAATCAATTTGTCATCCGATTTCATCAGCCGATAAAACGGCAAACACTTCGGACGGTAACACAATTGTAACATCATTAGCCAAAAGAAGAAATTTGCTAAGGAATAAAAAGCCCGAATAAAGGAAGAGTGTTGCGGTAGGCTGACAATCAACATAAATCTTGTCAATTCATAATGAATTCTCATAATACATATATTGTTATTAAGAAGAAACACGTCCTAACATAAATCTTGTCAATTCATAATGAATTCTCATAATACATATATTGTTATTAAAAAGAAACACGTCCTTGTGCATTTCTCTTGAAATACACTTCAGAGTGACTAATTTCATCATGTGGGAGAGCTAGAAATTTAACAAGGCGATTAAAAAAATTTGAATTTGTGATGCAAAGTAATCTCCAAACTACTTTTGCCACTATAAGGGGATTCAAAAAAGAAGGGGAATTACTACTTTTATAGCTGCAATTTCGAGTTCATATTGATCATTGGTTGAGACTGAGAATTGAACTATATGATATCAAATCTTCTGTTGTCCTCAATAGCTCAGTCGTAGAGATATTGGTTGTTAACCTATTGATCGTAGGTTTGAATCCTACTTGAAGAGATTTGATTAATTCTGAATTAAACAATTCAAAATAAAGGGGCTTGCTTTGCTCGTTCACCGTCTTTGACAGACATGCATATAATTGCAGTAGATTACAATTCCTTATGACAGAAGATGCAGTCTAGACAATACCAATATCAATGACTAGCAAGATTTTTGTTTGGGCATGATCCTCTTTATGTTAACAATTTGACTAATAGCAGTACATTATTGAAGGAGCCATCTGTTTCAATATATGTCAGGCGTTTCAGTGCTACTTGTGAGAATACAGAAGGGTACAAGAAAGAACTTTGATCAGCAGATTAGGAGAGTTAGTGAGACCAAACAACAATTTCATGGTTCAAACAAAGCAAGCAATCCAAGAAAGGAACTAACATAAAAAATTGATATAAGTTACTAAATGAGGGGTACAAGCTTGAATCAGATGCCCAAACAAAACTGAGAAGGTACTAACTAATGAACAAAATTTACTATTCAGAAAAGAAACTAACTGAAATCGTGATTCTCACTCCACAGCTTTAGACCAAAATTTTCCTAAAATATCGGAATGGTACAAGATTTACCCCAACACAACAGTGGTAAAGATTAGCTGGAAGAAGTGCATGTATTGATCCCATCCTTTCAGTCTTTAGTGAGATCATTATACGTCTTGATCTGTTTTTTACCCCTCAAGAAAACTTTGGTATCAACTGAAACCCTCATGTAACCGTCAAATTCGACAGGACTTCCATTATGAAGCTTTGCTGTCTCTGAATATCATTCACTGTTTTCGTCCCACAAATCCTTGTAGTCATGAAGGAAATGTGTCGAATACTTATCCTTTAAAGGATTTAAAAAAGACGTTTCCGGCTCATTTGTTGCTGTTAAATATACACAATATACATGTGTATATTGTGTATACTTGTCACGGATTTGGACTGATTTGCTCTCGGTTTATTTGGACTGATTTGCTCTCGGTTTGTGGACTGATTTGTACCAAGTAATTTATGGTAAATATTTAGTATCCTAGTTTAGGTAATGTTGTAATATAATTAGTAGTGTATTACCATAATTAGTGTATTACCATAAATGTATAGAATAAGGTTTTAGGAATATGATTCTCCTATTTTGTAACTTGTATATATAGCCTTTCAAGTAATGAAAATAATCAAGGGGATTATTTCTTTCATGATATCAAGAGACTAGGTCTAACAAAATTTTTCCCTCTCCCAAAATTTTGTCCTTCTCGGCCGAAACCCATCCCCCCCCCCTTGGGTTTCTTTAAGAAAATTCGTCTTCCGCTCTCAAAATCTCTCTTAATATTCCCAAATTTCCCCTCCTTCGTTGTTCTTTCAATATGTCTAAGAACAATTTTCATCATGCCCTCATGGTTTCTAACATCAAGAACAATATCCCTATTGTGCTTGAGATGGAAAACGTCAAATATGCGACGTGGGCAGAATTGTTTAAAATTCACGCTATCTCCCATCAAGTTATCCATCACATAATTCCTCCCGCTGCACCTATTCTCGCGGAGGATCCTCAGTTATGGATTACTCTTGATGCTACCGTTCTCCAGTGGATTTATTCCACTATTTCGGTTGACCTCTTACAGACGATTATTGAGCCGGATACCACGGCTATGGCTACCTGGAATAGATTGCGTGACATATTCCAAGATAACCAACATTCATGTGTTGTCACACTCGAGCAGGAATTCTCTCTAGTTCGCATGGAAGAATTTCCAAACGTATCTGCATATTGCAAGAAACTCAAGGAATTAGCGGACCAACTCCGTAACGTTGGCGCACCTGTAACAAATAATCGTCTGGTTCTACAACTGGTTGCCGGTCTTTTTGAGGCCTATAATGGTGTTAGGACTCTCCTTCGTCAAAGCAACTCACTTCCCGCTTTTTATCAAGCCCACTTCATGCTTACTTTGAAAAAAGCCGATTTGGCTAAAAAGACGGCTACCGGAGCAAGCCCCGTCATTCTAATGACGTCCTCCAAAAATTCTTCAGGTTTTGTTGATAATTCGGGCCAAAATCGTACTCATGGTGGCGGCAAAAATAAACATAAGAATAATAACAAAAACCACAGGGCAAACGCAGCGGTTCTGGTAGGTCAGCAGGCCGGCAGTGGGCCCCGTCCAGTCAACAATGGGCCTCCTCCCTACTGGTCCTAGCAGTGGGGCCCATGGCAGTGGGGCTGGGACAATGGACCGTGGGCCAGCAGCCCCTATTTTCCAGCAGCTTCAGGCAGCCAGTGGGTTGGACAGTCTCCTTTCAGGCCCAACAATCAGCAGTCACGGCCCACTGCCCACTAGCCCAGTAATTCCAGCAGTTACGGCCCAGGACAACCTAGTTCTGGAATTCTTGGGCCTCGGCCTCTGCAAGCTCACCACGCAGCAGGCCCCACTCAGACAGATATCGAGGCTGCGATGCACACACTTGGGTTGACGCAACCGGATCCAAATTGGTACATGGACACCGGCGCAACGACACACATGACCTCCGATCAAAGTACTCTCTCGTCTTATGCCAATTTGAGCAACCCTCGTGGTATAATTGTTGGTAATGATAACTCATTCCAATTCAGGGTTATGGTCATAAAACTCTATCTCCCCCCAATCCTCCCCTTATCTTGAAAAATACTTTACATGCCCCAAAATTGATTAAAAACTTAATGTCTGTCCGAAAATTCACCACTGACAATTCCGTTTCTATTGAATTTGATCCTTTTGGTTTCTCTGTGAAGGATTTCAAGACAGGGAGTCCTCTCATGAGGTGTGATAGTAGGGGAGATCTTTATCCTATCACATCCGGTTTCAATCCATCGAGTCAAGCCTTGCCATCAGCCTTTGCAGCCATTTCTCCTTCCTTGTGGCATGCTCGCCTTGGTCATCCGGGATCCTCTATTTTATCTGTTTTAAATAAAAACAGTTTTATTTCTTGTAAGTACGAGTCGTACTCCACTTTGTCAATCTTGTTCGTTAGGAAAAATTATTAAGTTGCCTTTTGTAGACTCAAATTCTCGTACGTCAATGCCATTTGATATTATTCATAGTGACCTATGGACGTCTCCTGTTCTAAGTTCGTTGGGTCATCGGTATTATATTCTTTTTTTGGATGATTATTCTAAATTTTTGTGAACGTTTCCAATTGCAAATAAATCTCAAGTGTTTTCCGTCTTCATCAAATTTAGAGCATTCATTAGAACACAATTCGAAAGAGAAATAAAAAATATTTAGTGTGATAATGGAAAAAAGTATGACAATAGGGTGTTTCGGGAGTTCTGTGCTAATATTGGGTGTCCTCATACATCTTAACAAAATGGAAAAGCCGAACGCAAAATTCGTTCCCTAAATAACATTGTCCGCACTCTCTTAATTCATGCTGTCGTACCCCCATATTTTTGGCATCATGCTCTTCAAATGGCGACTTATCTCCTTAACATAATTCCTTTCAAACGTCTGACATATTCTTCCCCCCTCCAAGTTTTATATAATAAGAATCCTACTTATTCTCATCTTCTGGTTTTTGGGTGATTATGTTATCCGTTATTACCATCCACCACAATTAACAAACTTCAAGCCTGATCTACTCCGTGTGTGTTTTTGGGTTATCTGTCTAATCATCGCGGTTACAAATGTTTTGATTTATCCTCCAAGAAAATCATCATTAATGGCCATATAATTTTTTATGAAACCCAATTTCCATTTACTAAAGTTCATACTCCTGAGCCTAGTTCGTATCATTTTTTGGATGATGGTATATCCCCATATGTTGCTCACCATTTTTCGGACATTTCCCAGACCCAAAATCCTCCAGCGGGCCCACTGCCCGCTGGCCCCACTGTTCCGTCGCACTTCCAGTCATTGGATCAGTTCCAACGATTGGGCGATCGGTGATTAGGCTGGTCGATTGCGACTCGATTTGCGATTTGGGCCAGAAAGCCCATCGCTTCTTGGCGATCCGTCCCGAGCCCAGCAAATTTCCAAAATTCACTCAATTCGTCCTCGAGGCAGCCCACTTGAACAATTTGAAATAATCCTATTGATTCCTATGAAAATAGGAAATTTATACATAGACCGGTCATTCGTAGTCAGCGGGGTATTTTTACACCTAAAAGACATTTTAATTTACATTCTAATGTCTCTAAATCCCCCTTGCCCCGTAATCCTGTGTCCGCCTTAAATGACCCGAATTGGAAAATTGCTATGACTGATGAATATAATGCTCTTATTGATAATAAGACGTGGGAGTTGGTGCCCCGTCCATCTGGTATTAATGTTATCAGGTCTATGTGAATTTTTGCTCATAAGGAGAATTCAGATGGTTCATTTGCTTGACATAAGGCGCGGCTTGTGGGTGATGGTAAGAATCAACAGGTTGGTATAGATTGTGGGGAGACGTTCAGTCCGGTGGTCAAACAGGCTACCATTCGCACTATGCTTAGCTTGGCTCTTTCAAAGGCATGACATATTCATCAGTTGAATGTCAAGAATGCTTTCCTAGATGGTGATCTCAAGAAAACAGTCTATATGCATCAGTCGTTGGGGTTTAGGGTTTCCCAACCGTCCTCATCATGTATGTTTGTTGAAGAAGTCCTTATATGGGCTTAAGCAGTCTCCACGGGCCTGGTATATAAAATTTGCTGACTATGTTTCGACTATTGGGTTCACTCACAGTAGGTCAGATAATTCCTAGTTCATCTACCATCGTGGTTCGTCCTTGGCCTACATTTTGTTGTATGTGGATGATATCATTTTGACTGCTTCTTCCAATGCCTTACGCCAGTCTATCATGACCATGCTCAGCTCTGAGTTTGCTATGAAAGACTTAAGTGCCTTGAGTTACTTTTTGGGAATTGTTGTCACTCGTTATTCCGATGGATTTTTCTTGTCTCAACGGAAGTATGCAGCGGAGATCATCGAGAGGGCTGGGATGTCATCCTGTAAGTCCACTTCCATTCCAGTTGATACAAAGCCCAAGCTTAGTACCGCGGTAGGCGTTCCCTACGAGGATCCGACCCGCTATCGCAGTCTTGCAGGGCCTTCAGTATCTTACATTTACCAGACCGGATATTACGTATGCAGTCCAACAGGTGTGTTTATTCATGCATGATCCCAGAATTGAGCAAATGAATGCACTCAAACGCATCATTCGGTATATTCAGGGTACACTGGACTATGGTTTGCATTTGTATCCTTCATCGACATCCACACTTGTCTCATACACAGATGCTGATTGGGGTGGGTGTCCAGACACCAGACGGTCTACGTCCGGCTACTGTATGTTCCTTGGCAACAACTTGGTCTCTTGGTCTGCGAAGCGTCAGGCGACTCTATCCCGCTCAAGTGCCGAGACTGAATATCGAGGGGTCGCCAATATGGTCTCAAAATCATGTTGGTTACGTAATTTACTTTTAGAGCTTCATTGTCCGATTCAAAAGGCAACTTTGGTTTATTGCGATAATATTAGTGCCATTTACCTTTCTGGTAATCCGATTTAGCACCAACGCACTAAACATATCGAAATGGACATTCACTTTGTCCGTGAAAATGTTGTATGGGGTCAGGTACGCGTCTGTCATGTCCCGACAAGATATCAGGTTGCAGACATCTTTACAAAGGGTTTTCCCTCAGTCCTTTTTAAAGATTTTTAAGGACAGTCTCAGCGTTTGAAGACCGCCCGCTATGACTGCGCGGGTGTGTTAAATATACACACAATATACACATGTATATTGTGTATACTTGTCACGAATTTGGATTGATTTGCTCTCGGTTTGTGGACTGATTTGTACCAAGTAATTTATGGTAAATATTTAGTATCCTAGTTTAGATAATGTTGTAATATAATTATTAGTGTATTATCATAATTAGTGTATTATCATAAATGTATAGAATACGGTTTTAGGAATAGAATAGGAATATGATTCTCCTATTTTGTAACTTGTACATATAGCCTTTCAAGTAATGAAAATAATCAAGGGGATTATTTCTTTCAGTTGCAATATACAGGTGTCTTCCGTCATCAATCTTGTCTTGCAAGCTAGAAAGAAGAGCCTCGGGAGAAGTATCTTCAGCAAGATGTGGCCATAATTCCCGGTTCTTTGCCTTCTCCCATCTCACAACATGAACCGAGTCATAATCCCAATTCAACCTAGAAGCAATAGCCGAAACAATATCTATCAACTATCGTGACTTCCACATTAAATGCCACGGCTGTTGAACAACAGATTCAATCTCATCCTCACATACTCTGTACCAGTAATTATCCGGCTCCACGCTACCAAACTTTTTCATGAATAAGTATCCTTCAGTCCCGATAACTTCATAGGCGTAACTCTAAAATCTTCCACGAGATGGAGAGATAATCCGTCTTTTTGGTGCCATTTTTCCCAATCAGACCAAAACTGTTCCTGATCAAGAACTGATGCCGAATCCTTTAAATGTTCAAAGTCAAAGTAAAACCTGAAATTAACATAAAAACATCCACAATGTAGTCATTAAAAGAGTTTGTTTATGGGGTGATTATTCTTTTGATAGTTTTTATACTTTCTTTTATATCAGTTTTCTCATATGTAGGTCAGTTAACCAGGTCATATTGAAATATTGTGCTTCTTTTAGTTAAAAAATATAAAAAAGAAATAAAACCTAAAATCTTTTCCTTCCTCGTCTACGCTAGACGAAGTGTATATCTTGGATAAACAAATACTCAAATACATTATCAAGGTCCTCTTCAAATATTGTGCCTCGCCTAATGCGCACATGAAGCTCCGGAGATAATGGTTCATGCTCTTGCACCTATCACCACCTCCATGATATACCAAATACTACCCGCCACTAAAAGAACTCTCTGATTCCACCACAGGAAGCGAGTCGTTCACAGCTTCACTGACCTCGGGAAGCGTGATATTTTGTTCGCCGGTCTTCGCTTGTGCCTTCTCAAATCCCTCGTCGGACTTAGCTGAAGTTTTGTCCTTGTTCTTTCTCTTCCTTTTTCGGGCATTGGGACCAGAATGATAATCACCAATGCTGACCACACTAAGCGTACAGTTCTCCGACCTAGAAACCACAAACTCGCGGTAATCCTTGTAAAATACAACGGTCTTCCCTTCCTTAGGCCTAATCTGCCATGCCATGTGGCACGAACTATCATTCGATCCACGGACCGACTTCCCGAATCTGTAAAAATGTATATCCTTGAACTTCTCAATGGCTGCCCTCATCAACAAATGAAACACATCCGGGTCAGTGCAATCGATGGGTTCATCAGTTTTCCCCTGACAATCAGGATTATTCTCAATGCCAAATTCAGTGGCCGGCAATGAAACATCGACATCTGTTAGGTTTATAAAGGTAGATGAAAGAAATAATCCCCTTGATTATTTTCATTAATTGAATAGGTATATATACAAGATACAAAATAGGAGAATCCTATTCCTATTCTATTCCTAAAATCTTATTCTACCATAATTCTAACTCTACAATTATGGTAGTGTATATTCCTAATTATGGTAACAAATACATTACAATATACTACACATATATTTTCCTAATATACAATATTCTTACCTTGTCTAATATTAACAATTACCAAAAGAAGGAGAGCCAATATGGGCAGTAAACCGAGAGCCTTAATAAGGCAATATACACATGTATATTGCCTTATTTAACACACCCCCGCAGTCATAGCGGGCGGTCTTCGAACGCTGAGACTGTCCCTAAAATCTTCAAAGAGTACCGAGAGAAGACCTTTTGTAAAGATATATGCAACTTGATATCTTGACGGGACATGACATACGCGTACCTGCCCCCGAGCAACCTTTTCACGGACAAAGTGAATGTCCATTTCGATATGCTTAGTGCGTTGGTGCTGAATCGGATTTCCTGAGAGGTAGATGGCACTAACATTATCACAATATACTAAGGTTGCCTTCTGAATGGGGCAATGAAGCTCCAAAAGCAAATTACGTAACCAACATGATTCTGAAACCACATTAGCTACCCCTCGATATTCTGCCACTGCACTTGAGCGGGATAGAGTCGTCTGACGCTTTGCAGACCAGGAGACCAAGTTGTTGCCAAGGAACATACAATATCCAAACGTAGACCGTCTGGTGTCCGGACAACCACCCCAATCCGCATCTGTGTACGAGACAAGTGTGGATGTAGATGAAGGATACAAGTGCAACCCATAGTCCAGTGTCCCCTGAATATACCGAATGGTGCGTTTGATTGCATTCATGTGCTCAACTCTGGGATCATGCATGAATAAACACACCTGCTGAACATCATACGTAATATCCGATCTGGTAAAGGTAAGATACTGGAGGGCCCCTGCAAGACTGCGATAGCGGGTCGGGTCCTCGTATGGTGCACCTGTCGCGGCACTAAGCTTGGGTTTTGCATCAACTGGAGTAGAAGTGGACTTACAGGATGACATCCCATCCCTCTCTATGATCTCAGCAGCATACTTTTGTTGAGCCAAAAACAAACCACCTGAATGACGTTTGACAACAATCCCCAAAAAGTAACTCAAGGGCCCTAAGTCTTTCATAGCAAACTCAAAACTGAGCATGGCCATGATAGACTGGCGCAAGGCATCGGAAGTGGCAGTCAAGATGATATCATCCACATACAACAGAATGTAAGCCAATGACGAACCACGGCGATAGATGAATAAGGAATTATCTGACCTGCTGTGAGTGAACCCAATAGTCAAAACAAATTCAGCAAACCTCGTATACCAGGCCCGTGGAGACTGCTTAAGCCCATATAAAGACTTCTTCAACAAACAGATATGATGAGGACGATTGGGATCCCTGAAACCCAACAGCTGATGCATATAGACCGTTTCCTTGAGATCACCATGTAGGGAAGCATTTTTGACATCCAACTGATGAATAGGCCAAGTCTTTGAAAGAGCCAAGCTAAGCACAGTGTGAATAATAGTCGGCTTGACTACCGGGCTAAACGTCTCCCCACAATCTATCCCAACCTGCTGAGTCTTACCATCACCCACAAGCCGCGCCTTATGTCGAGCAAATGAACCATCTGAATTGTCCTTATGAGCAAAAATCCACATAGACCTGATAACATTAATACCATATGGACGGGGCACCAACTCCCACGTCTTATTATCAATAAGAGCATTATATTCATCAGTCATAACAATTTTCCAATTAGGGTCATTTAAGGCGGACACAGGATTACGGGGTAAGGGGGATTTAGAGACATCGGAATGTAAATTAAAATATCTTTTAGGTGTAAAAATACCCCGTTGACTACGAGTGACCGGTCTATGACTCGAGGAAGAATTGAGTGAATTTTGGGAATTTGCTGGGCTCAGGACGGACGGGCCAGTGACGATGGGCCCTCTTGTCCCAAATCGAATCGATGTTGAATGGACCCGATTCAGGAATTTGGGATCGCCCAATTTGGAACTGCTCCGGTGGCTAGACTTCGAGACAGTGGGGCTAGGCGATGGCCCGCTGGAGAGTATTAGGTGCGGGAGATGTCTGAAAAATGCCGAATAATATACGAGGATATTTGGTTATCCAAAAAATTATACGACCTAGGCTCGGGAGTATGAACTTTTGTAAAAGGAAATTGGGTTTCATAAAAAATGACTTGGCGATTAATTATGATTTTCTTGGAGGATAAATCAAAGCATTTATAACCACGACGGTTAGACGGATAACCCAAAAATACACACGGAGTAGACCGAGCCTGAAGTTTGTTAATTGTGGTGGATGGAAATAACGGATAACACAAGCACCCAAAAACTCGAAGATGAGAATAAGAATGGTTTTTATTATATAGGATTTGGAGGGGAGAAGAATATGTCAGACCTTTGGACGGAATTATGTTAAGAAGATATGTTGCCATTTGCAGAGCATGGTGCAAAAAATATGGGGGTACGGAAGCATGAAGTAAGAGAGTGCGGACAATATTATTTATGGAATGAATTTTGCGTTCGGCTTTCTCATTTTGAGACGATGTATGAGGGCACGAAAACCAAAAATTTATCTCATTATTATCACAGAACTCCCGAAACACCCTATTGTCATACTCTTTCCCATTATCACACTGAATATTTTTTATTTCTCTTTCGAATTGTGTTCTAATGAATGCTCTAAATTTTATGAAGACAGAAAACACTTGAGATTTATTGACAATTGGAAACGTCCACAAAAATTTAGAATAATCATCCAAAAACAGAACATAATATCGATGACCTAACGAACTTAGAACAGGAGACGTCCATAGGTCGCTATGAATAATATCAAAAGGCTGTGAAGTATGATAATTTGAGTCCACAAATGGCAATTTAACATTTTTTCCTAACGAACAAGATTGACAAATTTGAGTACGACTCGTACTCTTACAAGAAATGAAGCTATTTTTATCTAAAACTGATAAAATAGAAGAGCCCGGATGACCAATGCGAGCATGCCACATGGAAGGAGAAATGGCTGCAAAAGCTAACGGTCAGGCTTGACTCGATGGACTGAAACCAGACATGATAGGATAAAGATCCCCCCTACTATCACACCTCATGAGATGACTCCCCGTCTTGAAATCCTTCACAAAGAAACCAAAAGGATCAAATTCAACAGAAACTGAATTGTCAGTGGTGAACTTTCGGACAGACACTAAATTTTTAATCAATTTGGGGGCATGTAAAGTATTTTTCAAGATAAGGGGTGGATTGAGGGGAGACAACGTTTTCTGACCATAACCCTGAATTGGAATAGAGTTGTCATTACCAACAATTATACCTCGAGGGGTGCTCAAATTGAAATAAGATGAGAGACTACCTGATTCGGAAGTCATGTGAGTAGTGACACCGGTGTCCATAAACCAATTTAGGTCCGGTTGAGTCAACCCCAACGTGTGCATCGCGGCCTCGATATCGGTCTGAGTGGGGCCTGCTGCATGGTGGGCTTGCGGAGGTCGGGGCCCAAGTATTCCCGGACGAGACTGAGTTGGGCCGTAGCCGCTGGAACTGCTACTGCTGGGTGTTAGGCCTGAAAGGTTGGCGCCCCACCGGCCGCCGAATTGGCCGATGGCGCAGGGCACCGCCCCCGGCCCACTGCCCCATCCCCACTGCCATGGGCCCCACTGCTGGGACCAGGGGGGCGGTGGGCCATTGTTCACTGGACGGGGCCCACTGCCTGCTTGCTGACCACCGGAACCGCCGCGTTTACCCCCGCAGTTTTTGTTATTATTCTTGCGATTATTTTTGCCGCCACCATGATTATGGTTTTGGCCCGAATTATTAACAAAACCCGAAGAACTTGGGGAGGACGCCACCATGACGACGGGGCTTGCTCCGGTAGCCGCCTTTTTAGCCAAACCCGCTTCTTCCAAAGTAAGCATGGAGCGGGTTTGATAAAAGGCGGGAAGAGGGTTGCTTTGACAAAGGAGAGTTCCAACGCCATTATATGCCTCCGAAAGGCCGGCAACCAATTGTAGAACCAGACGATTATTGGTGACAGGTGCGCTCACATTACGGAGTTGATCTGCCAACTCCTTAAGTTTTTTGCAATAGGCAGATACGTTAGGAAATTCTTCCATGCGAACGAGGGAGAATTCCTGCTCAAGTGTGATGACACGTGAATGTTGGTTATCTTGGAATATGTCACGCAATCTATTCCAAGTAGCCATAGCCGTGGTATCCGGCTCAATAATCGTTTGTAGAATGTCAACTGAAATAGTGGAATAGATCCACTGGAGAACGGTAGCATCAAGCGCAATCCATAATTGATGATCCTCCTCGGGAAGGGGTGTAGCGGGAGGAATGATATGATGG
This sequence comes from Anisodus acutangulus, assembly GCA_029783415.1. Taxonomy (NCBI): domain Eukaryota; kingdom Viridiplantae; phylum Streptophyta; class Magnoliopsida; order Solanales; family Solanaceae; genus Anisodus; species Anisodus acutangulus. The sequence continues at coordinate 36,776,658 of CM056511.1, read as the reverse complement.
ATAACTTGATGGGAGATAGCGTGTATTTTAAACAACTCTGCCCACGTCGCATATTGGACGTTTTTTATTTCAAGCACAATAGGGATACTGTTCTTGACGTTGGAAACCATAAGGGCATGATGATAATTGTTCTTAGACATATTGAAAGAACAAAGAAGGAGCGGAAATTTAAGAGAGGTTTTTTAGAGCGGAAGACGAAATTTGGAAGAGAAACCGGGGGGGGGGGGTCTCGGTCGAAAAGAGGCAAAAGTTGGGAGAGAAAACTTTTGTTTAGACCTAGTCTCTTGATACAATGAAAGAAATAATCTCCTTGATTATTTTCATTAATTAAATAGGTATATATACAAGATACAAAATAGGAGAATCCTATTCTTATTCTATTTCTAAAATCTTATTCTACCATAATTCTAACTCTACAATTATGGTAGTGTATATTCCTAATTATGGTAACAAATACATTACAATATACTACACATATATTTTCCTAATATACAATATTATTACCTTGTCTAATATTAACAATTACCAAAAAAAGGAGAGCCAATATGGGCAGTAAACCGAGAGCCTTAATAAGGCAATATACACATGTATATTGTGTGTATATTGCCTTATTTAACAGTAGAAAATGCTGTCTGATTTGCACAAATAAAATCCTCACCAGTCTTCATAACAGTGTCATCAGCTTTAAACGTGGCATTGGATTTAGATGTAAGGAAATTAGTGATTTTCGTTGAAGGATGGAATAAAGGGTCTTCAGGCTCATAAGTTGCAGTAATTATAGTGAAAACAAAACCCCAACTACAAATATAGTGAAACATAGATTCCCTATCATTGCCAATGCATTTTGCCACAGATTTTCCGGCCTGAAACTTCCACTCCGGGACAGCAAATTTGGCACTCGACCCACCATTTCTCCTACTCCTTCCAATCATTACCACCACAAGAAATTCACAAAAACCTCCAAGGCCTGAAACACAAAAAACATAAAATATGTAATATACAAGTATAGAACTCCACAAATAGAAGTTAAGGGTGATCGAAAATGTTATATTTAACAAATAAAGCCAACATTTCTGATCAATATCAAGGCCTAAAACACAAAGACATAAAAATCTTCAAAATATGTAACATATGAGAGTAGAACTCCACAAACAGAAGTAAAGGGTGCTCGAAAAATGTCTAATTTGACAAAATATCACTATCATCACAAGAAATTCACAACAACCTCTAAGGCCTAAAACACCAAAACATAAAAATCCTTAAAATATGTAATACCTGAGAATAAGCTCCACAAACAGAAGTAAAGGATGCTAAAAAAATGTTACATTTGACACGTAACAATCCAATCACTAACACCACAAGAAATTCACAAAAACCTCTAAATCCTAAAACACAAAGACATAAAAATTTTCAAAATATGCAACATATAAGAGTAGAACTCCACAAACAAAAGTAAAGGGTGCTTGAAAAATGTTACATTTGACAAAATAAAGCCAACAATTCCAATCACCATACAAAAGCCTCTAAGGCCTAAAGCACAAAAATATAAAACCTTCAAGATAGTAACATATGAGCATAGAACTCAACAAACAGAAGCACAGGGTGCTCGAAAAATGTTACATTTGACAAAGTTAAGCCAATAATTCCAGTCACTATCACCACAAAATATTCACAAGAACCTCTAAATCCTAAAACACAAAGACATAAAAATCTTTAAAATATGTAACATATGAGAATGGAACTCCACAAATTGAAGTAAAGGGTGCTCAAAAAATGTTTCATTTAACAATATAAACCCAACAATTCACAGATCTGAGTGAATCTTGAATTAAGGATCAGCTTCATTAATGGCAAAATGATAAAAAATCTATACATACAGAAGTTTTATATATAAAGATAATTGATTTACCTCATTCAACTTGAAGATTAATTATGAACCCTTTTAGCTCAAAATGAATTCTAACATTATTTCTGTCCCTACAAAAAGATTGGAACAAAAGGTTCTTGATTTCCTTATTTTTTGCAGTCAAATGCAAGAGATTCATAATGAGTGACTACAAGGGTGGTTGCTAAAATGCGCACGTGATGTAAGAAATTGATTTGGACCGTATGATTTATTGGATTTTGGTGTTATACGCACTTTGGCGCATTTTGGTTGCTTTAGTGAATAAGTGATGGAAAATTAGTGTCACGACATGATATACACCGACAAAATCGCTGTGTTATTTATCTAATTGGGTAATTTTAGTTTTGGGATTGTAATGTCAGCCCCCTAAACATTTTATTATTAGCCAATTTGTCCCTCGTACTTTTTTATATCTTGAAAGGTTATGCATTCTATTACGTTAAAACAAAAGAAGTACATGGAGCAATGGGTCGTAGATGTCTATTACTACTAAGTGTTTCGGAAGCCAAATTAACTGAATAGGGGTGGTACAAAAATAAGCTACATTTTCAGTTGGTGTCAGATTTAAATTTTATGAATTTAATATTTTAAGATTAAATTAATTATATTTTTAAAGTTATAAATTCATGTCTATTTTTTATTATAATTATAATAAATTTTTACACATTAATCTATGTTTCGCGTCAAAAGTTAGGGGCTGGACCCTACCTAGTATGTTAGCTAAAGTACAAATCAAGATTATTTCACATATGAACTACCATAATGATAAGAATTGATAAGAATCTATGAGTTTGGTTAATCTGGTTCTGAAAACAAAAAAAGGAAATAACAGATCATACAACTTAAAACCAAGTCTTTATTCATTAGGTACCATAGTACTTCTCACTTCTCATTTATCACATTAAGTGTTGGCTGCCATGTTAACACATTCCAATTAGCCCTGATTCTCTGTAAATTATTCAAGTTTTTCCCATGTTCTTCCTCTCTGCTTTCCTTGCTCTCAAATGAAACCGAACATGAATCTTGCTTACAATCGATCCCGAAGAACCTAACACGACGATTTCGCGCCTTAGTTTTATCACTAGATGACTTAGTCTTGATAATACTATGTTGTGACTTAGTTGAATCTTGTGAGGATTGTGAAATGAAAGAAAGATTGTTGGTGTTGATGATAATCCCACTGTTTTTCTTGATTCTTCGTTTTAGTTTTTTTAAGGTTCTTTGTGGGACAACATAGTATTTTTGGCCAGGGATGAGGATTTCATCTTTGTTGACTATTGAATCCCATGGTTTTGTGAATACATCAGGTCTAGCTAGAATGAAAGATGGGTATTTGTCAAGAATCATGGCTGCAGGGGTTGCCATGTAGTAGTATTCAGCAATCCCACCTGCATGGATGATCTTCAAGGCCGATAATGATCGGATCTCCGGCCGTCCCGACACGGAGAACGAAGCGGACTTAGGCTGACCATGATGGCTGAGAGGAGGATTATCAGGTCGTTCTGGCATGGAGAACGAGACCGATTTAGGCCGACTGTGGTGTCCGACGGGAGGGTTATCCGACCATTCTGACACGAAGAACGAAACTGAATTAGGAGGACCGTGGCGCCCCAAAGGAGGTTTATCCGACCGTTCTGGCATGCAGAATGAGGCATACTTAGGTCGACCATGGTGGCCGAGAGGAGGATTAGTTCTCCCCTCTGCCGCCATGTTCCTTTTCTTGGCACCAAAGAGTTTTCTTAACATTGACTTGGAGGATTGAATAGTATGAATTCCAACAACAATTATGCAAGAGGTATTAGAGTATGAGATTAATTGGTCCTTAACTCCTTATAGTTTGAACTTGTAATTGTTCGATGAAATCAAGGAGCTCAATATGTATATATGTTTGTATTTTAACTTCTTCAATTATATCTAATAAAGGAAGTTGTAATATTCTTTAGATGAGTCCTAGAATTTGGCACATAGAAGCAGGCCAAAGTTTGTTGTTTGCTAATTGTTTGGATGTAAAGTATGGCAGATGCCACTTTACTGCAGCAAATTGTGTTTTTTAACCTCTCCTGAATATTTAGCAACTTATGGAACTCTAATTAGAAGTAGACCAATTACTTTTTACTTCTATTTGTTTGTTGTACTTTTCTTCTAAAGATAGTTATTTCAGGAAATGTAATAAGTATACTACTTGAACTTGTTTCAAATCTGTTGATGTTGGATGGATGTTGTGACAACCTCTGTAAATATTCAAGACAACATCTTATGAAAATAAGAATGTTGCCTGCGATGTTGTGACAACATTCCTGACAACATCTCTGTAACGATTTTGCCTATTCTTCCGGCCAAAACAGATTGTGTTACTGTGAGTAAAAAATGACCTAGGCAAGCTAACAATGATGATGTGTTTAAAACGTGAAAACAATCAAAGCTTGGAGAGGAAGCAGCGTGAAGACCAAGTCCAGAACGTTGAGCTTTTGAAGGAGCAAGAACCGGTCCAAGCTGAAGCCTTCTTTTACTCAGCCTCCGCAACCAACCAGTGAGAATTTCAAGGGAAGTTCCACACTATAAATAGAAGGGAACTTCAGAGTATCGATATCCAGAATTGAACGAGAAGAATTACCAAGAGAGCTCTCGGATATTCACCTTAGAAACTGGATCAACACACTTAGCCTAAAGTAGTATAACAACATCTAGTCCCACATTACTACTGCTACTCAGATTCTAGATCAAGCTTATATTTCAAGCAATAGTAATGAAGATGTTGTATTTGTCTTTTTAGATCTTTTAACTTTAGGCTGAAGTCATCTACGACTTCACTTTTGTTTGTAATTTCTTTTTCGCATTTATTGTTCAATCTTGTAAAAAGAAATTCATTTGTAATTGTATATAATTTATACAATTCTTTGGTCATTGACCATCAAGGGATATATTAATATATACCTTTGAAAATATAAATTTTGTGTCTCTTTACTTTTCCGCTGCATTTACTCTATAAAGGTTTATAATTGTTTTATCACAATGTTGCCTCAGATGTTGACACAACATTGAAGGCAACATCCAGAAACTGTTTTAATTATTTTAGATGTTACTGTTTTATTCTTACATATTCTTGCTTATCCGTAGCTCCGGACCCAACAAGTGGTATCAGAGCCAACACTTGATACAATAAGTGTTTAATTCTGAATATTACGGCTATGGACTCAGCTATACAAAACGTTGGTAGACTTCCAATTCTTGACGGAACTAACTATGCCTATTAGAAAATCCGACTACGTTCGCACATCAAATCCATTGATGTTCGAGCTTGGAGATTAGTTTCCGAAGGCTATGTGATTCCCAAGTACCCAGCAGACGAGGATGGTGATGTACTTACCAAACCCGAATCTGAATGGACCGCGGAAGAGATCAACAGTGCGAGCTTCAATGAAAAGGCCCTAAATGCGATATTTGGATGGGTAGATCTCTATATGTTCAAACTAATTCAGAATTGTACTATGGCCAAGGACGTTTGGGAGACCTTACAAACTCATTGTGAAGTTACCTCAAGTGTACGATGTACAAAGCTTCGCATGATTTTGAGCCAATACGAACGCTTAAGGATGGAAGAATCTGAAGACATAAAATCCTATTTTGAAACGTTAATTGACATTGCTAATCAGTGTTAAGTGCTTGGTTCTCCTTTAACCAACACACAACTTGTGGATAAAGCTCTCAGATCCCTTCCTGAAAGGTTTAATACAAAGATTTGTGCTATTGAAGAGGCCCATAATCTTGCTACTATGGATCTACATGCCTTGATGAGCATCTTTCAAACATATGAGATGAACATGAAGAGCCAAAGAGATCTGTATAAAGAGAAGACTTTGGCACTCCAAGGACAAACCTCGGAAACTGAATTGGAAAACGAGGAAGAAAACTTGAAGGAACAGGGAAATGGTGCAACTGTTGCCTTACTTACTCGTCGATTCAATTCGATGGTGAGAAAGATCAACATTGATCGCAATAAAGCCAAATACAAACAACATCAAAACCCACTCTTCAATAAACAGCCGAATAGGTCACCTTCTGAGCAAAAAAATCACAATCCACTAAGGAAATCTAACTCCGACAGTACCAATTTCAATCCCAAACAACTCGAGAGAGTGCAGTGTCATCCATGCTCAGGTTGGGGATACTATGCTAATGAGTGTGTAAACACCCTTAGAAAAATTGGTAAGGTTATGTGGGTCACTCTCAGTGATGATGAGAACGAAGAAGAGGAAGGAGATCAAGAAGAAAAACCACAGGCAATGCTGGCAGCCATGTTCGAACATTCATTATCCGACGATGAAGATGTTATTGACAATATTGCGACAACATCAGGAACAACATCAGACTCAACATATGAAATGTCTTCAATATCAGAGAGGTATGTATACTTTGACTATTCTGATGTAAATTGTTTTAGTGGATATAGTTCTTCATCCGAGGCTGTAAATTTGGATCTAGTTGACTCAAAAGACGACGTAATAAAGGAATTACAAAGTCTTTGTAAAGCCTTAATCACTGAATCTGAGCAACTAGACTCAAAAGCAAAACTATTGGCTCTTGAGAATAACAATCTGAAAGGCACAATCAACCGATTAGAGGTGGTACTTACCAAGAATAACCTAGAGCTTGGTAAGATTCGTGCACGATTGAACGTAGCTGAGACCACCTTTCAAAGGCTCAACATGGGAACCTCCAAACTGGATGAAATATTAAACTTCAATAAACCTACAAGGGCTGGGCTTGGGTACCAATCTCCTAGCAAAACAAATACTTTCAGAATCCATAGTCAAACTGAGAGGATAAAATTTGTCAAAGAAAATCCGAGTAACTCTCAGATCACTGAAATTGGATCGAAGTTTGTATGTAGCTTCTGTAAAAAGTTAGGACATCTTATGTCTTACTGCTACAAACTTCAAAACTCTGCACTCAGAATATTGCCTAAAATATCGTCAACAATGTTGCCCAACATCACTGACAACACTCAAAGCAACCAACCTGAAAGCAGAAGGAAGAAAAAGGAATGAGTACCCAAACTGAATCTGAAATGTAATGTGTGCATAACTGCTTTGCGTACTAACATTACAGGGTCTTGGTATTTCAATAGTGGCTGCTCACGTCATATGACAGGTACCAAAAGCTTATTGAAGGAGTATGAAGCATTCAATGGAGGATACATGACCTTTGGAGGAGGAAGTAAGAGTAAGATAATTGGTAAAAGAACTCTTAATGTTCCGGATGTACCAGCCTTGAAAAATATTCTTCATGTAGAAGGTTTGGTTGCTAATCTTCTTAGCATAAGCCAACTATGTGATGATAATTTTGAGGTGAAATTCAACAAGCTTGGATGCAAGGTTACAGATTCTGCAGATAAATGTGTCATGTCAGAAATCCGAACAGAAGATAATTGTTATCTAGTCGGTAGACAAGAGTTTTGCAACTCCGCAAAGGTAGGTGACCTGACACTTTGGCATCAAAAGTTGGGACATGTCAACTACGGCATCTTGGAGAAGTTGATCTTATTTGAAGTTGTCAGAGGCATTCCCAGACTGGATCCAAAAGATAAAACATTGTGTGAAGATTGTTTGAAAGGAAAGCAGACCCGAGTCTCTTATAATGTTGTCCAATGTGACGAACAACATTCAGGTACGTCTCATTGTTTCCAATTATTGCATATGGATCTTATGGGTCCAATCGAGATAGATATCCTAGGAGGAATGAGATATTCTTATGTGATAGTAGATGATTTTTTCAGATTCACTTGGATCTATTTTTTAAAAGAAAAATCACAAACCTTTGAGATGTTTAGAATACTTTACTCTAGGATTAAAAAATTTGTTTTGTTCTTCAATTTTCAGAATTAGATCTGATCATGGAAAGGAGTTTGAAAATCAAACCTTTGCAAAAATTTGTGAAAAGAAAGGCATATTCCATGAATTTTTGGCACAAAAAACACCACAACAAAATGGGGTTGCCGAGAGAAAGAACAGAACTCTACAAGAAATGGCTAGAGTTATGTTAAGTTCTAAGCAATTGTCAAAAAAGTTTTGGGCAGAAGCCTTGAACAAGGCATGTCACATAACTAATAGAATCTATTTAAGGCTAGGGACCAAGATGACACCCTATGAACTGTTAAATGGAAAGAAACCTACAGTGCGGTACTTTTATGTCTTTGGGTGTGTGTGCTATATTCTTAATGACAGGGATAAACTAGCCAAATTTGACTCTAAGAGTGATAAGGAAATATTTGTTGGCTACTCTCAGAATAGCCATGCTTATCGAATATATAATCTTCGGACAAAGACCATACAAGAATCAGTCAATGTTATTTTCGATGACCTGCTGGATATATCTGGTAGATCTTCAGAAAACAACATTGTGGTTATAATTGAAGAGGAGCAACCCACTGAAGTCCCAGATGTTGTCCCAACATCAGAAGAAACATCAGAACCTCAAAAAGAGAACATAGGAAGCGAAATCGATGAGGAATCTACTACTGAACTGAATGATCAAGTGAGAAGAGACCCCCCATCGAGGATTAGAAGGAACCATCCACCCGACCAGGTGATAGGGGGAGTTTTTGAGGAGAGGCGTACAAGATGGAAAGAGCTAATAAATTACCGAGAAATGGTAAGGTATGTGTGCATGTCCACCATATATCAACAGGTAAGTCTCTCTTGTCTTACATCTACTTTGGAACCTAAAAATATTGGGGAAGCATTAAAAGATAATTTTTGAATTCAAGCCATGCAAGAGGAGCTTGAACAATTTGCCCGAAATGAGGTTTGGGACTTGGTACGACGACCCAACAACACAAATGTTATTGGAACCAAGTGGATATTCAAAAACAAATCAGATGAGTTAGGAAAGATTGTCAGGAACAAGGCTCGACTTGTTGCTCAAGGATATAAACAAGTAGAAGGTAGCGACTATGACGATACCTTTGCTCCTGTGGCTAGAATTGAGTCAATAAGATTGCTTCTTGCTATTGCTTGCTATCTAAAGATTACCTTGCACCAAATGGACGTTAAAGGTGCCTTCCTCAATGGATACTTGGACAAAGAAGTTTATGTTGAACAATTTAAGGGATTTGAGGATCCTCACCATCCACATCATGTGTACAAGCTCAAGAAAGCCTTGTATGCACTAAAACAAGCACCACGTGCATGGTATGGTCGTCTAACTAACTTCCTTGTTGAGTTTGGTTTTACCCGTGGAGAAGCTGACAGAACATTATTCATTAAAAGACACAGTGTAGATGTAATAATATCTCAAATCTATGTTGATGATATTATTCTTGGTTCGACTACAGAATCACTAGTAAAGTCTTTTGTCGAAGCAATGTCGATAACATTTGAGATGAGCATGATTGAAGAACTAACATTTTTCTTAGGCTTGCAGATTAAACAGAATGAAGATGTGATCTTTGTATCTCAAAGCAAATACGCCAAGAATCTTGTTAGGAGATTTGGTCTGGAAAATGCTAAACACATGAAGACTCTAATGGGCTCTGCACAACATATATGTAAAGACGATGTTGGACAAGATGTTGACCCAACATTATACCGATCTATGATAGGTAGCCTTCTATTCTTTACTGCCAGTCGCCCCGATATCATGGTTAGCGTATGTGTTTGCTCCAGGTTCCAAGCCAGTTCCAAGATATCTCATTTTAATGATGTGAAACGTATCATTCGATATGTTGCCAGTACAAGTGACTTGGGAATTTGGTACTCCAAAGACACTAATCCTAATCTAATAGGATATAGTGACTAGGATTGGGCCGGTGATGTAGACGATAGAAAAAGCACTAGTGGTGGGTATTTCTATCTTGACAATAATCTAGTCTCATGGTACAGTCGTAAACAAAATTGTGTATCACTCTCGACTGCCTAATCTGAATATGTGGCAGCCGAAAGTTGTTGTGCTTAACTGATTTGGTTACGACATATGCTAGATGACTATGACATATCTAATAACTCCATGATTTTGTACTGTGATAATCTGAATGCTATTAATATTTCCAAAAATCCAGTTCAGCATTCACGTACAAAGCACATAGACATAAGACATCATTTTTAAGAGGCTTAGTGGAAAAACAGCTAGTTCAAATCAAACATGTTGATACTCTTTTTCAACTGGCTGATATTTTTACCAAACCTTTAGATCATGAGAGATTTTCTAGCTTGAAAAAATCTCTTGGTCTCTGTTTTCTTTGAAAATACGACAGACTAGGTAGATGTTATCCGAAATATTGTCCTAACATTCTGGGTAATATTTATTGTTGAGTCAATATACATGATAAGTGTTGTAGTGATGTTGCACTATTTTTCAAAAGATTCAAGCATGACTCTAAAAGGACAAGATATGAAGGCGAAACCTCTACTAAAAGATTTGGATGTATACAAAAAGAGCAAAGCTCTAAGATTGGTATCGTTCATATTCTATAGGAGTACCACGTGTTCAAAAAGGTTAAAAATTCCTCAATATTTTTTTAATCTGTATGTGTTCAACTAAGTTGATTAAGGACAATGGTAAAATGTTACATTAGTCCAGCGATCAGTCTCATAGGGAACATGTACGGAAATATTATCTGCCAAATCAGAAAATCCTTGGAGTCTCATAATGCTTGTTTAACATTGAAATGTTGCCAACATCATCAACAACATCGTGTTCTAGTACATTGATCAAACTGATTTATCTTATTTTATTCATGTTTTTGGTATTTAAAACGTCTCTGTTTTTAACTGGAAGTCCAAAAATTCTGGATGACCGTTTTTTTTAAATGATGATATGTGCTATGACAATCCTATTTTAGGTGTGTAAAGAGTTTTTATTCTTTTATACAATCTAAATTTAAGAAAAAGGAGTTTAAGTGTAAGTATACTTTGCCATAATAAAGCCTCTCATTTTTTGTTTTGGAATTGTCACATCAGCCGACTACCAACTCATTAAACCATGGCAGCCCAAACAACACCGTCATTTCTCAAAACCCAAAGCTTCTCCAACACGCTCAATCATTCAAAAGCCTCTCCCATGTCCGTGTCCCCAAAATCAACAAACACCAAAGATTATTTTCCAATGTCGACTAGTCCAGCAAATAACGACAAGGTATACAAGCATTATACTTCCATCAATGACTTGAGACCTGTCGAGGAGGACTGCACACAGGCTATGATCTTGTTTGGTTCAGATAAGCCATTACAGGTGAGCTACCCAGGTGATAATGAAAACCCAATCGATGTTGATGCAACATCTGATTTCTTAAACCTTGCCTCAAAATCGATATTTCCGACGCAAAGGTCAAAGAGGATTTTCGAAAACCAATTCGGTGAATACCAGTCTGCCAAAAGATCCATGGAAGAGTCGACTTTCCCTGTTGATACTACCACAAGCAGCAGCACTGACACCAATTTCAGTGTGCCCAGTTCCTCCAGAACTCCACCGACTTCCACTCCACAAGTAGAATCTGAGAAGGAAAAAGAAGAAAAAGAGATGTATGATGACACACCTCTATGAAATTTCATTCCTAAAGGGGTCCATAGAACATACTGGAATTTTGATAAATATGTTGCCTCAACATCAAAGGCAACAGACAAGAAAATTGACCCAGACTATATTTCCCCAACATCCGAGGCAACACCTGCAGCCACCTCATCCGAACAAGTATACACAGAATCTGAAACAGATTCTGAGGTAATTCCCTACTCTTCCATGTTTCAAACTAAATCATGCTCCAGCAATTGGAATTGGTTTAAGAATAGAGGAGTTAAAGGAGAGAAGGTGATTGACCTAACTTCATTCTCCAAAAATGGTTTAGTTGATTTCTTAAGTAGTCGAAACATCTTAAGCTTTGTATCTGGTAAGAATCCTTATTTTGAAAAGGTGATTAGGGTGTTCTATGCTAATCTGATGCTTGTTGTTAAGGACACAACCTCAAAGAAATTTGGGAAAGTGTACCTATACAATAAAGTATACAATTTTACACCTAATATCATCAACTCCACTCTTGGGATAATTATTAGTGAAAGAGAACCTCAACCAAACCCCACTGTGGAGGAACTCAATTCAATGATCAAGTACCTTACAGGAAATTTGATCACTGTTTGGGCTCCTCGCAGCCCTCTGTCGAAACTCACTGCCCTGTTTGCCACTTTGCAAAAACTTGCTATATACAACTGGCTACCATCCCTCAACGAGACAGTAGTGACCCTTGATCAAGCATCACTGCTTTTCAAGATTGGAAGGAATCATAAAGTTGACTTATGAACACTTATATTCAACCATGTTGTCAACTTGGCAGAAAAACAAAGCAACTCTGCCCTTCCATACCCTCCTTGATTTTTCAAATCCTGCTCAACCAAGGTTTTAAGACTCCAAAAGGAGAAAAGCTGAGTCCAGCCTTAGAGGTTTACTCAGTACAACGAGCAGTTGTTAACAACAGGGACATGTTTATTGACCTGCCCTGGAAGAAAGATGAATGTGACACTAACACATCAAAGGATGTTGCCGACATTCCTGGTAACATTGCTCAAAGATAGGTCCCAATGTCCAAAGACTAGCTACGACAGCACATTGCTGAACTTGACAGGCAAATTCAAGAACTAGTGCGAGCCAGGAACTATTATATGGGCTTACTTTCTTCACAAAAAGGGGGAGATAATGCTGATGCTGGAAGCAGACAGACAGGGGGAGCTGCTACTGATAAGGGTGCAGGCAATGATGCAGGGGGAGAGGAGTTGAGATGATTGATTGCTGGCATTTCTGATGCTATAGAGATGAAGATGGTGCTGCACAGAGTGATCGATCACAGAAAGCGGCTGGAAGCTATTGTGACTTGATTACTCTAGTCAAGGATGATTATCCTGATGGAATGGAGTATTGATTCAATGATGAATGTTTATTTGAATAGTGGATATACTGACATTACTGACATTTGGAATATTATTTGTGTTTGTACTATTTTACTTTGAGACATTTGGTCTGTTCTTGCAGACATTGTGACTGCTTTCTAAAGTTGTTTATATATGTTTGCCTGATGTGGATAGTTATGAATGGTTACTGTAAACTGATTACGCAGTTGCCGTAAGTAAGTCACGACTAACAGAACATAACTTATATCTAATCAAATCATCGATACAACACTGCTTGAAATTTTCTACTGCAGGTTAAGGGGGAGCATAACACTGATCCTACTGATTCTTGGAATGTAAGGACTACATCGGGAATCAGTATCTTAGTCATTTTCGCTTCGTATGGAGTTTTGTGAAGAAAGAAAAAAAGGGGGAGATTGTTGATGTTGTGACAACATCTGTAAATGCTCAGAACAACATCTTATGAAAATAAGAATGTTGCCTGCGATGTTGTGACAACATCTCTGTAATGATTTTTTCTATTTTTCTGGCCAAAACATGTTGTGTTACTGTGAGTAAAAAATGACCTAGACAAGCTAACAATGATGCTGTGTTTAAAACGTGGTAAAAGAAATAGTCAAAGCTTGGAGAGGAAGCAGCGTGAAGACCAAGTCCAGAACGTTGAGCTTTTAAAGGAGCAAGAACCGGTCCAAGCTGAAGCCTTCTTTTACTCAGCCTCCGCAACCAACCAGTGAGGATTTCAAGGGAAGTTCCACACTATAAATAGAAGGAAACTTCAGAGTATCGATATCCAGAATTGAACGAGAAGAATTACCAAGAGAGCTCTCGGATATTCACCTTAGAAACTGGATCAACACACTTAGCCTAAAGTAGTATAACAACATCTAGTCCCACATTACTACTGTTGCTCAGATTCTAGATCAAGCTTATATTTCAAGCAATAGTAATGAAGATGTTGTATTTGTCTTTTTAGATCTTTTAACTTTAGGCTGAAGTCATCTACGACTTCACTTTTGTTTGTAATTTCTTTTTTGCATTTATTGTTCAATCTTGTAAAAAGAAATTCATTTGTAATTGTATATAATTTATACAATTCTTTGGTCATTGACCATCAAGGGATATATTAATATATACCCTTAAAAATATAAATCTTGTGTCTCTTTACTTTTCCGCTGCATTTACTCTATAAATGTTTATAACTGTTTTATCACAATGTTGCCTCAGATGTTGACACAACATTGAAGGCAACATCCAGAAACTGTTTTAATTGCTTTAGATGTTACTGTTTTATTCTTACATATTCTTGCTTATCCGTAGTCCCGGACCCAACAAAATCTATTTGTTTCTATCCACCCCTTAATGCTTGAACAGGAGAAGATTACATAAAGACTTTCTGAAAAGCAAAGTTCCACACATGTTTTGTTTGATTTTTACAGGAGTAGTTGAATACGAGAATTATCATTAAAGTAATATGTTATTTCATTTTATTGTTAAATGATTTACCATATATATAAGGTTACAAGAATACTTACTTTGATACAAATTAGGTAACTAATTATTCTAATTACAAAAGGATTATAATTCTACATAAAATAGGAGATATACAATTAATACAATTAACGAAAATGAATATTGGAAAATATTTTATTACACTCCCACAATCGAAGCGAGAGATTCTCGAACATCAAGACTGGCTCAAAAATCATCAAATAGTATGCGCGGAAGTCCTTTGGTAAACATGTCGGCAATCTGATATCTGAAAGGAACATGAAGGACACGAACTTGACCACGAGCCACTTTTTCGCGAATGAAATGAATGTCCATCTCAATGTGCTTAGTGCGATGATGTCGGACGGGATTGCCGGAAAGATATATCGCACTAATATTATCACAGTAGACTAGTGTTGCATTTTGAATTGGGCAGTGAAGCTCAAGTAGAAGGTTACAGATCCAACAAGACTCAGAAACGATGTTGGCAACACCTCTGTATTATGCTTCTGCACTGGATCGAGATAGTGTAGGTTGCTTTTTGGAATACCAAGATAATAGGTTATCTCCGAGGAAAAGGCAATAACTAGACGTGGATCGTTGGGTGCCAGGACATCCACCCTAGTCAGCATCAGAATAAGCAGTGAGACCAGTGAGCGAAGACCTGTATAGATGTACTCCAAAGTGAAGTATACCTTGGATGTATCGTAAAATACGTTTGAGGGCATGCATGTGTGCTTTCATCGAATTGTGCATGTGCAAGCAGATTTGTTGCACGACATATGATATGTTTGGTCTCATGAATGTGAGGTACTGTAGGGCCCCAGCCTGGATACGATAGTTAGTCGGGTATGAATATGAAGGGCCTGAATTAGCGTTGAGCTTAGAATTAGTGTCTATAGGCGTGTGAGATGATTTGCAAGATGTCATGTCTGAGGTACTGTAGGGCCCTAGCCTGGATATGATAGTTAGTCGGGTATGAATATGAAGGGCCTGAATTAGCGTTAAGCTTGGAATTAGTGTCTATAGGCGTGTGAGATGGTTTGCAAGATGTCATGTCTGCACGATCAAGGATCTCTTCGGCGTACTTCTTCTAACATAGAAATAGGCCGCCAATATGTCGAGTGACAGAGATGCCCAAGAAATGACTCAGGGCCCCCAGATCTTTCATAGCAAACTCAGAGGAAAGGAGAAACATAATGGACCGGCGGAGAGCATCATATGATGTGGTGAGGATGATGTCATCAATATATAATAATAGGTAAACCATTATTGTAGATGAATAGGGAATGATCAGATCTGCTGAGTGAAAAACTAATAGATGAGACATAATCGGTGAACCGTTGGTACCATGCTCGATGAGCATGTTTTAGTCCATAGAGCGATTTTCTCAACAGACACACATAATCCGGATGAATAGGATTCCTAAAACCCATAGGTTGATGCATATATATATCGTTTTATGAAGATCCTCATATAAGAAGACATTCTTGATATCAAGCTGATGAATGGGCCAAGACTTGGATATAGCAATGATGAGGACAGTCCGGATGGTTGCGGGTTTTACGACCGGGCTGAATGTTTCATCACAGTCCACTCCCACCCGTTGAGACATGCCATCACATACAAAAAGAGCCTTGTACCTCTCAAAAGAATCATCAGATTTCATTTTATGTCTAAAAATCCACATAGAATGAATAATGTTAGCATCAGATGGACAGGGCACTAGGTCTCACGTCTTATTATCAATAAGAGCATTATATTCGTCAATCATTGCGGTTTTCTAATTAGGGTCGAACAAGACATCCTCCGGGTTACGAGGGACAGGGGAAGGGATAACTAAAACGGAAAGGTTAAACAACCATTTAGGTTTATGGATTTTGTGCATGACACGGGTTTCCATAGTTCGAGAGTGTGTCTCGGGATGTGGGATGAGATGAGGGTTTACCGCGGGACTGCCGGGAAGATGGGCAAGGGCAGTGGTGACGGTACTGGCTGGCCGAACCTCGGTTTGTCGGGAGGTGGCTGCGGAATCACCTTGATGTGGGATGTTCCGGGCCACCGTTGGCAGAACCGGGTGGGCAATTAGTCCCGGACTGGCCTAGGTGATGGCGGGTGTTGGGGTCTGGGATGGCGGATTATGTAAATGGTGAATTAGAATAGGGTTTAGGCCATCATCTAGAAAGTCGTAGGGATGTCGAGGTGGCGAGTGTAGAGAGGCAAAGGGGAATTAAGACTCATCAAATAAGACATGATGTGAAATAATAATTTTACGGCTCGACAAGTCATAGCACGAGTAACCACGATGATTGGCAGGGTAACCCATAAACACACACACGGGGAAGACCGCGGTTGGAGTTTGTGAGTGGTCGGATAGAGAGGGTAATAAAGACATCCAAAAATACGCAAGTGTTGGTAGGATGGATTCCTACGAAACAGAATTTGGGTGGGCCACCATTGAGATAGAGACTTGTTTGGGATTATGTTTAGGAGAAAGGTGGTCATGGAGAGGCGTGAGCAAGTAGGGCACGAACGAGGTTGTTTATGGTTTGAATTTTCTGTTCGGCTTTACCATTTTGGGAGGATGTGTGAGGGCAGGAAAAATGAAAGGTAAGACCATTTTTGGAGCAAAACTGTTTGAATTGGTTATTATTGAATTCCCTGCTATTGTCACATTGAAAACATTTAATGCTCTTTTCAAATTGTATTTTTACGAAAGCACTAAATGAAGAAAAAATGGGTTAGACCTGTAATTTATTTCCAATTGGAAAAGTACATAGAAAGTTGAAATAATCGTCCAAAAACAACATAAAATATCGATGGCCAGCCGTACTAAAAATAGAGGATGTCCACAAATCACTATGTATGATATCGAAAGACATTAAAGTACATTTTGTAGATGCAAAAAATTGTAATTTGACATATTTTCCCGAAAACACAAGATTCACATATAGGAGTCCTAGAAATACGATTGCAATTAATAAAATTATTTTTTCTAAGGGAGCGTAAAATAGAGTCTCCCGAGTGTAGAATGCCATAAGGAAGACGAAAGAGCAGCAAATGTTGAGGGAACTGAGTCTGGATTATTGACGGCGTTTGAAATAGGGTAGAGATATCTGGTGCTGTCACATCTCATTATTCGTCTCCCTGTCGTAAAATTCTTTACAATAAAACCAAAAAAATCAAAGTCAAAGGAAACCCAATTGTCAGTTGTGAATCATCGAACGAAGTTTAGATTCTTAATGAGTTTAGGGGCATTGATGACATTTTTTAAGATTAGTGGTAGATGTGGTGGGGATAAGGAGGAATGACGATAACCACGGATGGAAATGCCTTGTTCACTACCAACAATAATATTCCGATGTAAATTACTCAAATTGGAATAAGACGAGAGAGTACCTTGTGATGCCGTCATGTGAGATGTGGCGCCTGTGTCCATATACCAATTTTCATTTGGAGCGTTGAGTGACATTGTGTTTATGGATGCCTCAATGTTAGTCGGTGCATAAGTGGAGGGCGGGGGGGCCTGTGCTGTGTACGCCTGTTGGGGACGTGGGCCGAGTATGCCAGGGTGGGCCGGTCGGTTCTGAGGTGGAGTCCACGAGGATGTCGGATAAGGGCTAGGAGGAGAGGCCAATAACGGTGGAGCCCACGCGGGCCATGGTTGTTGTTGCTGGAATTTTTTCTGTCGCGGCCCTTGCCGGACTGCCTGCTCCGGTGGTTGTTATGGGAGAAAGCAAACTGTTGCGGGTCCTCTGGCCGATGGTTCTGGTTGTCGGACCGGGAGGCCCTGCTGTCGGCGGAGGGCCCAACGGTGGTGGTAAGGGCGGAGTCGGCAATGCTGGCCCGAGTGGTGATGCGCTTGATTTTTTGGGTTTCCTCAAGGATGAGTTTCGAACGGGCCTCATAAAACGAAGGTAACGACAGTTGCTTGATTTTATTGATGAATGATTTACAATATATATAAGGTTACAAGAATATTTACTTTGATACAAAATAGGTAAATAATTATCCTAATTACAAAAGGATTATGATTTTACCTAAAATAGGAGATATACAATTAATATAATTAATGATTTAAAGAATATTGAGAAATATTCTATTAGTCATGACTATAGCCCTTGATAAGTTTATCAAAATCAGAACTTTTACTTTATTTTGACATCAGGATCCAACACAATAGTTGATGCTTTAGCCAACTTGGGCTTTTCTATAAGTACTGACACCCAGGGGCGGAGGTAGAGGACTGCAAGGGGGTTCAATTGAACCTCCTATACTATATAAATAGGGTAAAGATGATTATTTTGCATAGATAAATAAGTTGTTGAATTTCCTTGGTATACGATTATTCTTTTTTGAATTACTTGCTCAGCCACTACTGATACCAATCTTTTATCTGAAGATTTACTTAATTAGGACATTAGATGTGGACTTAGAAAGGACAAATGGGTTTTCCAACATCCAGAACCAAAAGGACTAAACAGTTATTGGATTGGAATTCTTGAAAATCTTTATGATGGATAGACTTTATACATACCATATTTGTAAATGGAAGGAGTCCTTCCAACTTAATTAGTTGTAGGCCTACAAAGTTTTAAGCTGAACACAGTTAGCATTAGACCTGGCCTTCTGTAAAGACTTCACTTTGTAATAGGTTGGACATATCCAATATATTCAGACAGTATGAGGAGGTAAGGTTTTATATCCTACTGCCCCATATATTCACCTCTTTGATTTTACTTGATTTATAAAAAATTTATAAATAATAAGTAGAATCGAAATAGTACTAAGTCATACCAATCTCGCATGAATTGTGACTAATCTGACATGACAATTAAGTTGAATATAGCATGAAGATATACTTATTTATCATGACTTACTACGTATTTGATTATAGCTTTTAAATCATGACGATCCGATATGATTTGTAACTAATCTAATAAGATAGATGGTTGAATATAGTATGAAGTTATGACTTGCAGCTTTGAGGTCATATGCCAATCCGATACGAGTTGTGAGTAATCCAACAAGACAACTTACTCACATTTAGATTTAATATAACATGAAATTATATCGGTCTTTCAACACTTACATGAAACATTTAACTAATTCTGATTCGGTTTGCCGCATCTCTTTACCATCTTTGCCTATCAGCTTAAGGGTATCTTAATCCAAAATCTTTTTATTTAACTTATAACAACAAATTTTGCACAAATTCAAATGAGAGCAAAATTTAAGTAGCAAATTACCCAAATCATCCAGGAGTTATGAAGCGAAAATTACACCCAATGATCTTAAAAATGAGTGATGTTGAATTTTTAACTCACTCATCCCATAGACAAACTTTTAAGGTTAATAATGGAAACTTGCTGAATTAAAATTTTGTCCCTCAAATGAAATTCATGCCTTCTTGGGCATAAATTCTTTACGGAATCGGTACAAGTTGTGTCGGATCCTGTAATGAACTTATATCTAGAAGGCATAAGTTATATTTGAAGTGCAAAATTTAGAGACCATTATAAATTTACACTTTTGTCTATATTTTGTGTTTGTCTTTAATTTTTGTCCCTTAAATGAAACTTATGCCTATTGGGGCATGTGTTCTTTAAGGAGCTCGACACAACTTATATTGGATCCTTTAAAGAACTTATGTCCCAATAGGCATAAGTTTCATTTGATGAGCAAAAATTAAAGACCAGTCCATTTGAAGGGAAAGCGTGAAATTAATTGAATACGAACAAATAAAAGTGCAAATGACCCAAATTTAAGAGAATTTGCATTCGGCTGGGTGGTCTTTAATTTTTGTCCCTCAAATTGAAAACTTTTAAATTTTGCTCTTCGCCTAAAATCCCTGGGTTTCGGGTTCGAACCCTCACTCAGGAAAAAAACTAAAAAAAGAATTCGCAAGACATAGTTTGGAGTTCGCAGGCCAGAGTTTTCCTATAAACTATGCCTTAAGGAAGACAGAGTTTGCGAATCCAAACTCCACCTTGTGATTTTTTTTTTTGATTTTTGACTGAGTAGGGGTTCAAACCGAAAATCTCGGGATATTTTTGACCAAAGGGAAAAAATTAAAGATTTCAAATTTGATGGGCAAAAATTAAAGACCGAGTGACTTCAAAATAAATCCGCGCAAAAAAAAATGAATTGAAGAGCACCTACTTTCAAGGCCCAATTACAAATCGACTGAGCATCCTTATTGAGGAGGCCCACATCCACCACCTGTCATAAGCCCAATGACTCAGGCCCATACATAATCCAAAAATCAATAAGGAAAGCGTAAAGCATCCGCAATCCAATCACAAACCCTAGTTCTCTCCCTCTCCCTCTCCCTCTCCCTCTCAGATCTGTCAACCATTTTACAAATGGGTTCGAGAAAGAACGACTTCGGCGACGGAGCTAGCCCCGGGTATCTTTTTTATGAGCATATTCTTAATGTTTATTGAATTACGTCTAGTCGTTGACTTCGAAGATGGAGCATTCGATTTTTGAAGCTTTTTTTTTTTTGGTTTTTTTCATGCAAAAAGCTGTTTGTAGAAGTTGGTATTTGAGGGTGTTTATTTTTTTTGACAAATTCTTCGAAAATGTTTTATTTTTCTCACAAAGTATCAAATCTTCATAAAACAATTTAAAAAATTATTCTTCCAGTAGGCTTTTGCTCAAGGATTTGTGAATGGAAGAATAGTTTTTGCTACTTGCTTTTCAAAATTATAACAAAGCACCTTTTCCCTAATAAAATCACTTTTTTTGGCGAAAATATGTGTACAAATTGGGTTATTTAGGGTTTTGGTACTCTTGAAACAGTTATTTTCCATGTGAACTGTGATGTGTATTAATTAGTTTTTTTGATCTCTCTATGGAACAGAAAAATCTTCATTGGAGGTCTAGCGAAAGAGACAACGTTAGGTTAGTTTTTGAACTGCTGCATATTTGTACTTAATTTTATTGTTTCTTGCTGATAGGATATTCTAAGTTTCTAACTGTTTTATCTAATTTGGGGACAATTTGATTTGGGTTTTGTAGAACAATTTGTGAAGTACTTTGAGAAGTATGGCGAGATAATAGACTCGGTGATTATGAAGGACAGGCATACTGGTAGACCTAGAGGTTTTGGGTTCATCACTTATGCAGATCCCTCTGTTGTCGACACTGTTATTGCCGAAACTCATATTATCAATGACAAACAAGTGAGTCGCGTTTAGCTTCGCTTTCAATGTTATACATAATTCTGTGTTTGATTATTATCAAATAGGGTTGGAAGAAAAGAACTAGTAGAATTTTAATATATGGAATCTCGTTTTTGTGGTCGTTTTTAACAAACCATCAATATATAATCATAACAAGTCATAAAATTCTCTTGAGATGATGAGCTTGGTTGATATTGTATAATTTACTAAAGTTCATAGTATTCTTGATATTGTAGTTTTTGCTTGGTTGTTGTATATTTGTAACTAAAGGTAGTATACCTGGTATTGTGAGATTTCTAGTAGAAACCATATTCTCCAAGCGTCTTTTTTTAGTAAAAACCTGCTGTAAGGAGGGATGCATTTAGGCTTTGAAACTTACGAGAATATGTTTGGTCAGGTTGAGATCAAAAGAACCATTCCTAAAGGATCTGCTGAATCAAAGGATTTCAAAACAAAGAAGGTTTTTGTTGGCGGCATTCCTACTACTATGAATGAAGGTGAAATATCAATTATTTCTTTTCTATAAATGTTTAAACAGCATGTGCTTTATAGTACAGTTTCCTGCCAAATTTTATCCAGTTTCTCAAGTATTTGACTGTTTTTCTTTTTCTTCATGGATAGATGAATTCAAGGGCTTCTTCTCCAAGTTTGGAAAGGTGACTGACTGCGAGATCATACGAGACCATGTGTCTAAGAGGTCTCGAGGGTTTGGATTTATTGTGTTCGACAATGAGCAAGTAGTTGATACTGTGCTGTCCGAGGGAAATATGATTGATATGTTGGGTACACAGGTGAGTTTTATCCAATGGTTGTCCAGGATATATGATGTACTGGGATGTAACTGTCTTTCATATAGTCAATGGTCAAGATTGCTCTTTGGTTTATGCTGCAAGTTTCAGTATAATTTCTTCAGCTTTTCACGCCATGTTTATCACGTGTCATAGTTTAAAGTTTGTAGGATTCAATAAGTGTGCATCTTTCAGGGCTTAGTGCATAGGTGATCTTCTAGGTTAACCTGCTTCTTTATTGTAGGTTGAGATCAAGAAGGCAGAACCAAAAAAACCCTCAAACTCAGCATCTGGTCCTGCATTTGGTAGTGAATCTAGGGGACGTGGTGCATACAATGATAGTTATGGAGGCTTTGGCAATTCATATAATAGCAGTTTTGGCAGTAGCGG
Source organism: Anisodus acutangulus (assembly GCA_029783415.1). Taxonomy (NCBI): domain Eukaryota; kingdom Viridiplantae; phylum Streptophyta; class Magnoliopsida; order Solanales; family Solanaceae; genus Anisodus; species Anisodus acutangulus. The sequence continues at coordinate 36,754,004 of CM056511.1, read as the reverse complement.
TTTTGGCCCTTCTTCTTATAGGTCTTCTGGAGGTATGGGTGGTAGGTTTGGTGACTATGGAGGATATGGTGGTGGTGAATTTGGTGGTAGATATGGAGACTTTGGTGGTGGTGAATTTGGTGGTAGATATGGAGATCCCTCACTGGGCTACTCTAGTCGCTATGGCTCTTATGCTGGTGGGTATGGTGGAGGTGCCGGTGGATATGGTGGCAGTGGACTAATGGCGGCATATGGCCGTGGAGCTGGTTATGGGGGTTATGGTGGGGCTGGCTCTGGCGCTGGCGCTGGTTATGAATCTGGCCCCGGCGCTGGTTATGGTGGTGGACCAGGAGGTCTATATGGTGGAAGTAGGACAGGCTATAGTGGCAGCGGCCGTTACCATCCCTATACCAGGTAGATTTTCTTAAGCATTTCCTAGGTGTTGCATTCAGGCTCTTGGTAATGCATCTTTGGATCAGAGTTGAGTAGATATGGGAGCGCTAGCAAAGGAGTCGACGTCTAGAAGATTGGGAGAACCCTAGTTTGTTCCTGCTTACTATTGTGGGACCTGAGACCCATAGTTAAATCTCTGATTTGTTTTAGTTTTAGACATTTTTCCTTTCTGTGAACTATGATTAGCTAGAACCTTGCTCTTTGGAGTTCTTTCATGTAATCTTTTGTAAGATTGGTTTCTTTAGATGTTTGCTACTCAGGCTCTTATCGTGATCTAGTGAGTTCCATCTTTCTGATCTCGTTTATAAGGTTAATTTTTGGTGTTTGACTTCATATAGATCTATGGTGCTTGTTAGCCTAGAACTATTTTCCCTTCTGCCACTTGTTGACTTGGCTTGGTGATTCACATAGGCCATCTATTTTGGCTCCTTAGAGATCTATGGTACTTGCTGCCTAGAACTAACCCGGTATCTATTTCAAGTCCTATAGCTTCCTAGAGATATGTGGTGCTATGCCTAGTAGCTTGGCATGTATTTCAAGTTGTCATGCCATCTGCTCAGTTAACTGTTCGTGTTAGCGTGTGCTGAGCAGGATCTTGTTGCCAGTGTCTGAATGATTGTTGGTAGCGATGTATTTCTTTAAAGGCTTAAAGGTGTTTGTTTTTCCTCTCCTAGCCCTTTGACTGTAGTTTTAATAGACGGATTTTGCATGCAAGTCTTTCTGTTGTCTTAGAGCTTCTTGAAGACAGATTAATCATGGCAGTCGAATGCTTCTTTATTTCGTGTTTTGGGTTGAGGTGCTGAAATTTCGTTTTTGATTGTGTGGTGTAATTGTAAGTACACTTAGTGTTGCTTGTATGCTGTACTATATATAGATTTTAGATCCTAGTTTGCTTCAAGGATGGTGGCTGCTTTTCTGTTTAATTTTAACGTTGTTACTGCTTATTGTACTCTGGTGTCGTTAAATTCTCAGTAGTTTTGGGCTTGAATGAGAAACAGAGATGCCTCATGTACTTTGTGGTTCGTGTTTGGTCACTGCAAAGTAAAATCTGTATACGTTTTTGTACTCTTTAAAATAGATTTCATACGGTACAAGATTGTAATTTAATTTTTTTATATATATGTATCCAGGATTTTGAAATTTATTAGAAGCTTTTCCTTTTTGTTCGTATTTGGTCCGTGTACTAGATCTTTTTTTTTTCTTGGTAATTCCGTGTACTGAAATCTTAATTATGTAGGAGTCTATTATTAAGCGAGGTTCTACTTGTATAAATTCTTTCCTTGCATGAAAATAAATTACTCGAACAAATGTTTGCACAACGTTGTTTCTTGAAAAATTTCAGAACTTAGGATACGAAGTTGAATTCAAGATGTCAGAGGTGTTGATTCTCTTAAACATTTTGAGTAGCGTTTTCTGCACATTGCGTCTATTATTGAAGAATGATAACAGTATTCGCATATCAAATCGGTTTGATAGGAAGTAGGTGTTTAATTAAATCGGCTCATTACTAAATTTGCATTTTAAACTTCCGCATCGTATCAAGTTGGAGATTGGATTTAAACCATTTAATAGTTGCATCGAATCTTATGTGGAACTCTACCCATTCTTTCCATTTTTATTAATTCACGCGGCGTAAGACTCATTTAATGAGAAAAATTAATATATTTGAAGTTAATTGAGACTTGAGCAGAATCTCGTCTATTCCATAATATTCCTGGTTAGTATAAAATTACCCAATTATTCCTCCTTACTCCACTATGTTCACAAGAATGGCCAATCTTAAGTCGCAATAAGGAGGGGTGAGTTTAACAGCTTGTTTGGATGGTTGTTACCTATTGTGTTGTTAGTTTAAATATAATATATTCGTTTTATTTTTATTTTTATTGTATCATATCCTGAAATTCATCATTACGTAACGATGAGAAGTCTCATTTTATGTAACGATCGATTTAGTGTGATCGCGTAGTTACCTTATTTTTTCTTATTTTGTCTTTGCTTATTATTTAATAATCATATTTTATCTTTTACCTTATTTTTAATAATAGCTCTACACTATATCCTACTTTTTTTGTAGGTTGGTCTTTCAAATTGTTGATGTGTGACATTATGTAACAACGAAAATTGATACAATCTATCCAAACATTATATTTATCAAAACAAAACAAATTAATACAAAACAAGTACAATATAATATGATTCATTATTAAACAATATGTAACAACCATCCAAACAAAGTGCAAGTAGTTTTGAATTAAGACAGTCGATTATTTTGATACTATATTGACCCTTTTACGCCTACATGGCTGCGATCCTGATGCCTTAGAAATAAGAAAATATTTGTTTGATAGTACTTACCAATAAAATAAGATCTGTGATATAATTGTATCTTTATTGATCTAGTTTCCTTTTAACTTCTAGGTCATCCTTATATAAATACTAAGTCTTTCTTGGATAAATCCTCTTTATTACAACAACATACCCAGTGAAATCTCATAGCAACAATAAATTCTCTTTATCGTTCCAATGATTTTGATTCTTCATTCATATATTCATACTTAGCTAGTAAAAGGGTATCCCGATGCACTAAGCTTCCACTATGCGCGGGGTCCGGAGAAGACCTCCTGATCACATGACAATAAATTTACCAGTTACTCCAAGGCTCTCCTTCAAGATCCGAGGCTGTTCATACTTAGCTAGTGTTGTCAAGATTTTTTTATTGTGTTTTTGTGAAACATGATTAAGAAGCACTTTTGGGATTTTAGTCGGAAGGCATCATCAAATTTGCCGCGTTTGCAAGATGTGCCAAAACCAGAAAGGCAAAATTTTTTGATCAAGAAGTTGCATATGTGTTGTGATATTTATGATTTCAGTAACCCTATGAAGGACGTGAAGGAAAAGAACATTAAGAGACAAATATTGATTGAACTTGTTGATTATATGACATTCTTGAATCCCAAGTTAAATGAAGTTATACTTCAAGAAATGATCAAAATGATTGCCATTAATTTGTCTTCAAATTTACCCTTATCGAACAGCGTTACAAATCCTCGTTGGCTTCATCTTGAGGTTGTTTACAAGTTGTTATTGAAATTTCTAGCTTCACCCCAGACGGATGCTGAGATTGCAGTAATGTACATCGATCGATCTTTTGTCCTGAAATTTCTCGAACTCTTCGATTCGCACGATGAAAGAGAGAGGGAGTACTTGATTTTGATTGTTCATAAGTTATATGTGAAGTTCAAGGTGCATAAGAATTAGGGACTCTAAAAGCAAGTCAACTTTAATTTATCGTGTTTGGGTTATGCTTATGACATGTCATTCATCATGTCAACATAATTCTGTAACGCCCATAGGTGGGGAGTTTGCCTGAATCGTGTGGCCCCAGCTGATAAGGCCTAATTTAATGTAGCACTTGGTTCCGCCTTCTCTTTGCCGAGCTTTCTACATTTTAAACAAAAGCGTGGTTAAAATAAACATTTAAATGAAAGAAGAAAAAGAAAAAAACGACTAGAGCTCTTTCAGTTCTTGTTTTTTTTAGGTTTCCCACCATATGTCCAGTATTCACATTAGAGTCCGATTATATTCAAATTCGCACTTTTAGGACCCATTCAGGGAAAATTCGCTTTACTAAGGATTCTTTCATACACAGAGCTCTCTTATTCTAGAAAATAGAATAAACTTTTGGGATTTTTCTTTGTGAATTTGTTACATATTAGGTTGGTCCCTTGTATTTGTCTTGTCCAAAAATAGGCGGTCCACAATGGAGGGATAAGTACTTTTGCTAGGAGAATTCAAAATATAGTTAAAAAGCTAAGAATGTTAACACCTATTATATATACATCAAAATAATTTTGAACCTTATATATACAATATACTTTTCTGGTAATGAACCCTTTGTGATCCCCTAGCTCTTAATTTTTTTGAGAAGCCATCCATGACATATTGTCCGTTGGAAACAGATTTTCAAATTTAAATGTTTGTTGAATCTTCATTTGCATATTTTAAAGTCAAAAATATGTCCATTTTCCTTTTGCACTTGTAGGTAGCAAAACATGCTTTGTCCCTGTGGAATATGTTGGAAATTTAACTATGTGGAATTGAGTTTTTTTCCGTCTTTAGTGACTTAAACATGTGGGCCCCACATGTCGGAAACATCGTTTCTTTGCATATGCCTAATCTACTAAATGAGTAGATGTTATTAGTACCAAGTATCGTCAAATTTCGTTAAGAAATGAAAGAGATATTGGTACACAAAGTAAGGTGTTTGAGACATGAATAGATGGATTGTGTTGGCCAAAATAACAAATCTCCCACATAGGTAGAAGATGGAATGATTGAACACTATATAAGCTCTATTTTTGAGTAAGGGTTTGAGACCCCAAGGGGTAACCCATGTGTTTAGAAGAGGGATGCGAGCTTGGGTTCGGGGCTAAGCCCCACACGCTCGCCGCCCGTCCGGTCCAGCTCGGGCTCAAGCTCGGGTCACAGGTTGTCTTTCAGAATTTTTTTTGGTCCCTGAAGTATTTTTTATTTACACTTTGGTCCCTGAAGATTTCGAAAATGTTGCAACGGTTCGGAATATTTCAGAGACTATTATCCAATACCGTAAAAGCATATATACGGGACAATTTTGTCTTAAAGAAAGAGAGCCATCTCTCGACTCATCTTTTCCTTCTTGATTAACCTTTCTTTTCCTTCTTGATTAACCTTTTTAATACACTTGAACCTACAGTTTAAGATAAAATTATATTTCTAAGTGTTCGAAAGATGTCTTCTTCAACCATTGACAATGTTTCTGCTACTGCTAGTTTCCAAAGCGAACGCCCAGAAAAGTTTCTGGGTACCAATTTCAAGAGATGGCAACAAAAGATGTTCTATCTTGCTACGTTGAACATGTCATGCTTTCTGACAGAAGATCCTCCTTCTGGTGGGGATGCAATAGACACTCAGTCTAACACAACGACTGAAGTGGGCGAAGATATCCAGATCACAAATGCCCTGAAGTTAACACTGGATGCCTGGAATCATAGTGATTTCATATGTAAAAATTGCATTCTGAACGATCTGTCGGATACACTATATACTGTGTATTGCATTGTGAAGACAACAAAGGAGTTGTGGGAAAAACTCGAGAAAAAGTACAACGCACAGGATGCTGGTACTAAGAAATTCATCGTTAGAAAGTTTCTGAAATTTCAAATGGTGGATGGTAAATCAATGATGTCCCAAATCCAGGAGTTTCAAATGATTCTTTATCATCTGAATTTTGAAGGAATGAAGCCAAATGAGCAGTTTCTGGTTGCGTCTTTGATTGAGAAATTGCCTCCCTCATCGAACGAGTTCATAAGTTATCTCAAACTAAAGACAAAAAAATGGGGTTTGAACACCTTATCATCAAAATGCAAATACAGGCGGACAATAAAGGGCTATATCTAAGGAAAAACAGTCAATGAAGGAAAATGCGAATCTGGTTGATTCAAAAGAAAACGCCAACAAAAAGCCCAAGTATCAGGGAGACGACAAAAGCCGAATGATGGAGAAGTTCAAAGGAAATTGCCATCACTCTAGAAAGCCTGGCCATATGATCAAAGAGTGTCGCAAACTGAAGCGAGAGCATAAGGAAAAGGCCAAGAACAAAGACAAGGCCAAGGCTAACGTTGTGCAAGACAAGGATGATCCTTCGAACCTCGACTACATGATTGTGAATTTCTATGATGTAGTGCTGGAGGCAAAACTGGTGGAGAATCCAAGACAATGGTGGATAGACATGGGTGCAACCCATCACATCTGCCTTGACAAGAGTGCATTCTCCTCTTACGCCCCAATTTCGGGCAAAAAGCCATTCATGGGCAACGACGCTACCTATAAAGTGCAAGGGGTTGGAAATGTTGTCCTCAAAATGACTTCAGACAAAGAGCTTACTCTGAAGGAAGTGATGCACGTCCCTGACATCCGCAAGAACTTGGTTTCAGGGCCACTGTTGGTCCAGTCTGGCTTTAGACTAGTTTTTGAGTCCAACAAATTTGTAATAACTAAGAATGATATATTTGTAGGAAGGGGCTTCACGTGTGATGACCTCTTTAAAATGAATGCTATGTATGCAATCCATTCATCTAATAAAATAAAGTCTTCTACCTACTTGCTTGAGTTCTCTAATTTATGACATCATAGATTATGACACATTAACTACAAATCCATTCAAAAGTTAGTAAGGTTGGAATTGTTGCCTTCTTTCGACATAAACCCTCAACATAAATGTGAGATGTACGTAGAGGCAAAATTAACCAAATCGTCTTTCCATTCAGTCGAAAGAAACACAACTCCTCTAGAACTTATTCACACCGACATATGTGATTTAAAGTTCGTGCAAACTAGAGGGGGGAACAAGTACTTTGTAACTTTCATTGATGATAGTATAAAGTATTGTTATGTTTACTTGTTGAAAAGTAAAGATGAAGCGTTTGAAGCATTTAAACGTTACAAAGCAGAAGTTAAAAATCAACTAAACCTACGGATTAAGACAATTCGTAGTGATAGAGGGGGATAATACGTAGCACCGTTTGAAGAATACTGTACTCAGTTCGGCATTGTTCATCAAACGACCACTCCTTACCCGCCTCAGTATAACGGTATTGCCGAGCGCAAAAATCGTACGTTAAAGGAAATGATGAATGCTTTACTTATCAATTTCGGTTTAGCCCAAAACATGTGGGGTGAAGCGATGCTTACCGTTAATAAAATTCTCAATAGAGTACCGCATAAGCGTAAGAATAAAACTCCATATGAATCATGGAAAGGAGAGAAACCCACTTACAAATATTTGAAAGTGTGTGGGTGTTTGGCAAATGTCAAAGCACCTAAACCAAAACATGTCAAAATTGGACCTAAGACTGTAGATTGCATATTCATCGGATATGCAAATAACAGTAGTGTTTATCACTTCTTAGTGTATAAATCGGAGATACCTGATATCCATGAGGGTACGATCATGGAATCAATGAATGCTGAATTATTTGAACAGATCTTTCCTAGAAAGGAAAAGAAATAATTTCGCGCAAACGAAGTTATGAACAAAATGCTCAAAATCAATAAGACCTGAGAGTTTCTGATTATCCGAAACTAGACGTTCTAGATCTATAGGACTCAGAAGTTACTGACTATTCGGAACTTAATGTTCCAGACCTACAGAACTTAGGGGTTTCAGTGGTTGAACCAAGACGGAGCAAAAGGGCTAAAAAGGATAAAACCTTTGGTCCATATTTTCTAACAAATATAGTTGAAAATGAACTGAGGATAATTAAGGAAGCATTGTCAACTCCAGAAGCACCGCTTTGGAAAGAAGCTATAGAAAGAGAAATAGATTCCATCATACAAAATCGTACTTGGGAAATGGTTGACTTTCCTCCGGGAAGCAAACCTTTGCGTTGCAAGTGGATACTCAAACGAAACTACAAAGTAGATGGAACTATTGACAAATATAAGACCAGATTAGTAGTCAAAGGCTATAGACAAAAGGAAGGCCTCGATTACTTCGACACATACTCTCATGTGTCTAGATTAATGTCCATAAGTGTATTCATAGCCATAGCAGCTTTGAGTAACCTTGAGATACATCAAATGGATGTTAAGACAGCCTTCCTAAACGGAGAATTGGAAGAAGAAATATACATGGAAAAATCCAAGGGTTATGTGATTCCAGGACAAGAAAAGAAAGTATGTCGACTTGTTAAGTCTCTGTACGGACTCAAACAAGCCCCGAAACAATGACATGAAAAGTTTAACAATACCTTATTATCAAAAGGTTTCTCCATAAATGAATGTGATAAATGTATCTATATAAAAGGAAACTCTGACTCATTTGTCATGATATGCCTTTACGTAGATGACATGCTCATCACTGGAAGTAGTCTAAACTTGATCCTGGAAATCAAGAATATGTTAAAATAATGTTTAGACATGAAGGAAATGGGTATTGCAGATGTGATCTTAGGAATTAAGATTTCTAAGACATCTGACGGACGATGTTTTGAGGAAATTTGATGTATTTGACAGTCCCCATATAAAGTCACCAATGGATATGAATCATAGAATTGATAAGAATCGTGGTGCACCCGTATCCCAAGAGCGATATGCGCAGGTAATTGGTAGCTTAATGTACATTACAAACTGCACCCGACCAGATATCGCTTATCCAGTCAATAAGTTGGCTAGGTTTACTCGTAATCCTGGAAATGATCACTGGAAGGTGTTAAATCGGATACTACGCTATCTGAAATATTCAATGACTTACGGATTACATTATTTAAGATATCCAGCCGTATTGGAAGGATACAATGATGCAAACTGGATATCGGACATAAAGAACACCAAATTCACCAGTGGGTATGTTTTCACAATTGGTGGTGGGGTTGTGTCTTGGAAGTCCTCTAAGAAAACATGCATCGCCCGATCCACGATGGAATCAGAGTTTATTGCTTTGGATAAAGCAGGAGAAGAAGCAGAATGACTTCACGACTTTTTAGAGGATATCTCTTGTTGGAATAAACCCATACATTCGGTGATGATTCACTGTGACAGCCAATCGGTTTTAGGAAGGGCACAGAACAGTATGTACAATGGCAAGTCTAGACATATTCGTTGGAGACATAAGACTGTTAGGCAGTTGATCATCACGGGTGTCATTTCCATTGATTACGTCAAATCAAAGGATAATATAGCGGATTCATTAACTAAAGGCCTACCCAAAGATTAAATATTTTGCCTATCTAGGGGAATGTGCTTAAAACCAAAACAATAAGAATATTTATGGTGGTAACCCAATCTTACTGATTGGAGATCCCAAGAATTTGATTCAATGGGACAAATAAACTATAGAGGTTCAGTTTTAGCGCTTCACTTGAAGCAAGAGCATTTTGGATTATTATTCTTTAAGGAAATATAATTCCAAAGTTGTTCCCGCGATAGACATTAATTGCTACCTGCATAATGGTAAAAGATAGGTTTATAAAACTTTTAATGATTTCTAACACTTGCGAGTAAGGTATAGCAGGATACCTTATAGGAGATCACCACTCGACGGCCCAACACCCCAAACCGGCGACCCGTCGGCCCAAGCCCAAAGCCCCATCCCTTTTTAATTCCCCCAAAACCCAAAAACCAAAAACCAAAAAAAAAAACCAAACCCTATCCCCCCCAAACCCGATCGCCGCACACCCCACGCCCCCGACGCGACCGGTCACCTCGCTCCCTGCCACCACCCACTCCCTGCCACCAACCCTGACACCACCACACCCCTCCCGTCACTTCGCCCACGCCCATACCCCTAAAATCCGCTTCCAAAATTCAGAAATCTTTACCTTTAATTCAAAATTCAAACTCATTCCTTGAACGTTCTTGGGGGGAAATCCACCTATAAATACCCCATGATTGTTCTTCATTTGAAGAGGAGATTTTCGGGGAAGAAAAAATAGATTTTTGGAAGGATTTTCGGAAGATTATTCCATATATCCATAAATATTTTGTTGTGTTCTTGAGTTTAAAGCATTTGGCTTCTTTGTTGTTTCAAGAATCAAGTCTGAAAAGGTTTGTTCTCCCATTTTGATTCTCTGATTTTCTTCACTGATTTCGGGTCGACCCGGTTCGGGTAACATTTTCAGAATTCTTGCATTTCATATTTATGTATGTTGGTTATCTGAATTTGGCGTTAAAATTTGATTTGGATCACTGATTTGTGTCAGATTCTTGACGGCCTGATCGACCCGATTTGAATTTCCAAATTTTCTTGCATTATTCTTTGTTGTTATCATTGGTTATCTGAAATTGATGAAATTATTTGATTCCGGTTGAAACTCCAATTGGTCGGGTCATCGACCGGTCGTCACCGACCGTCAGATCATCGACCGGTCAGTCGCCTCAATTTGAATTTCCAAATTTCTTGCATTGTTGTTATTATTATTATTGGTTATCTGAAATTGATGAAATTATTTGATTAGGGTTGAAACACCGATCCGGTCAAACATCGACCGGTCGAATCGACGATTTGGGTAATATTTTCGTAATTCTTGCATTTCATTTTCTTATTATTGGTTATCTGAATTTGGTGTTGAAATCGATTCGAGTTTGGATCATCGATCCGGTCAGATCATCGACGGTCGGGTTGACCCGATTTGAACATTTCGCAATTCTTGCATTTCGTATTCTTGTTCTTGGTTATCCGAAAATTGGTCTTTGAAATCGATTTGGGTTTGAACCATCGACCGGTCAGGGTGACCCGATTTGAATATTTCCAGAATTTCAGAACTCGGGTCGGATATTTTAAACTGCTCACTGCTCGTTTCTTTGGCACTGTTTTACTGTTTTATTAATATCGCATTAAGGCCGACGAAATTGAATTCGAGGCCGCGCTTTTCTTTCATTTCGCTTCTCTGTTTTTTTTAGTATAACTGTTTTAGATATCCGTGCAACGGATATATTATTGTTTTATTAAGTTTACTGTTTTAGATTTCTTGCGACGGATATCATTGTTTCTTGTTTTGAATAAATACCGTCTGTTCGGGCGCTTGTTTTTTTTCTCGCTTGCTCTCGCTTCAGACATCGCTTTCTCGCTTTTATCATTTCTTGTTTTAAATCGAACACCGCACCTTTCAAACATTGCTTTCTGTTCAGTCCTTTGTTTGACATTCAAATTACCGTTCTCTTTGTTTCTTGTTTTAAACTAGACACCGCGTCATTTTCGAAACTGCTTTTTCCTCTGCCTTCGCTATCGCTCAAGCATCGCTATCGCTATCGCTTCAAGCATCGCCATCGTTTCATCGCTTTGATTTAATTTTGCTGATTTGAACACGATACTACACTGGCCGATGAAAAATATCCGTCGATTTTGAGGCCTCCACAGTTGCAAAGACGGAAATATAACTTCTGGGCAATGATGAGGCTTAAACCTTTATTTCATCCGAGATCAACATGTTTAGTAGGCGAGGTGAATTATATATTCGCAGCCACGACGTGATTATAGTGATCTTTTCTATTTCACCCGAGAGACCAACACGTTTAGTAGGCGAGGCAATCAAAATAAACCACATTAGTCATATGTTTGCAGCCACGACGTGATTGGAATGTTCTTTTCAAAATTTAAGTCTGAGCCCTCCGTGATAAAAACATTCACTGTTTTGAATACGGATATGGAGTTATTTGTATTTAACTGTTTATAACCGTTTGTTCTTGGCGACTTGCGAGGATTAAAGTAAATACAGGCAGTTTATTCCTGGGAGTTTTTTTCTTTTATTTCTTTCTTTAAATTCAGCTTTTATCCCGCTTTGTATTGTAATATTATTTACCGCACTTATGTAACTATTGAAATGCTTAGAATAGGCAAACTTAGGATTAATTCATAGGGTAGTTTAAGATTTGAAACCCGTCGCTAGCTTATTTATTTGTAGGCTCGGTTGAATTCAAACTTAGAATTTTCCGCTAGTTATTTATTTTAGGCTCGTCATGCATATTTAAAATTTTCAAAACAAACTGTGATCATTTTCTATTCATTTTATTAATTGTACAACAAAAAATGATTTTCAAAAATTATTCCTTTGGCATTACAAATGAATTGTTTTTCTCCTTATTATTGTCACAAATGCATACATGTACAAAATGCATCTCTTTCATTAATTATTTGCAAACATCTTTTTAACTTCATACTTTAAACATGCATTTTCCTAGCAATAATTAACCTGAGTTTGATCGGATAACCGCAAGTTAGCGGATCTTAAAGGATGCCTAACCCCTTCCCTTTAGGATAATAAAGAACCCTTATCTAGAATCTCACTAGTTTCGCAGACCTTAAAATTGGAGTTACATTGCAGCATTTAGTTTAATATTTAGGTGGCCTAATTCACCGTAAAAAATAATTAGGTGGCGACTCCTCAACCCTTTTTACCCAGGAATCACCCGAACACGTCCGTGCTCCGCTTTGACCCGAGCCGGTCGAAAATCGGGCGCGACAGCATGGCGACTTCGCTGGGGAATTTTCAGGTTCTTAACCATAGCAAAATTCAGGTTAATTATAATTGTGCTTTACTTTCACTCTTTGTTTGATGAAATGCTTTGATTTATTTCCTTTGTAAAATTTTTTGCATGCATAACTGCTTTAATTTCCATATTTTTACTGCTTATCTTAAATTGGCATTTCGCTCATATTTCTTCCACTCTGGAAAATTGACACTATCACACACTACACGCGAGGTGTGTTTTGCGCACCCGCAAATTTCTTTCAATCTACCAAATTTTAGGAGAGTTGGCGTATGCGCGGAGTGACCGGACCATCCGGTGGCCGCGTAGCCTTCTCACTCGAGTAGTCCGCTCGGGAACCTTGTGTCTAGTCAGCCAAATCTTAGAAAATTTAAGATAGAGCTATACCACCCTTTATTTTAAGTCATGCATGCATACACCTTAGGTGGATCGATCTTTGGCATCGGCTCCACAATTAAGAAATTCGCCAAAATTGTCTACGGGTCTCACAACCCAACGACCAATCATCATATTATGTGTAGCGTGATAAAGATAGACTAATCCAAGACTAATCATGACATGATGAAATTGGAAAATGTACATTCATTTTGTCTCATTTCCGACAAAGCATTGCAGTTTAGCAGTTTGGATCAAACTTGTCGTAATCCCGCATATCTGGCGTTTAGGCCTACCTCTGGCATAAGAGAGGCCCCATGTATATTAGGACGCGCATATACAATTTGCTTGCTATTTTATACTGCTTTCCACTCTGTGTATATTATTTAAATCAATAATTATTCACCTTATACTAATTTGGTCTTCTTTATTTTTCAGGAGTTTCATTTTGCCTTATTTATTTCCCCAAATGTTGATTCGTGTTGACTAAAACTGGCGGAGCACCCCATCTTTTATTTCCCAATCACGTCTGCCCAAATTGTATTAGTACTTAATGAAAAAATGCGATTTAAATTGAGGCCTGAACCGCATTTTATGCAGTTTAATGTATTTTGCCTCCACATTTTGAAAGCTCAAAAAGACAAATTTGCATTGCTTTTGCTAATTTATAATCTGCTTTGTTTAATAAATTTCCTTTCTTTTTTCATCATGCAAACTAATTTGTCGGTAATATGTGACATAATGAAACAAGCAAACAAGGTCTCAAACAACAAGAAAGGCTTCGAAGAATATAAGGAAGATTCACAGTCGGAAGAATTGGGGCATTTTTCAGAATAAACCAAAGCCAAATTTAGATGAAACTGAGGCAATAAATTTGGGGGGATGCAGAAAATGTGAAAGAAACAAGAATCAGCGTCCATCTGAACGCCCCACAAAGGAAAGAACTGACGGATCTTTTGAGGCAATATATCGACGTATTTGCTTGGTCTTATGACGAGATGCCAGGTTTGAGCACGGATATTGTTTCGCATAGATTGCCTATCGATCCATCCTACCCTCCGGTGAAACAAAAACCAAGGAAAATCAAGCCTGATTTGAGTTTAAGGGTCAAGGAAGAGGTGTCCAAGCAATTCGATGCAAAGGTCATTCGAGTCACAAGATACCCGACTTGGTTGGCCAACATTGTACCTGTGCCAAAGAAAGATGGAAAGATACGAGTGTGCGTGGATTATCGGGATCTCAATAAGGCCAGCCCGAAGGATGACTTCCCTCTTCCAAATATTCACATACTCATTGACAATTGTGCAAAGCATGAATTACAATCATTTGTTGATTGCTTTGCTGGTTACCACCAAATCTTGATGGATGAGGAAGATGCAGAGAAGACAGCGTTCACTACACCTTGGGGGGTATACTGTTATCGAGTAATGCCGTTCGGACTCAAGAATGCAGGTGCCACCTACATGAGGGCCATGACTACCATTTTTCACGATATGATCCACAAAGAAATAGAGGTCTACGTGGATGACGTTATTATTAAGTCGCGAAAGACTTCGGATCACTTGACAGATTTAGAGAAGTTTTTTGACCGACTGAGGCGGTATAACCTGAAATTAAATCCCGCAAAGTGCACATTTGGTGTCCCTGCTGGGAAGCTGTTAGGTTTCATCATAAGTAGAAGGGGTATTGAATTAGACCCCTCGAAGGTAAAAGCTATTCAAGACTTGCCTCCTCCAAAGAGTTGAAAAGACGTGATGAGTTTCCTTGGTCGCCTCAATTACATCAGCAGGTTCATAGCACAATCAACAGTGATATGTGAGCCGATATTCAAGTTACTGAAGAAAGACGCTGCTACCAAATGGACGACGGATTGCCAACAAGCTTTTGATAGAATCAAAGAATATCTGTCTAACCCACCTGTTTTGGTACCTCCAGAGCCCGGAAGGCCTTTGTTATTATATTTGTCTGTGTTAGAGAACGCGTTTGGATGCGTGCTGGGACAACACGATGAAACAGGAAAGAAGGAGCAAGCCATATACTACTTAAGCAAGAAGTTCACACCGTATGAAGCTCGGTATACTTTGCTGGAACGCACTTGTTGCGCCTTGACATGGATTGCGCAAAAGTTTAGGCATTATCTGTCTGCATATACCACTTATCTCATCTCAAGGATGGACCCGCTCAAATATATTTTTCAGAAGCCCATGCCCACCGGGAAGCTAGCGAAGTGGCAAATCTTGTTAAGTGAATTCGACATCATATATGTCACCCAAAAGGCTATCAAAGGACAAGCACTAGCCGACCATCTTGCGGAAAACCCCGTGGATGAAGAATACATGCCTCTCCGGACTTATTTTTCCTGACGAGGAGGTACCGCTTGTTGGAGAAGACATCTCGTAAGAGTACCGGGTTGGAGAATGTTCTTTGACTGAGTCGCAAACTTCAAAGGGTTGGTATTGGAGCGCTTTGATTTTGAATCAGGTCAACACTACCCAATTTCGGCAAAACTCTGATTTCCATGCACCAACAATATGGCGGAATATGAAGCTTGTATACTCGGACTTAGAATGACCGTTGATATGAACATTCAAGAACTATTGGTTATAGGTGATTCGGACTTATTGATTCATCAGGTGCAAGGCGAATGGGCGACCAAGAACGGGAAGATACTTCCTTACCTGCATTGCGTGAAAGAATTATGCAAAAAATTCAGCAAGATAGAATTCAAGCATATCCCACGAACTCAAAACGAGTTCGCTGACGCTCTGGCAACACTGTCCTCCATGATTCAACATCCGGATAAGAACTACATTGATCCCATCAAGGTGAGCTTATCGGATCAGCCGGCATATTGTTTCAATATAGATGGAGAGTTGGATGGAAAGCCTTGGTACCACGACATTAAGAGATATCTCAAGATAGGTGAATATCCAGAAGGCATAACCAGTATACAAAAGAGGACACTTAGGAGGTTAGCAAACCATTTCTTCCTAAACGGAGAGATCCTTTATCGGAGGACTCCAGATCTCGGTTTGTTAAGATGTGTTGATGCTCGAGAGGCAAGCAGTTTAGTTGAAGAGATACACGGAGGCACGTGCGGGCCTCATATGAATGGCTTCACTTTGGCAAAGAAGATTCTGAGAGCAGGATACTTTTGGATGACCATGGAAACAGATTGCATCCACTTCGTGCAAAGATGCCATCGATGTCAGATTCATGGCGATCTAATCAAGGTGCCTCCTAACGAACTCAATGTGACGAGCTCTCCTTGGCCATTCGCAGCTTGGGGCATGGATGTCATTGGCCCTATCGAACTTGCCGCATCAAATGGACACAGATTTATTCTAGTGGCAATTGACTATTTCACAAAGTGGGTAGAAGCATCGTCCCACAAGTCAGTAACAAAGAAAGTGGTAGTTGATTTTGTCCGCAATAACATCATTTGTCGATTTGGAATCCCCAGTCGATTATAACGCATAATGGAGCTAATCTCAACAATGAATCGATGAATGAGATATGCGAAAAGTTTAAGATTACTCACCGCAATTCCACTCCATACCGACCTCGGATGAACGGAGCAAATGGCGACCAACAAAAACATCAAAAGAATACTACGAAGGATGATTGATAATTACAAGCAACCGGCATGAGCATTTGTCCTTTGCACTTTTGGGATATCGCACTCTGATCGGGACTTCTCTGGGCAACGCGCCGTATCTATTGGTCTATGGAGCAGAAGGCGTGTTACCGCCAGTGGAAATACCATCTTTGAGAATTATCCAGAAGGCGAAATTTGAGCAGCGAAATGGATATCTGAGAATCGGTCACGAACAATTGATGCCGATTGATGAAAAGCGATTGAAACGCGATGCACCACGGACAACTTTATCAAAAGCAGAATGGCCAAATCTTTCAACAGAAAGTAAAACCAAGGACTTTCGAACCGGGCAATTGGTGCTAAAACGCATATTCCCGCACCAAAATGAAGCTAAAGGAAAATTCGCACCTAAGCGGCAAGGGCCTTATATGGTTCACGGGTGTTGAGTGGAGGAGCATTAATTCTAGCTGAAATGGACGGTGAAGTATGGCCAAAAGCTATCAACGCGATGCAGTGAAAAGATACTACATTTAGGATTTTTCTATGTAATGCATTTCTTATGTTGTAAAAGTTGCGCTCCCTGCCGGGATACACAAAGAACCCATGTCGGGTTCCGTTTCCTAGATTGCAAATTTCCCGGACACACCTTTCTTTGTTACATGAACTACGTTATGGCCTGATCCCCTCGGCGGGATACGTGGCGGCCACATCGGCCGGTCCCATTTTAGAAAATCCTTACAATCCCTTTTGCTTGTAATGAACTACGTCACGACTGATTCCCTCATGGGGATACGTGGCGCCTAAATCGGCTTCGGTGCCACCATTAGGAAATATTTTCTCTTTTATCTCACAAAAGACAAAATGCACCCATCTGATCACCCTGATAGGGCAGGCAAGCAATCTACACAAGACTCGGTTGTCCGTTCAAAAGATCGTCATTCTCACATATCGAAGCGGGGCATTTTTAAGGGATCACTGCCAGAGGACGCCGATAAACATGGAAAAGCATCGGCAAACTAAGTCTTCAGCCAGAAGAATTTTGGATAGGACGTTTGCTTTGTTTCACCGCATGTCACTGCTCGACAGACATTTATATATATATATATGCAGTATTTCTTATAAGCAAATTATTTTCAACAAACATTTTCATCAAAATTCGATAGAATTTTTATGTTACTATTTTTTAAGATGCATTTCTACAAATTGTTTTCGAATGTTTTCATTAACGGCTGGCCAAGATTGGAAGCAGAGAGGGGCTACGGGTCCAAGTTAGCAGGACATGCGAATACCAAGGCCGAAGCTACAAAGTCAACGCGAATCAACTCCCCCTTCCCAAAACTCATAAATTTATTTGAGTACAGGTTCTTCAGTCGAAACAAGAGGGGAGTCGCAACATTTATGAGCAGATTCGCAAGGGCCTCTGCATCGCAACTCACTACAAGAATCACTTTCCTGTTTGGAGATTGTACAAAGACGTCATGCTAAACTACATGTTCCCAACCGTGTTGTGTCTACGCGAAGAACGGTATTTCGACTTACAGGGTCGCATTCTCATCTACTCAACTTTTGCATCGCTTATGTCCACACATTAACTATCATGGCATGGCAATAGGGCCACACTTTACATTTCGTCAACACGATGTTTTAAATCAGGCGCCCACCTTCTAATGCGGGTATGTTTTAAATCAGGCGCCCACCTTCTAATGCGGGTATGTTTTAAATCAGGCGCCCACCTTCTAATGCGGGTATGTTTTAAATCAGGCGCCCACCTTCTAATGCGGGTATGTTTTAAATCAGGCGCCCACCTCCTAATGCGGGTATTTAAATTTCAGTCAGACGCCCACCTCCTAATGCGGGTATTTAAATTTCAGTCAGGCGCCCACCTCCTAATGCGGGTATTTAAATTTCAGTCAGGCGCCCACCTCCTAATGCGGGTATTTAAATTTCAGTCAGGCGCCCACCTCCTAATGCGGGTATTTAAATTTCAGTCAGGCGCCCACCTCATAATGCGGGTATTTAAATTTGATCAGCGCCCACCTCCTAACGCGGTATTTAAATTTCAGTCAGCGCCCACCTTCTAATCGCGGTATGTTTTAAATCAGCGCCCACCTTCTAATGCGGGTATGTTTTAAATCAGCGCCCACCTTCTAATGCGGGTATGTTTTAAATCAGCGCCCACCTTCTAATGCGGGTATGTTTTAAATCAGCGCCCACCTTCTAATCTTGGTATGTTTTAAATCAGCGCCCACCTTCTAATTCGGGTATGTTTTAAATCAGCGCCCACCTTCTAATGCGGGTATGTTTTAAATCAGCGCCCACCTTCTAATGCGGGTATGTTTTAAATCAGCGCCCACCTTCTAATCTGGTATGTTTTAAATCAGCCCACCTTCTAATGCGGGTATGTTTTAAATCAGCGCCCACCTTCTAATGCGGTATGTTTTAAATCAGCGCCCACCTTCTAATGCGGGTATGTTTAAATCAGCGCCCACCTTCTAATCTTGCGTATGTTTTAAATCAGCGCCCACCTTCTAATGCGGGTATGTTTTAAATCAGGCGCCCACCTTCTAATGCGGGTATGTTTTAAATCAGGCGCCCACCTTCTAATACGGGTATTTAAATTTCAGTCAGGCGCCCACCTCCTAATGCGGGTATTTAAATTTCACCAGCGCCCACCTTCTCATGCGGGTCTTTCAATTTAAGTCAGGCGCCCACCTTCTAATGCGGGTCCTTTATTTTAAAGTATAAACAGGCGCCCGCCAACGACATCATCTGTACAACATTAAGCAACGACATCATTTCAACTTACAAAGTCATATTCTCACATACATATCTTATGCAACTGTTATACACTAACTTTTATCTTAGCTCGTCCACAGAATTGAATCGGCGTGAGCTTTCAAAGATAACGTGGAACTATATCTCACGGCGAACCAAGGCAATTTGGTCAAACGACCTACTTGACGTCGATCCGCTCTTTCCCATTAATTTCTCAGATCTGCGACCGGTGTCATCCTAAGTCGACCTTTGGGGCATTGTTTCTTGAATGTGCACTATCTTTTGCAACTTCTATACCCCTCGAGATTCTATTTCTTACCATGCAGTCCCGATGGTCAGGACAAAATTGGCTACTCAGTCAAATTCTTTGGCCTAAAACTCTTTCATCGTCTCAGTCAAAGAGGGGCATCTGTTGACACCCAATTTTGTCCCATCTATTATGATTTTATTCGTAATTTTTAATATTTTGACACTTTTAAAATAATTTTAAAATATAGGCATATATGTATATATCCTCGTATTATTATTATTATTCGCATATTTTATATCATTTGCATTTTATAATAATCATAAGTTTTATCCGAAATTCTATGTTATTTTATTCTCGCAAAATTGCATCGCATTTTTTTAATTATTATTAAGCATTAAACATTTCGCAAATATTATATTTTTTTTATTATTATCACGTCGTTATGTTATTTTAAATAATTCACATCTTTTACAAAACAAGAAAAAAAATATATATATATATATATAAATATGTTTTAATATTAAACCCCTTTTATTTTTTAAATTCCTAACCCATTTCATTTCCCAACCCAATACAATTTCTACCCAACCTAAATTAAAACCCATTTTTCGTCCAAGCCCAAACTCCCCAATTAAATTCCTTTATACCCAGCCCAAAACCGAAGCCCAACAACCATTCCCCATCACCCAAAACAATTAAACCCAAAACCCAATTCCCACAACCCAAAACTCCAAGTCCAACAATTTAATTCCCCCAGGCCCAATCGGCCATTAACCCGTCGCCCCAGCCCGACTCACCCGCAGCCCACTCGACGGCCCAACACCCCAAACCGGCGACCCGTCGGCCCAAGCCCAAAGCCTCATCCCCTTTTAATTCCCCCAAAACCCAAAAACCAAAAACCAAAAAAAAAAACCAAACCCTATCCCCCCCCAAACCCGATCGCCGCACACCCCACGCCCCCGACGCGACCGGTCACCTCGCTCCCTGCCACCACCCACTCCCTGCCACCAACCCTGACACCACCACACCCCTCCCGTCACTTCGCCCACGCCCATACCCCTAAAATCCGCTTCCAAAATTCAGAAATCTTTACCTTTAATTCAAAATTCAAACTCATTCCTTGAACGTTCTTGGGGGGAAATCCACCTATAAATACCCCATGATTGTTCTTCATTTGAAGAGGAGATTTTCGGGGAAGAAAAAATAGATTTTTGGAAGGATTTTCGGAAGATTATTCCATATATCCATAAATATTTTGTTGTGTTCTTGAGTTTAAAGCATTTGGCTTCTTTGTTGTTTCAAGAATCAAGTCCGAAAAGGTTTGTTCTCCCATTTTGATTCTCTGATTTTCTTCACTGACCCGGTTCGGATAACATTTTCAGAATTCTTGCATTTCATATTTATGTATGTTGGTTATCTGAATTTGGCGTTAAAATTTGATTTGGATCACTGATTTCGGGTCGGGTTACTGACCCGGGTCGGGTCGACCCGATTTGAATTTCCAAATTTTCTTGCATTGTTGCTGTTGTTATCATTGGTTATCTGAAATTGATGAAATTATTTGATTCCGGGTTGAAACTCCAATTCGGGTCGGGTCACTGACCCGGGTCGGGTCGCCTCAATTTGAATTTCCAAATTTCTTGCATTGTTGCTGTTATTATTATTGGTTATCTGAAATTGATGAAATTATTTGATTCCGGGTTGAAACATCGACCAGGTTGAAACATCGACCGGTCGGGTCATCGACGGTCGGGTCATCGACTGGTCGGGTCACCGACCGTCGGTCAACGACCCGGTCGGGTTGACCCGTTTGGGTAATATTTTCGCATTCTTGCATTTCATTTTCTTATTATTGGTTATCCGAATTTGGTGTTGAAATCGATTCGAGTTTGGATCATCGATCCGGTCAGATCATCGACCGGTCGGGTTGACCCGATTTGAACATTTCCGAAATTCTTGCATTTCGTATTCTTGTTCTTGGTTATCCAAAATTGGTCTTGAAATCGATTTCGTGTTTGAACCATCGACCGGGTCGGGTGACCCGATTTGAATATTTCGAATTTGAGAACTTCGGGTCGGATATTTTGAACCGCTTCACCGCTCGTTTCTTTGGCAATCGCTTTTACTTGTTTTATTAATATCGCATTAAAGGTAAGCGAAATTGAATTCGAGGCCGCGCTTTTCTTTCGTTTCGCTTCTCTGTTTTTTTAGTTTAACTGTTTTAGATATCCGTGCAACGGATATATTATTGTTTTATTAAGTTTACTGTTTTAGATTTCTTGCGACGGATATCATTGTTTTACTGTTTTGAATAAATACCGCGTCTGTTCGGGCGTTTGTTTTTTTCTGTTTGCTCCCCGTTTCAGATTACTGTTTTACTGTTTTTATCATTTTTACTGTTTTAAACTGAACACCGCACCTTTCAAACATTGCTTTCCTGTTCGATCCATCGCTTTGACATTCAAATTACCGTTCTCATTGTTTCTTGTTTTAAACTAGACACCGCGTCATTTTCGAAACTGTTTTTCCTCTGCCTCGCTATCGCTCTATCGCTCATCGCTATCGCCATCTTTGTTTCGCTTTGATTTAATTTTGCTGATTTGAACACGATACTACACTGGCCGATGAAAAATATCCGTCGATTTTGAGGCCTCCACAGTTGCAAAGACGGAAATATAACTTCTGGGCAATGATGAGGCTTAAACCTTTATTTCATCCGAGATCAACATGTTTAGTAGGCGAGGTGAATTATATATTCGCAGCCACGACGTGATTATAGTGATCTTTTCTATTTCACCCGAGAGACCAACACGTTTAGTAGGCGAGGCAATCAAAATAAACCACATTAGTCATATGTTTGCAGCCACGACGTGATTGGAATGTTCTTTTCAAAATTTAAGTCTGAGCCCTCCGTGATCAAAACATTCACTGTTTTGAATACGGATATGGAGTTATTTGTATTTAACTGTTTATAACCGTTTGTTCTTGACAGCTTGCAGGGATTAAAGTAAATAAAGGCAGATTATTCCTCGGAGTTTATTTATTTTATTTCTTTCTTTAAATTCAGCTTTTATCCCGCTTTGTATTGTAATATTATTTACCGCACTTATGTAACTATTGAAATGCTTAGAATAGGCAAACTTAGGATTAATTCATAGGGTAGTTTAAGATTTGAAACCCGTCGCTAGCTTATTTATTTGTAGGCTCGGTTGAATTCAAACTTAGAATTTTCCGCTAGTTATTTATTTTAGGCTCGTCATGCATATTTAAAATTTTCAAAACAAACTGTGATCATTTTCTATTCATTTTATTAATTGTACAACAAAAAATGATTTTCAAAAATTATTCCTTTGGCATTACAAATGAATTGTTTTTCTCCTTATTATTGTCACAAATGCATACATGTACAAAATGCATCTCTTTCATTAATTATTTGCAAACATCTTTTTAACTTCATAATTTAAACATGCATTTTCCTAGCAATAATTAACCTGAGTTTGACCGGATAACCGCAAGTTAGCGGATCTTAAAGGATGCCTAACCCCTTCCCTTTAGGATAATAAAGAACCCTTACCTAGAATCTCACTAGTTTCGCAGACCTTAAAATTGGAGTTACATTGCAGCATTTAGTTTAATATTTAGGTGGCCTAATTCACCGTAAAAAATAATTAGGTGGCGACTCCTCAACCCTTTTTACCCAGGAATCACCCGAACACGTCCGTGCTCCGCTTTGACCCGAGCCGGTCGAAAATCGGGCGCGACAGGAAACATAAAATTCAAGGTACCCACCCCCCCCTTATTTTTTTTTTTTTAATTTCACATCTTGGAAAATGGACAATGTCAATCAAAACTTAAAGAAATCTATAACTATACCAAACTAGATATTCAATCCCGAGTGGTAACAGGTAAACCAATTATCCGGACATGAGTAGGCATAAACAAGTATATATAGACAGACCAAACATATGTGGATTGCCTATCCATGCCATGCTAACCTCATCACTACTCACTTAATAACTTAACCAAATCTGCAGAAGCAAGGGAATGCACATAGTTGAGGAACTACTCAGATATTCATTTCATTTTTTTTTAACATGTGATTTAGATACCTATCAAAACTCAAATGATCTTATATTATCTACCAAATTTACATAAAATGAGAAGGGGGTAGACATACTGCAGTAGCAGACATGGAAATAGGTGGACTTAACAGTTTGATTTAATCAACACATAGATACAAAACATGGGCATATACAATCAAACCAAACTGGATGCAGAGTTATGCACATGAGGAAGAGACAAGGTTATTTTAAATAGTTATGTTCAGATGAGTATTAGACCACCTAAGACTAATGGAACATGCCAAGGATAGATATGACCCTTTAACAAGCAAAACATACACCAAATAGGCTCCTAAACTATCCTTCAGATCACGACAGCACTTAAACAAGACACACATCCATTTCAAAGTCATTAGGTGATCCTATCATAATTATAACAACATTCTTATGCTAAATCTTAGTTCCCTTATTATAGGCAGATAAATAAATAAATAAAAACATTAAGCCCTTCAATCATTTCCATACCAAATGTGACCTTTACAACCAACATAGTCATTATGTAAGCATAATTTTTAACTTCAACAATTGGTGTTTAATTAACATAACCTGTGTATTGAGTCATGGATTAATCGAACATAGTGTCTAAGAGGTTTAATATACTTCTCAAGCCACTATAGCAATATACCAAAATAATTTGTTCAGTTAACCAGTGGAACAAACCTCATGTTCATGTATTAAGCATACGAAATTAGTACATGTGCTAATGATGGTTTGACCTAACACACTATGGACACCACAGGACTTAAACAATCCAAGAGGGGTTACAATGGACTAAAACTAGTATACCAATTACTTCAAAGTCATTTAAACAGATCATACAAGGTCAAATAACCCTTAAACTTAACAAGACAACCACTTAACACACAAATAATCGTCACACAATACTCTAACAGTGTTTTCATCAACTGAACATGCTAGACATTAATAGAGTAGTCATAAATAGCCATAATATTCACATATATTACATAATGCTTGGCATAATATATTCACGGTTTAATAGCTAACTAAATAAGTAAACCGTTTATTGCAGCAACAAGTCATTCCTGGAATTATGTAAATACTCAATTTTTCACTCCCTTAAGCAACTACTGACAACATGTTTAGCATACGAATCTATTCCCTATTTAAGAGATAAAACGTAGGCTTGGGTTATTAGAACATTTTGCATTCTACATTATGATACGCAAAGACAATTACGGGGGAAATTTTAATCAAACATAAAAGATATCTAGGCAAGTCTAATTAACTGTTTAGAGGTAGTCCCACTGAGCAAAATTGGCAAAGATAGGTCCTAACACAAGTGATTTATACTCAACCCACATCTTTGTCTGGGGACATTAACAGACCACCCTGTTCCGAAAGAAGTATGACCAAGACAGAATACATTTATATATAACATGGATAGCATAACTCATAAGAAAAGCTGGAACACATCAACTTAACCAGGGTAATATTACAACATGTAGAGGACCATCTACTCCTAAGCCTCATCCACAAGTAGGACAAACCGTTAACGACTATCAACTACTTGCTGAACTAATTTCAAGGACTTATCCAGACAACTTGCTCCAGAGACAACAAACCTTATATGTACAACAGTAGCAATTCCAGTTTTTGGCATATCTCATATCCCTTTTCATATAAACATTAGCATACCAAGGAGTCATCACAACTAATAGACTTCACATATACCATGTACTTTAACCCAGATCAAACATAAAATATTTTACTCAAGAAGGCCTTGTATATCTAAGGTCTCAACGATTATCTAATATTCTAAGAGTCTCAAATATTCCATGTCCCAAGCTTACATTATTTCTTCCCGTATACGAGTAAGATAGTTTCTCATAACCTCGAATTCGTATTTCCCTTCTGGCGGCTGTCGCTTTCTTCGGAGGCATAGCTATAACACATTAATACGTCAGAGAGGGAATAACCTAATAACATAGCTCTATCGCACGATCTTAGAGTAAGAAGAACAGAAACCAATCCTAAATGTCCGGCAGCCTCCTGCGTATAAGTATGGTGCACAACATACCCATACACAAGACTCTACTAGACACGGTCTGTAGACATTCCGAGGACTAACTGCTCTGATACCACTTTTGTCACGACCCGACCCGACGGGCCGCGACTAACCGCCCTAATGACGTCATTATACTAACATGTCACACATAATCCAACTAACACTTAATAAGTTCAATCCGGCAAAGATAACGCCAAGCAATAGCAACATATGCCAGGGTAGGCAAACCGACGAGGTCGCCTTTACCTAAGATTGTAACTGCGTCTCTGAGGAGTCACAACTAGCCAATATAACATAACAAGCAAGCCGACAAGGTCGCCACCAGATAGTAACGTATATACATGGGAACACCCCAAAGATGAATACAATAACATGACCGACTAAAACAGAGTCATAACCCTTACATACGTACAACCCACCACCGTCTACATGACCTCTATAAGAAGAATAACGACATATGACGGACAGGCCCCGCCGTCGTGCCCCTAAATACAAACAGAAGTCTAAAAGAGGTTCGGTACCAAAATGACAAAGCTCTGGATCAAAGGAGCTTTCCAACCTGCTGAGTAGGAACCTAGGCCTGAGGTTCACCAAACTGAGAGCATATACCTGCGGGCATGAAATGCAGCCCCCCCGAGGAAAGGGGGTCAGTACGAAATAATGTACTGAGTATGTAAAATATGAAGCTGTAAAAGAGATCATAAGTAGCCAACAGAAACAGAAGATCAGTATAAAAATCAGGATCCAAATCCAACTGTGCCATAAACCATAAAAGTCAGTTGTGCCTTATAAAAATGAGAGTCAAGGCAAGAAAACATGAATGTCTGTCCATATACATATATATACCTGTGACGTAACCCGGCCCACTAATGCGGGACTCGGTGGAATCATATCATAACCCGGCCCATGCTGGGACTCGGTAAAGTCATCTCTCATCTATGGATCCATCCTACGTAACCCGGCCCTCTAGTGAGGGTCTCGGTGAACAATGCAAGGTTGTGCACGAGTCGTAACCCGGCCCGGGACTCGGTGAGGTGAAGTAGTAACACTTAGCACGAGTAGATATCGTGAGTAACCATATGCAAGTAAAAATTATCATCTGACTCTCAATAAAATCATTGTAATAATGTCATAATAAACTCTTTGCTGAAAAATCATAGGCACTTCTCATAACAATCCTCTTTAGGAATTAAACTGTATAAGAGTCAAGTACGTCCCACAGACGCTCATTAAATAAAAATCATGCCAAAGAAAGAAGGAATAGTTCACATACCTCTTAGACGAACTAATCAACTCTATATTAGAGTACGTCTCGATTTAGAACTTCAACCTAT
This sequence comes from Anisodus acutangulus, assembly GCA_029783415.1. Lineage (NCBI taxonomy): Eukaryota > Viridiplantae > Streptophyta > Magnoliopsida > Solanales > Solanaceae > Anisodus > Anisodus acutangulus. The sequence goes on along the minus strand of CM056511.1, from coordinate 36,727,069 downwards.
AATAATGGTAATACGTTCGTCAATTCTATGATCGCTAGCATACTTTATATCGAATAACGACTTCTTATTTTATAAAAATTCGGGCAGCACTTCCCCTGTTTATACATGTTTCCACAACTTCCAAACGAGGCTAATAACATCAATAAACAAGCACCAATTAAGGGCACAACCAAGACAAGAATAAAGAGAATTTACACACCCACTTCTCATGTAAATTTAGCCTCTTAATCCACCTTAAAAACAGCCCACAAAACAGCCCATGTTCCAACAACAACGAGAGTAGAATGTGAAGTCTTTCTATGCCTTTCCACACCCTTATTCCTTTAGGACTTACCTTAGCAATTACCACACTTAAACATGCATAATGGTGACTAAATTTTCAGAATTATAACACCACAAAACAGTCCCTAAAACAGCCCATATACATCACAACATGTCCAACAATTTCATGCAAGTTCTTGGCCACAACATGTCATAATTCCATAACTCTTATCTTAATTCCTATAATCCAATTTCGGATTTTAATACTTCCATATAACTAATTCCAACTAAATCTCCACGTTTCCTTTCAATTTCATCATGCAATTAGTGATAATAATAACAACAATAACCAACGAATCCAACAACACCAAAATCTGTCCCAAAGTGACAACTAGCCCAAAATGGTCACATGCAATGCTTAAATTCCAATTCTTCCTTAACACAAATTCATTACCTTAATTCTAACAACATGCATTCCAATTATATCATAGAAAGAAGAATTTTTATACCTCAAATTCGTCCAAAACAGTCCGCAATTTTCTGCCCACTGTTTTCGTATTTCTTTCCCTTTTTTGTTCACTTCTTCAACTCCAATTGACATGCAAGTGTTCTACAATGTTAGGCCATCATCCCTACACGTTTTTCTTCCAAAATTTCATCCCAAAAATTCGAAATTTCTGGGCTACAATTTCGGCCAGCAGTGGCTGTTTTTGCCACTGTTTTGGTGTTGTTTTGCTTCTAATTTTTGGTGAAAAAAGTAGTCTAGGAAGAAAAGATAAAAATCTTAAATTGGGTATGGGGTTGGGGGTGATTTTCAGCCAGCAGGGGGGTGGGTTTGGAGAAGAGAGGTGAGGTTTTTGGTTAAGTTTAGAATGAAGATGAAGATGAAGAGTGTAGGTTTATAAAAAAATTCTGATTTTTTCTTTTACACTTTGGCCCCCAAGTTCTTCAATTAATAAACCTCAAACCCACTTCTTTTAATTTCTGAGAATTTCATAAGCCTCGTATCCTCAATGCCAAAATTTTATAATACAATACTATTCCATAACGGGAATATACAATTATTGCTATAAGTATCCAACGTCACCCTTATTGTGACCAACATCTTTCTGGAATCACATCCTCTTGTATACTAATTTCCGGATTAGCATATATAAATATACTCTATATCCAAGATTCGAATCTTACCTCCTTAATTACGTCCTCTAATTATAGTCTTAAAATTACGAGGTGTAACATTAACACCATCTTCATCTGTATAGCATCAGAAGTAGTCAGCAATCATCATCTCAACTCCTCCGCCCCTGCATCATAGCTTGGCATGTATCATCATCAGTAGCAGCTCCCCTGTCTGTTTGCTTCCAGCAGCAACATCATCAGCATCATCCTCTCCCTCTTTTTGTGAAGAAAGTAAGCCCACATAATAGTTCTTGGCTCGCACTAGGTCTTGAATTTGCCTGTCAAGTTCAACAATGTGCTGTCGAACCCAGTCTTTGGACATTGGGACCTTTCCTTGACCAATTTTGCCAGGAATGTTGGCATCATCCTTTGATGTGTCAGTGTCCCATTCATCTTTCTTCCAGGGCAGGTCAATAACCCTGTCCCTGCTGTTCACAACTGCTCGCTGTACTGATTAAACCTCTAAGGCTGGACTCCGCTTTTCTCCTTTTGGAGTCTTAAAACCTTGGTTGAGCAGGATTTGAAAAATCAAGGAGGGGTATGGAAGGGCATAGTTGCTTTGTCTTTCTGCCAAGTTGGAAACATGGTTGAATATGAGGGTTCCTAAGTCAACTTTCTGATTCCTTCCAATCTTGAAAAGCAGTGATGCTTGATCTAGGGTCACTACTATCTTGTTGAGGGAGGGCCAGTTGTATATAGCAAGTTTGTGCAAAGTGGCAAACAAGGCAGTGAGTTTTGACACAAGATTGCGAGGAGCCCAAACAGTGATCAAATTCCCCGTAAGGTACTTGATCATCGAATTGAGTTCCTCCACAGTGGGGTTTGGTTGAGGTTCTCTTTCACTAACAATTATCCCAAGAGTGGAGTTGATGATATTATGTGTAAAATTGTATAACTTATTGTATAGGTACACTCTCCCAAATTTCTTCGAGGTTGTGTCCCTAACAGCAAGCGTCAGATTAGCATAGAATACCCTAATCACCTTCTCACAATAAGGATTCTTACCAGATACAGAGCTTAAGATCTTTCGACTACTTAAGAAATCAACTAAACCATTTGTGGAGAATAAAATTAGGTCAATCACCTTCTCCCCTCTAACTCCTCTATTTTTAAACCAATTCCAGTTACTGGAGCATGATTTCGTTTGAAACATGGAAGAGTAGGGAATTACCTCAGGGTATGTTTCAGATTCTGTGTTTTCTTGTTCGGATGAGGTGGCTACAGGTGTTGCCTCGGATGTTGGGGCAACATAGTCTGGGTCCATTTTCTCGTCTGTTGACTTTGATGTTGAGGCAACATTTTTATGAAAATTCCAGTATGTTATGCGGACCCCTTTAGGAATGAAGTTCCGTAGATGTATGTCATCTGACATCTCTTCTTCTTCTTTTTCCTTCTCAATTTCTGCTTGTGGAGTGGAAGTTGATGGAGTTCTGGAAGAACTGGGCACACTGAAATCGGTGTCAGTGCCGCTGCTAGTGGTAGTATCAACAGGGAAAGTCGACTCTTCCCTGGATCTTTTGGCAGACTGGTTGTCACCGAATTGGTTTTCGAAAACCCTTTTTGACTTTCGCGTCGGAAATATCGATATTGACTGTCTTGAGGCAAGGTTTGAGAAATCAAATGTTGCATCAACATCGATTGGGTTTTCATTATTGCCTGGGTAGCTCACCTGTAATGGCTTATCTGAACCAAGCAGGATCATAGCCTGTGTGCAGACCTCCTCGACCGGTTTCAAGTCATTGATGGAAGTATAATGCTTGTAAACCTTGTTGCTATTTGCTGGACTAGTCGACATTGGGGAATAATCTTTGGTGTTTGTGAATTTTGGGGAAATGGACATGGGAGAGGGTTTTGAAGAATTGGGCGTGTTAGAGAAGCTTTGGGTTTTGAAAAATGACGGTGGTGTTTGGGCTGCCATGATTTGATGGATTGTAAATCGGCTGATGTGACAATTCCAAGACAAAAATGGGAGGTTTCATTATGGCAAAATATACTTACACTCAAGCTCTTTTTCCTTAAATTTAGATTGTATAGAAGAATAAAAACTCTTTACACACCTAAAATAAAGGATTTACACAGCACATAACATCATTTAAAATTTAAATAAAAACGGTCCTCCAGAATTTTTGGATTTTCCGTTAAAGACAGAGACGTGTTAAATACAAAAAACAAGAATAAAATAAGATAAACCAGATTGATCAATGTACTGGAACACGATGTTGTTAATGATGTTGGCAACATTTCAAAGTTAAACAAGCATTATGAGACTCCAAGGATTTTCTGATTTGGCAGATGATATTTCCGTATATGTTGCCTATGAGACTGATCGCTGGACTAATGTAACATTTTACCATTGTCCTTAATCAACTTAGTTGAATACATACAGATTAAAAATATATTGTGGAATTTTCAACCTTTTTGAAGCACGTGGTACTCCTATAGAATAGAAACGATACCAATCTTAGAGCTTTGATCTTTTTGTATACATTCAAATCTTTTAGTAGAGGCTTCGCCTTCTTATGATACTCCTTTTTATTTATTTTTATTTTTTTATGATATACATAATTATTTTATATATATATCATCGCAGAGAACGGTATCACATTCATATCTTGTCCTTTTAGAGTCATGCTTGAATCTTTTGAAAAATAGTGCAACATCACTACAACACTTATCCTGTATATTGACTCAACAGTAAATGTTACCCAGAATGTTAGGACAACATTTCAGACAACATCTACCTAGCCTGTCTTATTTTCAAAGAAAACAGAGACCAAGAGATTTTTTCAAGCTAGAAAATCTCTCATGATCTAAAGGTTTTGTAAAAATGTCAGCCAGTTGAAAAAGAGTATCAACATGTTCGATTTGAACTAGCTGTTTTTCCACTAAGTCTCTTAAAAAATGATGTCTTATGTCTATGTGCTTCGTACGTGAATGCTGAAGAGGATTTTTGGAAATATTAATAGCACTCAGATTATCACAGTATAAAATCATGGAGTTATTAGGTATGTCATAGTCATCTAGCATATGTCGTAACCAAATCAGTTGAGCACAACAACTTCCGGCTGCCACATATTCAGATTCGACAGTCGAGAGTGATACACAATTTTGTTTATGACTGTACCATGAGACTAGATTATTTCCAAGATAGAAACACCCACCACTAGTGCTTTTCCTATCGTCTACATCACCGTCCAAATTCGAGTCACTATATCCTATTAGATTAGAATTAGTGTCTTTGGAGTACCAAATTCCCAAGTCACTTATACCGACAACATATCGAATGATACGTTTCACAACATTAAGATGAGATACCTTGGGACTGGCTTGGAATCTGGAGCAAACACATACGCTAAACATGATACCGAGGCGACTGGAAGTAAGGTATAAAATGCTACCTATCATAGATCGGTACAATGTTGGGTCAACATCTTGTCCAACATCGTCTTTACATACCTGTTGCGTAGAGCCCATTGGAGTCTTCATGTGTTTAGCATTTTCCAGACCAAATCTCCTAACAAGATTCTTGGCGTACTTGCTTTGAGATACAAAGATCCCATCTTCATTCTGTTTAATCTGCAAGCCTAAGAAAAATGTTAGTTCTCCAATCATGCTCATCTCAAATGTTGTCGACATTGCTTCGACAAACGACTTCAAGAATGATTCTGTACTCGAACCAAAAATAATATTATCAACATAGATTTGAGCTATTATTACATCTACACCGTGTCTTTTAATGAATAATGTTCGGTCAGCTTTTCCACGGGTAAAACCAAACTCAACAAGGAAGTCAGTTAGATGACCATACCATGCACGTGGTGCTTATTTTAGTCTATACAAAGCTTTCTTGAGCTTGTACACATGATGTGGATGGTGAGGATCCTCAAATCCCTTTGGTTGTTCAACATATACTTCTTTGTCCAAGTATCCATTAAGGAAGGCACATTTAACGTCCATTTGGTGCAAGGTAATCTTTAGATATCAAGAAATAGCAAGAAACAATCTTATTGACTCAATTCTAGCCACAAGAGCGAAGGTCTCGTCATAGTCGATACCTTCCACTTGTGTATATCCTTGAGCAACAAGTCGAGCTTTGTTCCTAACAATATTCCCTAACTCATCTGATTTGTTTTTGAATATCCACTTGGTCCCAATAACATTTGTGTTGTTGGGTCGTGGTACCAAGTCCCAAACCTCATTTCAGAAAAATTGTTCAAGCTCCTCTTGCATGGCTTGAATTCAAAAATTATCTTTTAATGCTTCCCCAATATTTTTAGGTTCCAAAGTAGATGTAAGACAAGAAAGACTTACCTGTTGATATATGGTGGACATGCACACATACCTTACCATTTCTCGGTAATTCACTAGCTCTTTCCATCTTGTTCGTCTTTTCTCAAAAACTCCCCTATCACCTGGTCGGGTGGATTGTTCCTTCTAATTCTCGATGGAGGGTCTCTTCTCACTTGATCATTCAATTCAGTAGCAGACTCCTCCTCGACTTCGTCCCCTATGTTCTCTCTTTGAGGTTCAAATGTTTCTTTTAATGTCGGGACAACATCTGTTTCTTCAGTGGGTTGCTCCTCTTCAACTATAACCACAATATTGTTTTCTGAAGATCTACCAGATATATCCAGCAGGTCATCGAAAATAACATTGACTGATTCTTGTATGGTCTTTGTCCGAAGATTGTATATTCGATAAGCATGGCTATTCTGAGAGTAGCCAATGAATATTTCCCTGTCACTCTTAGAGTCAAATTTGGCCAGTTTATCCCTGTCATTAAGAATATATCACACACACCCAAAGACATAAAAGTACTGCAATGTAGGTTTCTTTCCATTTAACAGTTCATAGGGTGTCATCTTGGTCCCTGACCTTAAATAGATTCTATTAGTTATGTGACATGCTGTGTTCAAGGCTTCTGCCCAAACCTCTTTGACAATTGCTTAGAACCTAACATAACTTTAGCCATTTCTTGTAAAGTTCTGTTCTTTCTCTCGGCAACCCCATTTTGTTGTGGTGTTTTTGGTGCCCAAAATTCATGGAATATGCCTTTCTTTTCACAAAATTTTGCAAAGGTTTGATTTTCAAACTCGTTTCCATGATCAGATCTAATTCTAAAAATCGAAGAACAAAACAGATTCTTAATCCTAGAGTAAAGTGTTCCAAACATCTCAAAGGTTTGTGATTTTTCCTTTAAAAATAGATCAAAGTGAATCTGAAAAAATCATCTACTATCACATAAGAATATCTCATCCCTCCTAGGCTATCTACCTCGATTGGACCCATAAGATCCATATGCAATAATTGGAAACAATGAGACGTACCTGAATGTTGTCCGTCATGTTGGACAACATTATGAGAGACTCGAGTCTGCTTTTCTTTCAAACAATCTTCGCACAGTGTTTTATCTTTTGGATCCAGTCTGGGAATGCCTCTGACAGCTTCAAATGAGATCACCTTCTCCAAGGTGCCGCAGTTGACATGTCCCAACTTTTGATGCCAAAGTGTCAAGTCACCTACCTTTATAGAGTTGCAAAACTCTTGTCTACCGACTAGATAACAATTATCTCCAATTCGGGTTCCTGACATGACACATTTATCTGCAGAATCTGTAATCTTGCATCTAAGCTTGTTGAATTTCACCTCGAGATCATCATCACATAGTTGGGTTATGCTAAGAAGATTAGCAACCAAACCTTCTACATGAAGAACATTTTTCAAGGCTGGTACATCCGGAACATTAAGAGTTCCTTTACCAATTATCTTACTCTTACTTCCTCATCCAAAGGTCACGTATCCTCCATTGAATGCTCCATACTCCTTCAATAGACTTTTGGTATATTTCATATGACGTGAGCAACCACTATCAAAGTACCAATAACCTGTAATGTTAGTACGCAAAGCAGTTATGCACATTACATTTCAGATTCAGTTTGGGTACCCATTCCTTTTTCTTCCTTCTGCTTTCAGGCTGGTTGCTTTGAATGTTGTCAGTGATGTTGGGCAACATTGCTGACGACATTTTAGGCAATATTCTGAGTGCAGAATTTTGAAATTTGTAGCAGTAGGGCATAAGATGTCCTGACTTTTTACAGAAGCTACATACAAACTTCGATCCAATCTTAGTGATCTGAGAATTACTCGGATTTTCTTTGACAAATTTTATCCTCTCAGTTTGACTATGGATTCTGGAAGTATTTGTTTTGCTAGGAGATTGGTACCCAAGCCCAGCCCTTGTAGGTTTATTGAAGTTCAATATTTCATCCAGTTTGGAGGTTCCCATGTTGAGCCTTTGAAAGGTGGTCTCAGCTACGTTCAATCGTGCACGAATCTTACGAAGCTCTAGGTCCTTCTTGGTAAGTGCCACCTCTAATCGGTTGATTGTGCCTTTCAGATTGCTATTCTCAAGAGCCAATAATTTTGCTTTTGAGTCTAGTTGCTCAGATTCAGTGATTAAGGCTTTACAAAGATTTTGTAATTCCTTTATCACGTCGTCTTTGGAGTCAACTAGATCCAAATTTACAGCCTCAGATGAAGAAATAAATCCACTAAAACCATTTACATCAGAATAGTCAAAGTATACATACCTCTCTGATGTTGAAGACATTCCAGATGTTGAGTCTGATGTTTTTCCTGATGTTGTCGCAATATTGTCAACAACATCTTCATCGTCGGACAGTGAGTGTTCGAACATGGCTGCCAGCATTTCCTGTGGTTCTTCTTCTTGATCTCCTTCCTCCTCTTCGTTCTCATCATCACTGAGAGTTACCCACATAACCTTATCAATTTTTCTAAGGGTGTTTGCACACTCATTAGCATAGTGTCCCCAACCCGAGCATGCATGACACTGCACTCCCTCGAGTTGTTTGGGATTGAAATTGGTACTGTCAGAGTTAGATTTCCTCAATGGATTGTGATTTCTTTTCTCAGAAGGTGACCTATTCGGCTGTTTATTGAAGAGTGGGTTTTGATGCTGTTTGTATTTGGATTTATTGCAATCATTGTTGATCTTTCTCACCATTGAATTGAATCGACGAGTAAGTAAGACAACAATTGCACCATTTTCCAGTTCCTCCAAGTTTTCTTCCTCGTTTTCCAATTCAGTTTCCGAGGTTTGTCCTTGGAGTGCCAAAGTCTTGTCTTTATACAGATCTCTTTGGCTCTTCATGTTCATCTCATATGATTGAAATATGCTCATCAAGGCATGTAGATCTATAATAGCAAGATTATGGGCCTCTTCAATAGCACAAATCTTAGTATTAAATCTTTCAGGAAGAGATCTGAGAGCTTTATCCATAAGTTGTGTGTTAGTTAAAGGAGAACCAAGCACTTGACACTGATTAGCAATGTCAATTAACTTTTCAAAATAGGATTTTATGTCTTCAGATTCTTCCATCCTTAAGCGTTCGTATTGGCTCAAAATCATGCGAAGCTTTGTACGTCGTACACTCGAGATACCTTCACAATGAGTTTGTAAGGTCTCCCAAGCGTCCTTGGCCGTAGTACAATTCTAGATGAGTTTAAACATATAGAGATCTACCCATCTAAATGTCGCATTTAGGACCTTTTCATTGAAGCTCGCACTGTTGATCTCTTCCGTGGTCCATTCATATTCGGGTTTGGTAAGTACATCACCATCCTCGTCTGTTGGGTACTTGGGAATCACATAGCCTTCGAAAACTGATCTCCAAGCTCGAACATCAATGGATTTGATGTGCGAACGTAGTCGAGTTTTCCAATAGGCATAGTTAGTTCCGTCAAGAATTTGAAGTCTACCAACGTTTTGTATAGCTGAGTCCATAGCCGTAATATTCAGAATCAAACACTTATTGTATCAAGTGTTGGCTCTGATACCACTTGTTGGGTCCGGGGCTACGGATAAGCAAGAATATGTAAGAATAAAATTGTAACAGCTAGAACAATTAAAACATTTTCTGGATGTTGCCTTCAATGTTGTGTCAACATCTGAGGCAACATTGTGATAAAACAGTTATAAACCTTTATAGATTAAATGCAGCGGAAAAGTAAAGAGACACAAGATTTATATTTTTAAGGGCATATATTAATATATCCCTTGATGGTCAATGACCAAAGAATTATATAAATTATATACAATTACAAATGAATTTCTTTTTACAAAATTGAACAATAAATGCGAAAAAGAAATTACAAACAAAAGTGAAGTCGCAAATGACTTCAGCCTAAAGTTAAAAGATCTAAAAAGACAAATACAACATCTTCATTACAATTGTTTGAAATATAAGCTTGATCTAGAATTTGGGCAGCAATAGTAATGTGGGACTAGATGTTGTTATACTACTTTAGGCTAAGTGTGTTGATCCAGTTTCTAAGGTGAATATCCGAGAGCTCTCTTGGTAATTCTTCTCGTTCAATTCTGGATATCGATACTCTGAAGCTCCCCTCTATTTATAGTGTGGAACTTCCCTTGAAATCCTCACTGATTGGTTGCGGAGGTTGAGTAAAAGAAGGCTTCAGCTTGGACCGGTTCTTGCTCCTTAAAAAGCTCAACGTTCTGGACTTGGTATTCACGCTGCTTCCTCTCCAATCTTTGACTGTTTCTTTTACCACGTTTTAAACACAACATCATTGAAAGCTTGCCTAGGTCATTTTTTACTCACAGTAACACAACCTGTTTTGGCCGAAAGAATAAGCAAAATCGTTACAGAGATGTTGTCAGGAATGTTGTCACAACATCGCAGGCAACATTCTTATTTTCATAAGACGTTGTCCTGAGCAATTACAGATGTTGTCACAACATCCATCCAACATCAACAGATAGTATAGTGAATTCATTACTAAGAATTTTAAAAGTTGAACTCATTAACTTTAAATGAAATAATAGTCATAAACTCACTTAAACTATCACTTTTTCGTGAGTTTTCTATTTGAACTATCAGGTGTGTGAGTTTCCTATATGAACTATCACCATCTATCTATCAAACACACCTCAACTATTAGTTGTTCACTTTTGCTAATAGTTTTTTTATTATATATATATATATATATATATATATATATATATATATATATATATATATATGAACCGATTATTTGATAGTATAGTGAATTCATTACTAAAATTTTTAAAAGTTGAACTCATTAAATTTAAATGAAATAATAGTCAAAAACTCACTTAAACTATCACTTTTTCGTGAGTTTTCTACTTGAACTATCAGGTGTGCGAGTTTCCTGTATGAACTATCACCATCTATCTATCAAACACATCTCAATTATTAGTTGTTCACTTTTGCTAATAGTTTGTGTTTTGATAAATAGATGGTGATAGTTCATGTAGGAAATTCGCACACCTAATAGTTTAGGCAAGAAACTCACGAAAAAGTGATAGTTGAAATGTTTTTGACCATTAACTCAAGTTAAATTTCGAATCTGTTTATGCTCATCTCACATGAAACTATTTACATTTCCTTTCTTTTGCCGCCCATTTTCTTCTACTTGGCAAATTGGCTCTGTTAATTGTGTATTTATAATTCCTTCAGGCACTTTGTTGGATCAAAGTTATCACAAGGGTCTGTTAGCATTACTTATCACTTGTCAGCTTAACTTTCTTACTATATTAACTTAAGCATAAGTATATGATTTCGAACTTTTGGAAAATACAGAAAGAATGGAACAATTCACATTAATACACATTTTTTACAATTGAACAGTAGTACTATTGTACAGCCATTGGCAGGCTTCCACGTGCAGTTTTAATGGACCCATTCTTAAAATAGTGATTGACTTGGTATGGTTACAAATGAATTTGTTATTCAACCCCGTGATAATTTGTGCACAATTATAGATGGTATACTAGTAAGTTTTTATCAAAATTTATCAAATAATAAGTACGTAGTAAGGAAACATGTATTATCAACTCAAAATTCATTTTTAAAATAAAAGTTTATAACTTTATACCAATATTACCATCATAATTGTAGAGATTATACTTATTACGATTATAATTGAAAACACATAGTTCAACAATTATACCTCTTGCAGATTTTTAGATCACCGAAATTACTCAACCTTGCCCTGGCACTCGACTCTCTTATTCCTCTTGACGGGATAATGGCCTAGGTTCCTGGGAGTATATTCAACAGACTCTTTCTAAAATTCTGTTACAAGCTAAGGTTGGAGAACTAATATGGTTTTAAGTATAGGCTTTTAAAGTATTTTTCTCTGGTATTATGATATCGTTCTTGGTATGAGTTAAAGACTAAAAGGGGGTTTAGCTTCTAGACATTAGACATAATATTTTGAAGATCGAAGATTTTTGTTCAGAAGTTATCCTTCAAGGTTACAAAGAGGCTCATTTTATAGATAATCTCGGTTGACTTACATTATTGGCATGCTGAAAAGTCTAAAAGCAAATAGTATTTTTGTTACAAAAGTCCTAAAGTAAATAGTACTTTGTCTCTTGTCATTTCATGCTTTTCTTAAAGTTGTTTGTCGTTGTTATCATTTCTTCAACGTTTGTTAGCTGTCATCTTTTGTCTTTGATTCCTCGTGGGTCCGGCGGATTTTACATTGAGGCCGGTTGCTTTATTCCACATGCATCTTTGCAGGCGTCTTCTTTGCACAAAAAACAATATTTTTTTCTCCGACGATACTCATATAGAATAGGAACGGTATCGTTTTGATTTTTCATTTGATACTCTTATAGAATAGGAACGGTATCATTTTGATTTCAGTAGTATGTTGGTAATATATGATAATATAAGGACTTACTGTAGTTTAGACTATATTGGGCCATATCAAATTGTTACATCGTGGCTTTATGTAGTTTAAACTACATTGGGCCGTTTCATTCGAAAGGATTAGATGATACTTCTTTTTTCATAGTAATATGGTTAGTATCATTCTTTATACTCAAAACAGGCCTTTTCCTCTAGCCTATCAAGAGTTTGTATTGCTCCACCGTTTCACTGGAGTGTTTATGCTTCATCTTTATGATTCTGTCATGCATGTTTGTGTTGAAAATTTACTAAATGTGAAAATAAGTATATCCCATTAATTTATGACTCGAACAACTGGGTCCGCACGTCGTTTTCACACACGTGCACACGTAGTGCCAAGTATCGCAAATTTCATTAGTGAAAGAGATATTGGTACGTATGTAATACGTTAAAGACATAGAATTATGGACAGTTATTGGCCAAATGACAAAGTATTCCACATTGGTAAATGAAGGAAGAAGTGTACAAAGTGTAAAATGAAATGAGTCGGAAATCGCCGAGGAGCGGTGAAGGGCCGCGGCGCCACACCGTCGGAGCCGCGGCGCAAAATGGCTGGTTAGCAACTGGAGCCGCGGCGCTTCGGTGGAAGAATGATGCAACAGGAAGTTGGAAAAATCTGACGTTTGGGCTGACTTTGGAGCATTGATTCTCCATTACTTGCCACATGAATTCAACCATTATTTGGCTGAATGTAACCCCTCAATCAAGTGCAATTACATGGCTATTGAAGGCCTTTAGTTGGCTAGTTGAGGGGTCTTCTACTTACACTATAAATTGAGGCCTTTGGCTCAATTGAAACACTACACTCAACACTTAGAGAATTCTCCAGATTTTATGATTTCATATTCTTCCTCTCTAGCAAAGTCACTATACTCAAAGTTCTTCAAGAGTAACACTTGAGTTTCCTTTGCTCACTTATTAAAGTTGTTGTTGTATCTTGGGAGACTATTACTCAATACCGTAAAAGGAGATATACGGGGCAATCTTGTCTTAAAGACATAGTTCCATCACCTGACTCAGCAAATCACACAAGCAGTTTGTAAGATTTTGATTTCAAGTTTTATTGTAATAGTTTGTTTATCCTTTCTACTATTGTAATAATTACTTTACTTCCCGTTCCCTACAATAATTGTATCCCAACAATTTTAAGACAAGATTTTGTTGTAAATAACTAAGTTAGAAAGATGACTGGTATAAATCAAACTACTTCTGATTCTGCTGCTGTTGCTCAAGGCAATCTCTCTGCCTTCCCCACTACTCAAGGCACTCCTAATGCCTTTGCTGCCGCTCAAGGGAATGTTGCCTCTCCTCCACCCGCTGGATTTCAGCATGAACGCCCAAAAAAGTTCATGGGATCAAACTTCAAAAGATGGCAACAAAAGATGCTCTTCTATCTGACTGTTATGGGAATGCCACGTTTCCTAACAGAAGATCTTCCACAAGCTGGAGATGAAATAAACCATTCGCCTTCTGATACGGGTGAAGGGGGCCTAGGTATCCATGTCATTAATGACATGAAGATGGTTCTTGATGCACAAAGTCATAGTGATTTCATGTGTAAGAATTACACATTGAACTGCTTGTCAGACTCTCTCTACACGATGTATTGCACCGTTGACACTGCCAAAGAGTTGTGGGAGAAGCTACAAAAGAAGTACAAAGCACAAGATGCAGGTACTAAGAAATTCATCATTGAGAAATTTATGAAATTTCAAATGGTGGATAGTAAGACAGTGATGTCCCAAGTCCAGGAATTCCAAATGATTTTACATCACCTGGATTTGGAAGGCATGAAGCCAAATGAGCAGTTTCTGGTTGCATCACTGATTGAAAAGTTACCTCCTTCGTGGAATGAGTTTATGAGCTACTTAAAGCTCAAGACAAAGGAGATGACCTTTGAAGAACTTAGTATCAAACTCCAAATTTAGGAAGATAATAAGAAGGCATTGCCTAGGGGTAAACAACCCGCTGAGGCAAAGGCAAATCTGGCTGAGGCCAAAGGGAACCTAAGAAAGAAGTGTAAGTTCCAGAAAGATGGAAAGAGCCAAGCAACAGAGAAGTTCAAAGGAAACTGTCACCACTATGGGAAACCTAGTCATATGATCAAAGACTGCCGCAACCTCAAGACTGAGCAACAAGAGAAGGCCAAGGCTCAGGTTAACGTTGTCAAGGACCAGTTTCTGAATGACATGATTGAAGAGTTCTCAGCGGTGGTGCTAGAAGCAAACCTAGTTGAGAATCCTAAGCAATGGTGGATGGACACAGGTGCTATAAGACACATCTGTTCCAACAGAGATGCATTCTCCACCTATACATTGGTTACAAATAAGAAGTTGTTCATGGGAAACAACGCTTCCTCTGACGTGCTGGGGGTAGGAAAGGTAGCCATGAAGATGACTTCTGGAAATGAGCTCACTTTGAAGGAAGTGATGCATGTTCATGAGATTAGAAGAAATTTAATTTCAGGTCCTTTATTGGTTAATGCTGATTTTAGGCTAGTGTTTGAGTCCAATAAATTTGTAGTCACTAAGAATGGAACATTTGTGGGAAGATGATTCATCTGTGAAGGCCTCTTCAAAGTGAACACCATGTCTGTATTATGTAAAAACAATAATATTGAAGCCTCTTCATCTTACTTGCTTGAGTCCTCTAATTTATGGAATCATAGATTAGGACATGTCAACTATAAGTCCATCCAAAGGTTGGTAAAGTTGGAGTTGTTGCCGTCTATCGACGTAAACCCTCAACATAAGTGTGAGGTATGCGTAGAGGCAAAACTCACAAAGCTTTCTTTTCGATCCGTCGAAAGGAATACCGCTTCTCTAGAACTTATTCACATAGATATATGTGATTTGAAGTTTACACAAACTAGAGGGGGGAACAAGTACTTTGTGACATTCATTGATGATAGCATAATGTATTGTTACCTTTACTTGTTGAAAAGTAATGATGAAGCCTTTGAAGCGTTCCGACGTTACAAAGAAGAAGTTGAGAACCAACTAAGCATGTGGATTAAATCCATTCGTAGCGATAGAGGGGGAGAATATTTAGCGCCATTTGAGGAATATTGTGCCCAAGAAGGCATTGTTCATCAAACGACGGCTCCACACTCACCTCAATCGAACGGTGTGACAGAACTTAAGAACCGCACATTGAAAGAAATGATGAATGTCTTGCTCATCAATTCCGGTCTTCCTCAAAACATGTGGGGAGAAGCTGTCCTTACCACTAATACGATTCTTAACAGAGTCCCATATAAGGGTAAGGACAAAACTCCATATGAATCATGGACGGGAAATAAATCCACCTATAAATATTTAAAGGTGTGGGGTTGTTTGACAAAGGTTGAAGTACCCAAACCAAAGCAGGTCAAGATTGGGCCTAAGACTGTAGATTGCATATTCAGCGGATATGCAAATAACAGTAGTGCTTATCGCTTCTTAGTGCATAAGTCAGATATTCCAGATATCCACGGGGGTACAATCATGGAATCAAGGAATGCTCAATTCCTTGAAGGTACCATTCCTAGAAAGGAAAAAGACATAACCTCTCGCAAATGAAGTTATGAACAAAACTCTCAGGAATCGGGAGTCGTTGATGGCCCGAATCTTGATGGTTCATAGCTAGTGGATCTCGAGGTGGCTAAATATCCAGAATCTAGTGTTCCAGATTCTCAGAACTTGGAAACTCCAGAGATGGAACTAAGGCGAAGTAAAAGGGCCAGGAAGGATAAATCCATCGGTCCTGAATTTGTAGCTTATATGGTTGATGATGAACCAAGGACAATTGCTGAAGCATTGTCAACTCCAGAGGCACCGCTCTGGAAAGAAGCTATTGAGAGTGAAATAGGCTTCATTCTGCATAACCATACTTGAGAGTTAGTTGATCTTCCTCCGGGAAATAAACCGTTAGGTTGTAAGTGGATACTCAAACGGAAGTATAATGCAGATGGGTCTATAGATAAGTACAAGTCCAGGTTGGTAGTCAAGGGCTATCGTCAGAAAAAAGGTCTTGACTACTTTGACAATACTCCCCGGTATCTCGGATGACGTCCATACGGGTATTCATTGTGATCGCAGCGTTGCGTGACCTTGAGATACATCAAATGGATGTAAATACTGCCTTCATAAATGGTGATTTGGAAGAAGAAATTTAGATGAACCAACCCGAGGGGTATGTGGATCAAGGGCAAGAGAAAAAAATCCGTCGGCTTGTCAAATAGCTGTACGTGCTGAAATAAGCCCCGAAGCAATGTCATAAAAAATTTGATAGTACTCTGCTATCGAAGGGTTTCGCCATTAATGAGTGTGACAAATATTTCTACATGAAAGGTAACTCTGACTCGTTTGTTATGATATGCATATATGTAGACGACATATTGATCACAGGGAGCAGTCCTAGCATAATTCTAGAGACTAATAACATGTTGAAACAATGCTTCGACATGAAGGATATGGGTATCGCAGATGTCATCTTAGGGATAAAAATCTCTAAGACATCTGACGGACTGTTCTTATCTCAATCTCACTACATCAAAGTTGTTTTGAGAAAGTTTGAGATGTTAAACAGTTCGCCTATAAAGTCACCAATGGATAGAAATCAAAAACTTGATAAAAATTGTGGTGCACCCATATGCCAGGAGCGATATGCACAGGTGATCGGTAGTTTGATGTACATAACAAACTGCACCGACCTGATATTGCTTATGCAATCAATAAGTTGGCTAGGTTTACCCGTAATCCGAGTGATGATCACTGAAAGGCATTGAATCGGGTACTTCAATACCTAAAATACACGCTAACTTACGAGTTGCATTATTCGAGATATCCAGTTGTGCTAGAGGGGTACAGTGATGCAAATTGGATATCTGATATAGAGAACACCAAGTCCACCAGTGGGTATGTATTTACAATTGGTGGTGGGGCTGTGTCTTGGAAATCCTCTAAGCAAACTTGCATCGCCCGATCTACGATGGAATCAGAGTTTATCGCTTTAGACAAAGCAGGAGAAGAAGCTGAGTGGCTTCACGACTTCTTAGAGGATGTTCCTTGCTGGAACAAACCCGTACCTTCTGTAATGATCCACTGCGACAGCCAGTCGCCTCTAGGAAGAGAACGGAATGATATGTACAACGGTAATTCTCATCATATTCGATGGAGGCATAAGACCGTTAGACAGCTGATCACCATGGGTATAATATCCATTGATTACATAAAGTCAAAGAATAACATAGCAGACCCGCTGACAAAGGGCTTACCCAAGGATCAGATGTTCTGCCTGTCTAGGGGAATGGGCTTAAAACCCAAAGTATAAGGACCAATACGGTGGTAAACCAACCTTACTGACTGGAGATCCCAGTAATTATGTTCAATGGGAAAACTAAGCTGTAAAGGTTCAGTTGATCGCTTCGGTGGAAGCATGAACACTTCAGATAGTGATTTATGTATAGAAATACCAAATCCAAAGCCTTTTGTGCGATAGACTATAAGTGCTATCTGCAGTGTGGGTGAATGTTAAGTTTTCAAAACCTTTAATGATCCTCACCGGTTGAGGTTACGTTTGGGGAAAATTTTAATGGTTCCTAACACTTGTAAAGTGGTCTATAATAGGATACCTTATAGGAGACCACCTATTTAAGTGCGAGGACCGGCCACCTCAAATGAACGCACTTAAGAAACCAAGACTTATCCACGGCCACAACGGACAAAACATTACGAAGAACTGAGTATAGGAAGTTGTGTGTTGGTACCGTTGACTTGAATTACACTAAATACTGACGGTTCAAGACATCACGTTCACCGCACAGTAAGTAAGTCCGATGGTATTCAACTATGGAAGGTTCAAAGCGTATGCTACCTATCCAGATGCAACATCGGTCCGCTGAAAGATTGCTAGAAAAGGCACCATGTGTGTGCGCCAAAATCGCTTTCAAGAGGGGATTGTTGGAAATTTACTAAATGTGGAAATAAGTATATCCCATTAATTTATGACTCGAACAACTGGGCTCGCACGTCAGAAACGTCGTTTCCACACACGTGTACACGTAGTGCCAAATATCGCAAATTTCATTAGTGAATTAGTGAAAGAGATATTGGTATGCATGTAATACGTTTGAGACATAGAATTATGGACGGTTATTGTCCAAATGACAAAGTATTCCACGTTGGTAAATGAAGGAAGAAGTGTACAAAGTGTAAAATGAAACGAGTTGGAAATTACCGCGGAGCCGTGAAGGGCCGCGGCGCCACACCGTCGGAGCCGCGGCATATAATGGCTGGTCAGCTACTGCATCCGCGACGCTGATTCACAGCGCCGCGGCACTTCGGAGGAAGAATGCTGCGATGGGAAGTTGGAAAAATCTGACGTTTGGGCTGGTTTTGGAGCATTGATTCTCCATTACTTGCCACATGAATTTAACCATTATTTGGCTGAATGTAACCCCTCGATCAAGTGAAATTGTATGGCTATTGAAGGCCTTTAGTTGGCTAGTTGAGGGGTCTTCTACTTACACTATAAATTGAGGCCTTTGGCTCAATTGAAACACTACACTCAACACTTAGAGAATTCTCCAGATGTTTTGATTTCATATTCTTCCTCTCTAGCAAAGTCACTATACTCAAAGTTCATCAAGAGTAACACTTGATTTAACTTTGCTCACTTGTTAAAGTTGATGTTGTATCTTGGGAGACTATTGCTCAATACCGTAAAAGGAGATATACGGGGCAATCTTGTCTTAAAGATAGAGTGTCATCACTTGACTCAACAAATCACACAAGCAGTTTGTAAGGTTTTGATTTCCAGTTTTATTGTAATAGTTTGTTTATCCTTTCTACTATTGTAATAGTTACTTACTTTCCGTTCTCTACAATAATTGTATCCCAACAATTTGTAAGGTGTATAATGTCTTGAGATAGTACATCGTTGTTGTAGTACATGGTAATAAGTTCTTTAGTTTCTCCTCCTTTTGAGTTTCCAATGATGCTGGCTTTACCTGCTCTTAACATATGTTTAATTTTTTATTTTAATGTTGATAGTCTGATGGCTCTTTTGGCACTCAGCCATTCTTAAATTTTTTCTAGGGTACATGATATCTTCATCTTTAGGTCTTTATCATATCCACTTATATTGCTATTTCTTTCTATTTTAAATAATTGACATATTATAATAGATTTTCCCGTCAAGTCTGTTGAGGCATCGAATAGTTGTATGTCGTAGATACCTCTTCCAAATGACTCCATCATTAGTCTGACTGATTCTACTATAACATTGGGTAGTTTAGCAATATTGTAAAAAGTTTCATCTACTTATATTTTATCTATAAAATCGTAAGTAAATAGTTTAAAAACTATATCAGGGTTTGATTATTTATTACATAAAAACCTTGGATATTTACTTAGTTTTGCACTTCGTAAAATGTGTGGATTTGATTTGTAATCATAAAATTTGTTTATTTGTTCATAAGCTGTAATATATTCAGGTGAGAATTTCATCTTGTCACACATTGTTACTACTATCGTCATATGAGAAGACGATGCTGTTATGGGTGGTGGTATAGTGGTTGGCATAGTTGCAAGCTTGGATGTGAAAGTTTTTGGTTTTTCTGTAGGAGATTGGGAAGATTTCAAGGTTGTAGGGTTTTGAAGTCGCTAAAGGCTTCTGTCAACTATTCTAGTAGATGTGTATTTTCTTCTGTTTTGGTTGTAATAATTTCTTGGTTTTGTTTGATGATTTTTGTAACATTGGTAATATATTCTTTGAACTTGTCACTGCTGGTTGACATTGTTGTACTTGCTAAGAAAATCAGCTAGAATATTCTTAGTTCCAGATATATTTTTGACAATAAAATCATAACAACAAAAGAATGATTGCCACATTCTTCTTTTGTTTAATTCTGGTAAAGGGTCTATTTTATTTGTAATGAAAGCTCTTACTTAGGTATTATTCGTTCTAAAAATAAATTTTACTGGTAATAAGTGATAATGAAATCTCTTTATTCCAAACTTTACTGCTAATAGTTCATTTTCGTTAATATGATAATTTTTCTCGTTTGGCTTTCATGTTACTCCTCCATATCCACAAACTAGTGACTTTTCTTTATGTGTATCATTTTCATCATATGCTATGAGGACTGCTCTCAATCCTATATCACTAGCATCAGTAAAAAGTTATAATTGATATAGTTCCGTTGGTATTCTATGTTTTGGTAGGGATCTAACTTTATCTTTGATTTGGTTTATTGCCTTTAGTATGTTCCTCTTCCCATTCAAATGTTATATTTTTCTTAGTTAATTCTTGTAAAGGTTTTCTTAGTAGTGGTAAATCTTTTATATGGTCTGAAGTATAGTTTACTATTCGTAGGAATTGTTGTACTTTCTTTTTACTCTCTAATTTCTCTTTAAAGTCTTTTATCTTTGTTACAACATGTTCTTGTAGTTGTAATCCTTCATTGTCTATGATATATCCTAGATATTCAATACTATTTTTAAAGATTTTAGATTTCTTTTCAGATAGTAATATTCCATGTTGTTTTACAGTTTTTTATAAATTCTTCTAGATGTTTTATATGATCATCCAGATTATCACTATATACTAATATGTCATCTACATATACTATACAAAATTTTATTAATTTTCTGAACACTTGGTCCATTCTCCTTTGGAATATTTGTGTTGCATTTTTCAATCCAAAGGGTAGCACATTCCATTCATAGTGTCTTTGAGGGGCACTAAAGGCTGTTAGAATTATTGATTCATTTGTTAGTTTTATTTGCCAAAAACCGCTTTTACAATCAAACTTACTAAACCATTTTTTATTTCCTAATCTATTTATAAGGTTTCTTTTTCTATGGTAAAAAGTATCCATCAAATATTGTTTTCTTATTTAATTCTCTATAATCAATTACCATTCTAGTTTTTCCTCTTTTTTGTTCATTATGTTTTCTTATTGCAAAGGCTGGGCTACTATGTGGACTTTTACTTTTTTGTATCATTTTTTTTTCTAATAATTCTTTTATTTGGGTTTCAAATTCTTTTTGATCTGTTAGACTATATCTGATAGGTTTAGATCTAACTAATTCACTGAGATTTATCAGCTTAATTTCAGCATATATTTTTTCTTTTTCCCATAATTGTATTGGATTTCCTCCAAAGTTAGTCTTCAATATATTAAGGTATTTTTCTTTTAATAACTTCAGGTTATTATCCCTATCTTCTTTTATAGTATATAATCTTAATGTGTATATATGTAATACTCTTCTTAATACTCTCCATTTATTACAAGGTGTTTGTAGGCTAAAGATATTGCTATCTATGACTTGTGTTTTAAAGTAATCTAGGAAGTTATTTCCTAATAATATTTGTTGTTTCATATTATCTAATTGATATATTATTGGTAGTCTGAAATTTTTTTTTCCTAATACGATTCTCATATTTTCTGCTATTATATCTAATTCTTTTGATTGCTCATTAAATCCTAATACTCTTGCTTTATGTGATAAAGTTCTTTTTCACCTGTGTGGTTCTAGTGCGGTTTTTCTAGCTAGGCATATATCTGCTCCACTATCAATAAATATTTTTTGTTTTATCATTTTATTAGGCTTATACTCTATATGAGCTTCTATGTAAATTGCTACCATCTTGTTTCACATGTACTTCTTTAATATATATGTCCTTCTTCTCTTGCTTCTTCTATTATTTCCTGCCATCTTATCTCATTTAATCTTTCCCTTATTCTACTAAGGTTTTTAGTAACTTTTTTATATCTATCATTGTAATATTTATTTCCTGTTTCACTTGTAGTTGAAGTCGTAACAAGCTTATAGCGAACATCTCGTTCACATTGTATCTAGTAATTTCTTTCTTCTAATAATGTTCTTTTTTTCTTTTTGTAGATTCATCTTATTCCGAACTACCTTCACTATCTGAGTGTTGGTTAATATAGTTAATATTTTCTAATTCACTTTCTTCATTAGTTTGACTGACATAAAAGTTCGTATTCATACCATTTATCATTATCTTCTTTATTTTTTTGTAAACTCATTATAAATTGTGTTGTATTTATATATTTTACTCTTTTTTTCTTCAACTTTGGGAATTTGTTAGCATAATGTCCTTTTTCATTACAATTCCAACATTTATATTCTTTAACCTTTTTTGTTTCTACGGGTTTTACATATTTTCCCTTTCTAAATTTTCTTTTGTATTTAAATTTCTTCCTGGTTTCAGGGGTATTTTTATATCTTTTGAATCTCTTTTTCCTATAAGGTTTGTAATAAGGTTTGTTACTATAATTTCTTTTTCTATTATAATTTTTATAATTGTTGTTTCCCCTATATTTCTTTGTTCGATATCTCTTATTATTTTCCTTATATTTCCTCTCCTTTCTTTTATCATCACATCCAAATACTAGTCTTCTTTCTGTGAATTCACATATTTCTCTTAATCTTAGTTTTTTTTTATCTTTTTTAATCTTCTGTTGCATTCTAAATTCTTCATATTTTCACATTAAGTATGCTCTTAGTACTCTTATTCTTTTTCCTAATGTGTTTTCTTTTGGTTCTAGTTGGGTATATTCTTTTGATACTTCAGTATTATAAGGTGTTGGTAAGTGGTCATAATAAAGTTGTTGGTATATTAAACATTCTTGTGGTAAGAATATTGCTTCATAAAAGAACTTACTAAAATTAATTGTATATTCTGATAATTTATTAATCTTACAACATTTCATATTATTCAAATTCATTACTATTTCAATTTTTCTTTCTGCAAATACGTTTTCTTTAGCTACTAACCATCTTTCTCCTAAAAATTCTCTTTTTAGTATAATATCAAATATTATTAACATAGATTTTCAATGTGTTGCATGGCTAAGTACTTCTCCTCTTAATTGGTATGCTATATATTCTATCCAATATGCTACTTTTCCAATTAATGTCTTAGATATTAATTCATACATGTATTCTAGGTTTTCTATTTGTGTAGAGTTCATTAGTGCTATATACATTCCAAGATTCCAATCAATTATCCTTCTCCCTATTTCTTGTTCATCATAAACATTATTTGGGTCAAGAAAATATCCATTGTAGTTTACTCCTTGTGCCATTGATCCTACAAATTCTTTAAATTCAGCTTGTTGTCATACTGGTATGTGATTTGGTAATCTAGTTCATTTTCTTGTTATTATTTCTAAATTAAGGTCTACTAATTCTTCTTCAGGATAATCATTTGCATCTTCATTTATTACATCATCTATTTCTATTTATGTTTCTATAGGTCTATTAAATTCATCTTCTACATCACTTTCAGGCTCTTCTATGATTGCATTTACTCTTTTCATTTTTTGTAAAACTTCTATTATTTGGTTGTTTTCTTTTACTATTTTTGAGTTTTCTTCGTTCTCTACTTCTTCTATAAATTCTACTACTTGTATTTCTTGGTTAGTTAATTTATTGTTGCTATCTTTGTCTGAGTCACTATCAGTTTTTTCATTACTACTAGTTGTACTGTCATCACTTGTTTTAGTATTTTTCCTTACTTTCTTTTTTTCTTTTAACTTTCTTATTTGTTCTCTAAGTATTTGTATTTCCTCCTTTAATTATTCTAATTCTTGTTTTACCTCTTTTAATTCTTCTTTTGTTTGTTTTAATTCTACCTTAATTTCCTTTAATATTTTCTTCGTATCTTTAAATTTGTGTTTATATTTTTTATACTTATCGTACCATTCTTCGTTATTGTGTGATCTTAATTTTGTATTCCCTGTTTTTAACTCACATATTTGTTGTTCTTGTTTATCTAGTTTTAGGTTTAAATATTTCATAGGTTATTTTTTCTGTGTCTTTTAAGTAAATGTTTTCTTCTTTGAATTATTATCTTCTTTTGGTGTCCTTGTCCTTATAGATTCATACTTGTATCTTTCTTTTTCTATTATCTTTTTCCCATTGTTTTTAAAAACGTAAGTACACTGGGTACATTAAGTTCTTGTTTTTCCATTAAAATTGTCCTTTTTTTATTTAATATCGCTTGACTATCCAATGTTTTTTCTACTTCTGTGGATAATTTTGGTTTTATTTTACTAATATCTACTATTATAGGTTCTTTACTTCTTCTCCACGCATCTATTGATACTAATTTTGGTTGTTGAATAGTAGTACTAGTTATTGTTTTTTCTTTACTTGTACTTGGTTCATTATCTCCTGCTACTTGTTTACCTTTGTTTTTCTCTTCTATAATCATATTAAGTTTTTCTAATATTATATTAAATATTGGTATTTCAGATACATTCCATAGGTTAGTCAATTCTTCTCTTATCACTTGTTGTATTTGGGTTTGATTTTCTTTTATTTCATTAATTGTTATCAGTGTATTTTCATTTGTTCTTTTACTATTAATTCTTCCCATATTGCACTAATTTTTTCGTTAGGATTATTAATTCTTTTCTTCCATCCGTTTCCCATATCTATCCATATTTTATCAAATTTTTCACATCGTTATTCTAATTGTTTTATATTTTCTTCTAATTTTATTTCTTTTGCCTTATATCTTAAGTATTTAAGTTGGGATATTACTTCTTCTCATAAAACCTCTTTTACTATTTTTAATTTTTGCATTTTCTCTATTATTTCCCTTTATATATTCATATCTTATTTATCAATCTATTTTTTCCTTGGTCATTTATTTCAATTTCATTATTATTTATTTTATAATTTATCATGGTTAAAAATCACTTCCTGATAATAATTCATTAAAACTATCATATTCTATTACTCCT
Organism: Anisodus acutangulus; assembly: GCA_029783415.1. Classification (NCBI taxonomy): domain Eukaryota; kingdom Viridiplantae; phylum Streptophyta; class Magnoliopsida; order Solanales; family Solanaceae; genus Anisodus; species Anisodus acutangulus. The sequence continues at coordinate 36,702,103 of CM056511.1, read as the reverse complement.
ATATTTATCTTATATTCTAGATCTTGAATTTTAAATTTTAAATTAATACTTTTTGTAATTATTATTTCTCTGTAATTTTTGGGATAATTATAAGTTTGTGGATCTATTAGATTACAATCGTTTTCGTTGATTTTGCTTATATGTATAAAAATTTTATTAGCTCCTGTATTTATTTCAGCTATACAGTCGGTTGTTATTATACCATTGAATATTATTACTTTAATCTATTACTGAGTGTATTTATTAAATCTAATATTCTAGGTTGTATGAGTCTTAAGCTATCTTGTCTCGGTATATCTGATTCTTTTGTGATACTTAATCTAGATCCTTCTATCTTCGGTATTAACCTTTTTGATGGTGTTAAGGTTCTTGTGCTATATATACTTCTTATGGTATAGTTATTTTAGAATTTTCCTTATGTTCTATTTGTTCTAATATTTCTTGGTACATTTTTGGTACTAAAATGCTCATTTCATATTGTTTCTTTACATGATGATTTCCTGTTAGGGAATAAATCATTTTTGTTTCTATACTTATAAATTTACTACCTGGTGGCATATTTATTCCATCTAGTTTATAATATAGTGTTAAAGCTAAGTCTTTGTGTTCATCTTTTAATGATATACAAAAATCTAATTGTACTGTAAATTTTAGTTTTTGATATATTAAGTTTCCTTTTATTACTGATATTAAAGCATCTTGTCAATTTTCTAATATCCTATCATCCAATATGTATATTTGTATAGGTGTATCCATGTTTTTCTGAAAGTATGCTTTTATAGTAAATTCTACTCCTCCAAAGTATATGTTTCTATACCTTTTAGCTTCTTTAGTAGATAATTTTGCTAATTCTCTTTTTATTACTTCATCTGTTATCAAGTTGATCTTTGTTCTTCCATTTACACTTCTTGTGTCTGTTATGTTCTCATGTTTTTGTGCTATATATCTTATTTCTTTATTCCTTTCAAACCATTTAGTTTTAAATATTTTCTTAATAGAAATTTCTTCTTTTTCATCTTGTATTTTCTGATATATTTCTGGTTTAAAACTTAATGTTTGTGTTATTCCTCCTTCATACTATTCATTTGGTAATATGTTTCTTTAGAATCTTCTACTATTTCTTTTCCTTTATCCATGTCTTAACATATCAATATATCTATAATGTTCTTCTATAATATCTTTTAGATATTTTAATTCGTTATCTTTTCTGATTATTTCTCTTAATTTTTCCTCCAATAGTTTCATATTTTCTTCTTCTTTTTGTCTCAACTTTTCGTCTTTTATAGGTATTCTATTTCTTAATTCTTTAATAGTTTCTTCCTGTTCATATATTTGTTTAGAATTTTCTTGTAAACGTTGGTCTCTTTCTTTTATAAGTTCTATACTCATTCTACAACTGATTATATGTTGATTTATATCTCTATTATATATAAGGAGTTTTTTTGGCTATTATCTCAAGTTCTCTTAACTTATTTTATTGTTCTATTAGTTTGTTTTCATCCATAATGTTTTATCTCCATTCTTAGATATGCTTTTAAATCTGCTACACAAGATTTTGTACATTTATTTCTGTATTTATATCTACTATTCTTCTATATGTTGCTATAATATCTTCTATGTGTGTTTGAATTTGTTCTAATTCAACATCAGAATATTTTTCTTCTCTCTTTTTCATAAGTTATTATGTCTTTTGCTCCTCTTTTCTCTGTTAACAATATGTTTTGTAAATTCATTATCATTTCATTTTGGTTCCTCGTGTTATTAAAAGATGTTTCATCTCTTTACATTTTCATAACATTTTATTTATCTTATTAATCCTATCAAACGACGGATGTGTTTTCATTGTTTATAACCTATTCCTTTTACAGGCTTCTCAATTGATATTTGTTTGGCTATCTAGCTATTAGTCCCTCCGTCCCAATTTATGTGTTACCATTTTCTATTTAGTCCGTTTTAAAATGAATGTTATCTTTTCATATTTGGCAATTATTTAGTGGCACCATCTCTATTTTATCATTGTTGGGTCCCACTTAACTTTAAAGATGTATTCCTCGTCTCAATTTATGTGACATCATTTGACTAGGCACGGAGTTTAACAAGTAAAGGAAGACTTCTCAAATTTGTGGTTCAAATAAGCCATATAAATTTGTGTGGTTGTAAATTATCTCATAAAACTAAATTATTTCTAAATATAGAAATGTGACATTCTTTTTGGGACAGACCAAAAAAGAATTAGTGCCACATAAATTGGGACATAGGGAGTACTTATTAGGAAAGTCAACAAAATTAGGCATTAAAATAAGGGCAATTTGATAAACATAACAAAATCTTCTCTTATTTTTTAAATTCCGTATTCAGTTAAATGATGCCGCATAAATTGAAACGAAGGAAATACTATAAATTATGTGAATGTCACATTAAAGTTTCAATTGACATGATGATGGTAAATCGATAGTGGGGATTCAAGATTTTAAGTCATTCTTCGTCACGTATTATCATACATATTACATATACATATCAAGGACGGACGTAATATCTATGCAATGGGTGTTATACCGTATAATATATAGTTGGATAAATTTTATAACATATATATACGACACACTAAGTTCATGACAATTGCCACATAATGGTTGGACAGGTACTTTACTTACTTTGAACCCTAATATTACCTTATATATAGTCGAATAACCTTTTAAAAGTGTACATAATAAATTGTAGAGGATATAATGAAGCTAACTAAAATAAATTCCTACAGACATATGTAAATCGAGTCGAAAAGAATGTACCAATACTTGCAACTACGGGGTAAATTCAAACATAGTCACTTTTCAAGAAGTTTAGAATTAAATTTCAAATGTGAATTACAATCTGAAGTTTTACTTGTGGAATTTGAAATTTCCATGACAACTGCTATTTTTCAAGGAAAAAATATGTGATGTGATAAACTTAGACTGTATTTAGAATACATAGCTATAGTTTCAAAAAATTATGAAACTACGAAATACGTAATACATAGGCGCAACTATATGCGTTGGTATAATATGTGATAATACAACTCTTTCGTGTGATTTAACTGATACCCGCCGCCTGATACAACTCTTTCGCTGATACCACCTTAATACAACTTTTCCGCATGATGCACAATTATAACTACATTCTTAAATACACAAACTGTTGATACATTTCGTAATTACGCTCTAAATTTTAAAGTAGCTATTTATGAAATTTTCTCATTTTTCAATTACAGTGAACGCTATTTCTTCGATATCTAAGAGAGGTTGTTGGGTAGTGGGCAGGCAGGCAGGCAGGCAGGCAGGCAGGAAAGGATGGGCCAACAACTTGATCACAGTGGAGGAGTACGGCCATAGATGATTATGAAGAAGGTGCAAGCAAGGAGTTGTTTTCCAGAAAAAGAAACAGCATTCAAGTGAGAAGAAGAATAGAAATGTGCTAGCCAGCTATATTAATTATTGCTTATTCTTTTGTATGAAAATGCTAGTCCTCTTATTAATAAGTGCTTGGTGGTTGTATGATAATTATAGCTATTTAATTTGACGCTCCTTTATTCATATTTTGGGTCCATCATCACTTCTTCTTGAATTCCTAAAAACAACTCTTTGAGAATTCTCCAAAAGAATGTGTAAACTTGATCTGTCTCCTCTTCATTTTTGTGTGTCACCATTAGATGGATGATACATATCTCATTTTAATATTAATAATTCAAATTTAAATAATTAGGATATGATCTTAACCATGATTCAAATAATAGATTAACCGTTCTTTTCTTTGTCATTTACCGGGTGGGGGTTTGTATCATCTTGGTAGGGTTAGGGATCATGTGGTCTTTAATAATATGGTATAAAAGAACCAGGAGCGGAGCTAGAGGGCGCAGTACACTTATTTTCTTATATAAAATTGTTAAGAGTCTCACATCGGATATGAAATAAGAACATGAAATCTTTATATCGACTTGGACAATCCTCACCCTACAAGCTAGCTTTTGGGGTTGAGTTATGCCCAAGATCCATTCTTTACATGGTATTAGAGCCAGACTCATTCCAATTCTTTATCCACAGATGTTGGGCCCCCAAATTATATTATTCACGCTCCAGTTAACAAGGTCTGGGCGTGCGGGGGAGTGTTAAGAGTCCCACATCGGATATGGAATGGGAACATGGACTTTTTATATGGACTTGAACAATCCTCACCCTACAAGCTAGCTTTTGGGGTTGAGTTAGACTCAAGATCCATTCTTTACCTGATAACGCAAAAAAAAAAAATTACCTTATGTATTTTAACTTATTATAGTGCATTGAGAAATAGACGAGTAAACACTCGATCGTCTTAACTCTTCTAATCCAAATATTCATTTTTGTTGGTTTTTTTTATTGCCCAAATATTGTCCAAATTAATATCAAGCAAACTTGGTGTAAGAACTCTTAAATATTTCTTGTAAAGTAATTAAATTGCGATACTTTTCTGCAGTATACTGCTGAAATTAAATATATCACACATAATTATTCTTTACAAAGTTTAAATAACTTCAGTTAACTGATCATTATATATTGGGCTAAACTGACAGTAAATTAAAATAATATAAGTGAAACAAACGAAGAATGAAAAAGAAAATACAAGTAGCTTTGTATGCTTTTGTACAAAATTTCGGTTGGTGATTGAAAATTTTTCCCAAAGGAAAATAAACTTTGAATCACCAATATCCATATTCTAAATTTACGAACATACTATAAAAGAATGATAACTTACATTTCTATACCTTGAATTCAGATTAAAAAAGAACCTTCAACACAAGCAACTCTAAAAGTATAAGCCCCCAGAATTTTACTAGTCTCGTTGATTAGCTATCTAAACCTTCATGCATAGGTGAGGGTACGATTCCCCGCCTTCAATCCTCTCCCCGTTTTTTCTAATTCCCCTCTCCCCTATATATAAAAAATGTAAGACTTAATTTGCCAATAGGATCAAGAAATACCTGGTAGTTTCTTCTTATTTGTCAAGTCTTGTTGAACAAAATTATCTGATACAGGTGCTGGTAGGAAATGATGGGTATCTGGTAGAACAGTCGAGACACATGTAAAGGAATATGTTCCTTTATTTTATTCATCAATAATGTACAATATATATAGTAGTACACGAATATCTAAACTAGGTAACTAATCAACCTTATTACAATAGAAAATATAATTATACCTAAAATAGGAGACCTGATTACAATATGAATACAATTCTACATAAAATAAGAGATATACAATTAATGTAAGAATATTTGGTGAATATTCTATACACCCCCGCAGTCGAAGCGGGAGGCTCACAGACACTGATACTGGCTCGAAAATCATCAAACAATATGCGCGAAAGTCATTTGGTGAAGATGTCGGCAATCTGATATCTAGAAGGAACATGAAGGACACGAGCTTGACCACGAGCCACTTTTTCTCGAACAAAATGAATGTCTATCTCAATGTGTTTGGTGGGCTGATGTTGGACGGGATTGCCGGAAAGATATATCACACTAATATTATCGCAGTAGACCGGTGTTGCCTTTTGAATCGGGCAGTAAAGCTCAAGTAGAAGGTTATGGATCCAACAAGACTTAGAGACGACGTTGGTTACACCTCTGTACTCTGCTTCGGCACTGGATCGGGATAGTGTAGGTTGCCTTTTGGAAGAATAAGAATTGGTTATCTCCGAGGAAAATACAGTAACCAAACATGGAGCATCGGGTGTCAGGACATCCACCCCAGTCAACATCAGAATAAGCGGTGAGACCAGTGAGTGTAGACATGTATAGATGTGAGCCAAAGTGAAGTGTGCCCTGGACGTATCGTAAAATATGTTTGAGGGCATGCATGTGTGCTTCCGTCGGATTGTGCATGTGCAAATATATTTATTGCACGACATAGGATATGTCTGGTCTCGTGAATGTGAGGCACTGCACGGCCCCAGCCAAGCTACGATAGTGAATCGGATCTGTATACGAAGATCCAGAATCAACACTAAGCTTGAAATTAGTATCCACTGGCGTGTGGGATGGCTTGAAATACGTCATGCCTGCACGGTCAAGGATCGCTTCGGCGTATTTCTTCTGACATATAAATAGGCCGCCAGAATGGCAAGTGACAAAGATGCCCAAGAAATAACTCAAAGGGCCCAAATCCTCCATAGAAAACTCAGATGAAAGGAGAGACATAATGGATCGGCGGAGGGCATCAGATGATGTGGTGATGATGATGTCATCAACATATAATAAGAGGTAAGCCATGTCTGGATCCTTGTTGCAGATGAACAGGGAATGATCAAATTTGTTGTGTGAAAAAACCGATAGAAGAGACATAATCGGTGAACCGCTGGTACCATGCTCGAGGAGCTTGTTTCAGTCCATAGAGCAATTTCTGCAATAGACACACATAATTCGGATGAATAGGATTCCTAAAACCCATAGGATGATGCATATATATCGTTTCATGAAGATCCTCATATAAGAAGGCATTCTTAACATCAAGCTGACGAATGGGCCAAGACTTGGATATAGCAATGCTGAGGACGGTCCGGATGGTTGCGGGTTTTACGACCAGGCTGAATGTTTTATCACAGTCCACTCCAACCCATTGAGACATGCCATCACTTACAAGACGAGCCTTATACCTCTCAAAGAACCATCAAATTTCTTTTTATGTCTAAAAATCTACATAGAACGAATAATGTTAGCATTAGGTGGATGGGGTACTAGGTCCCACGTATTATTATCATCAATAAGAGCATTATATTCGTCAATCATTGCGGTTTTCCAATTAGGGTCAGACAAGGCATCATTCAGGTTATGAGGAACAATTGAAGGGACAACTGAAACGAAAAGGTTAAACAACCATTTAGGTTTATGAATTCCGTGCATGACACGAGTTTCCATAGTCCGAGAGTGTGTCTCAGGATGCGGGATGGTATGGGGTGGGTTTACCACGGGACTGCCAGGAAGAGGAGAAAGGGCAGGGGTGGCGGTATCGGTTGGCCGAAGCTCAGTTGGCTGAGAAGTGGCTGCGGAATCACCCTAAGACGAGCTGTTTCGAGCCAACATCGGTGGAACTGGGTGGGCAGTGTGTCCTGGACTGACTGTGGTGTGTTCATGTGTTGGGGACTGGGACGTTGGATTATGTAAATGGTGAATTAGAAGGGGTTTCAGGCCATCATTTAGAAAGTCGTAGGAATGCCAAGGTGGCGAGTTTTGTGAGGCAAAAGGGAATTGAGACTCATCAAATAGGACATGACGTGAAATAACTACTTTATGTCTTGATAAGTCATAGCAAAAGTAACTACGATGATGGGTGGGGTAACCCATAAACACACACGAAGAAGACCGAGGTTGGAGTTTGTGAGTAGTTGAATTGAGAGGATAGAAGAGACATCCAAAAATACGCATGTTTTGATAGGAAAGGTTCCTACGAAACAGAACTTCAGTGGGCGACCATAGAGCTAGAGACTTGTTTGTGATTATGTTGAGGAGATAGGTGGCCATGGAGAGTGCGTAATGCCAGAATTGAGGGGGAATTGAGGTGTGGGCAAGTAGGGAACGAATTAGGTTGTTTATGGTTCGGATTTCCGTTTAGCTTTACCATTTTGGGAGGAGGTGTGAGGGTAGGAAAAATGAAAGGTAAGACCGTTTTTAGAGCAAAAATATTTGAATTGGTTATTATCGAATTCCCTGCCATTGTCACATTGAAAATATTTAATGCTCTTTTCAGATTATGTTTTTAGGAAAGCACTAAATGAGGAAAAAATGAGGTAGACCTGGGATTTATTACCAATTGGAAAAGTCCATAGAAAATTGGAATAATCGTCCAAAAATAATACATAATATTGATGGCCAGCCGTACTTAAAACAGGGGAAGTCCACAAATCACTATGTATGATATCGAAAGGAATTAAAGTATAATTTGTAGATGCATAAAATGATAATTTGACATGTTTTCCAAAAACGCAAGTTTCACATATAGGAGTCCTAGAAATACAGTTGCAATTAATAAAATTATTTTTCCTAAGGGACCGTAAAATAGAGTACTCCCTAGTGTCCTAATCTAGAATGACATAAGGAAGACGAAAGAGCAACAAAGGTTGATGGAACTGAGGCTGGTTTGTTGATGGCGCTTGAAATAGGATAGAGATCTCCGGTGCTGTCACATCTCATTATTCGTCTTCCTGTCATAAAATCCTTCACAGAAAAACCAAAAGGATCAAAGTCAAGGAAAATATTATTATTAGTTGTGAAACATCACAAAGAGATTAGATTCTTAATGAGTATATGGGCATGGAGGACATTTTTTAAAATTAGTGATGGATGTGGTGGGAGATAGATGAATGACCAAACCACAAATAGGAATGCATTTTCCACTACCAACAATAATATTATGATTTAAATTACTCAAATTGGAATAAGATGAGATAGTACATTGTGATGCCGTCATGTGAGATGTAGCGCATGTGTCCATATACCAATTTTCGTCTAGAGTGTTGAGTGACATTGTGTTCATAACTGTCTCAATGTCAGTTGTTGCATAAGTTGAGGGTGGGAGGGCCTGTGCTGTGTAGGCCTGTTGTGGACGTGCACCGAGTATGCCAGGTTGGACCTGTCGGGTCAGAGGGGGAGTCCACGAGGATGTCGAATATGGGCAAGTAGGAGAGGCCCATAATGATGGGGCCCACATGGCCTACGGCGTGCATTGCTGAAGGATGGTAGCAACGCCGTCACAGGATTCGTTCAAGCTTGTAATAAGTTGCATGACCTATCGCTGATTAGTGACTGATGAGCCAACGTTGAAGAGTTGGTCGTCAATCATCTTGTGTTCTTGACAATATGTAGATACGTTTGAGAAATTATCCTAATGAACGTCCTTGAACTAATTTTCAAGTTATAACGCACATTGAGTTTTGTTGTCGTGAAAAATACTTTCCAAACGTTCCACGTTTGACAGGCAGTATCATCGGTCTCAATGATTGTGTGCAACAGATCATTAGAGATCATGTCGTATATCCAATGGAGGACAGCGGCATCCAAACGAAACCAAAGTGCATCATTAGAAGTCAAAGTCGAGGGTGGGTCTGTGGACTTCGATTTAGGAGGGATGATATGGTCGATAACTTTATAGACACGACAATAGATTTTGAAGAGTTCTGCCCACAAGGAGTATTGACCCTTTTCCATCTCAAGAGTCACAGAGATGAAATTTTTAATGTTGTTGACTGCAAGTGCAAGATGAAATTTGGTTTTGTCAGCCATGGAGGATGAAATTTAAGAGAAGAAAAGAGATGGAGTGGCCGAAAAAACTAGGGTTCCGTTGTGGGGGGCGGGGGTAGCGGCCGAGAGGGGGTCGGCGACGTGGGTATTTTTGTGTAAGGTTAGGTTACTGATATTATTCTTCAATAATGTACAATATATATAGTAGTACAAGAATATCTAAACTAAGTAACTAATCAACCTAATTACTATAGAAAATATAATTCTACCTAAAATAGGAGACCTAATTACAATAGGAATACAATTCTACATAAAATAAGAGATATACAATTAATGTAAGAATATTTGGTGAATATTCTATTAGCATGCAATTGTTGATTAGGACAATACCGTTATTTGATGAATAGAATATGTTAAGTACACTTGTTGAACATAATTATTTGGTACTTGTGCTAGTAAAAAAATAAACGATATCTGGTAAAACAATCGAGGTGTGTAAGCTCGCAAAATTGTGAGGCTATCTTTTCTTGTTATGCAAAGGGTTCGAACCAGTTGGAATTCTCCTCTTGAAGGACTCAAAATCTTGAGCAACCGGAGCACTAGTCAAATGTTTAAAAACTTGTGATTTTCTTGCCGCCGGCGTGCCGGAAACTTGTGCCGGCAGCTGCCGGATTGCCTGAATTCTTGAAGATGTAGTAACAAGAAGAAAAAAGAAGACGAAATGAAAAATATTCATCACTTTGAGAAAGTTGATTTTGAGAATGTTGTGTAAAAAGTGACAAGAAAAAAAAGATTTGGTGGATTTTATATTGTTGAGGGATGTTGAATTTTATGAATGTGTTGTGTGGAAAGTGATAGAAAAGACATAAAGTGGTAGCATTTGGTGGATTTTATAAATGGACATTCATCATCTCAATTGACTAGATGGTTTATCATTTTCTTTTTAAATATAGATATTATATTTTTTCCGTGAGAAAATAAAATGTTTACGAGGACGCTACGGGTTCTCCGGATCCTAATAGATTTGATATGAAATTTATATTTATATTAAAAAATTCATTTAATATATATTAATGTATAAATAATTTATTTAGATTTTGGTAATAATCTTCTTTAGAATTTATAAACTCAAAAATCTGACACTACCTCTTATTAAACAACATATGGAATTCAATAAGAATTATAGCATTTTTTTGACTATACATTAAGTTCAGACCATATGTGCATTCCTTAAAATACAATTAATTTTTAATATTCCTTTGATTTAGAGGAGGTTGGTGGCGGGGGTTGGTTTAATAATTCAAATCAGAAGCAAATTTAGAATTTAAACTTCATAAATTCAGTCACTACAATTTTTAGTTTTGAGCAATTGCTGTACTTTTAAAATTGTGAGATTCAAAATATAATACTATTAAATTTAATAACTTTTCACATATGTATTCATAATTCGTTAGAAAATGATCAATAAAATTCAAGCACAAATATTTCTCCTTCTCTGCATTGATAGTTTTAGCATTTTTTTTGTTTTCGTTGGTATAATTAGACATTACCTTTTTTAAGGTGAGAACATAAAAGCCTACTTAAACAGCGTTTGAAATCATTATTACAACATATTTTACCACTAAACTAAGCTCTTCAAGAATTAGTCAACATTGAATTTTCACATATGTTGACTTATGGGTTTATCCTCATATTCTTCTTGGTCCTTTGTATTATTTTATGAAGAACTAGTGAATTTTATTTGGTTGTACTTGTATCTTTTAAATAAAGAATATATGTGCATTCCTTAACAAATAAAAATAAATTAATGTTCTTTTACTTTGAGGAAGTTGGTGTGGATGGTTGGTTTAGTAGTACATTATCATACGCAAAATTCATTATATAAATTTGATAAATTCAATCTTTATAATTTTTAATACTAAATTTGTTGTACTTTTGAAATAATAGAATTTTGAATATAACATTATTATAATTCAATGACTTTTCACGCACGCGTACACACTCATATATATTCATGTCTCATATAAAAAATATTGAGTTTGGTTGAATTCACATATAATAAACTACTTCTAACATTGATTGGGGGCGAATTTACATTAGAATTTGTGGTGCGCCTGAATACATGGACTCTCCGGCATATTAGGTATTTATCTAATATTATCTGTTAGCATTCATGTTTCAGAGGGGTGGAGTGATGTACTCGATTGAATGCTAAGTTATTTATCTAAAGGATCGGTGATCAATTCTCACTTAATACTTCCTCCATTTTATAATAATTGGTGTTTTTAGCTTATGCGCACCACTTAAGAAATTGCTCACTGCTAGAAAATTATGAGTTCTTTTACTAATTTACCCCTAATTAATGCCTAGAGAAAAAACTACTTAACGATTCTTGATTATGTAAATAAGGAAAATTTTGAAAGAATAAGGTCAATTTCTTCTTGAAATTCTAAAGCATCACTTATTTTAAAACAAAATGAAAAGTTTAAAACACCACTTATTATGAAACGGAGGGTATACATTCTTTTTTTCCTTTCATTAATGATACACCCATATTTTAGAAATTCTAGATTAATCTATAAATCATACATTTAAGAGATTTAAATGCCAATTGTCTAGAACAACAGTTGAGAGTGGTGGTAGGGAATTTGCATATTTAATGGCGTCGGTGATATTTGAAAGCGGAAATAATTATAAAGTATGTTTCAAATACTCCTAGTAATTAAGTATTTCATAATGGCGTGTAAACCAAAAATACGAGAAATAATCTGAGACAGAAGGAGTATATAAAAAAAAGGTACCCTTCTTGAGTTTGTAAATGCTATGGCTAACCAAGTTATTTAATGCTATATGAAAAAGTGTAGGATGCTCGAAGAGTGGAAACAGAGTACCTCCATTCCAATATAATAAAATAAAAAATATTCAAAATTGCACGAACTATCATGACATTTGAGACATGTGATGAAACTTTCAGAAATTGTGCCAAAGAAATAGTTTGGATTTAGACATGATAGAGTGGTTAAAAATAGGATATGCCTGTCACAGCGCCTAGTATGATCGATCCTCGCAACGCTCATATATCCAATTTTTAGCATGACTGACTACATGGTCTGATGTCCATTCCCAAATAACCTTAATACATAGATTATTGAGTTACGAGGCTCGACTGACCCGTCCTTATTTGCACGTCTGGCTGAGTCTAGAGCCCGATGAGCTCCTCAACCAATCCAGAGAGAGTAAAGATGATATTTCGCCACAAATCAGTCCACATCTCTTCCATAAAGATACTTGAACTCCTAGGGATCTAAGTCCTATATAACATGGACTTATTAGCGACCCTTTGGTATATAAAGATATTTATATTTCTCTTCACATATGAAAATATGATCCAACTCAAGCCATCTACTATCACTCTCTAACAGATTTAACATTTTCTTTATAGTAATTCATGTTAGTGTCAATCTAGTATCATCAATGATGAAATGAATTGAGCATAATAAGATAATAATAACTCAAAATAACTTGAAATCAACAAAAATGAATTCAGCAAATTGAAAGCACATACTAACTTGGTGTCGATAAAGGCTTGCTTGATGCAGTGTCCTAAGACAAAAATTCACTCTCACTTGTGTTATCAATCTGTATTCCAAAAAAAAACCAGTAAATAATAATAACTGAAAATAAACAGAATCAGTGTTGAAAAATAAGAATAATTTTTTAGAATATAATCGAGCCCACTTAGTTCAAAGTGTATCATTAAGGAAATTATTTCCCTCACAGTACTCGGGGTTGATGGAATATCCCCTCCCAGGATAGAACGATTATCTTACCAGAATAGTAGTACTCCAAATTCAGGTAGCGGCGAACCACTCAACGGCAGTATATCACACATAATTTATTTGTGCAGAAGAAGAAGAAGTTTTGTTGTTTAGAAAATTCGTTAGTAAAATTCTGAGGAATCAAACGAATTTATAGCCATGGAAGTACTGTTTCTGAAGGTTTGCAACCCTTCTGAACATCCACTAAAACTGGTGGGAAATTTAAATATGGGAAAGAAACCGGGTCGCGGGTCAGACACGCGGATCCGAGTCACTAACGGGTAGGATTGGATAAGTTAATTAATTTAATTAAATAATAATTAAAAATTAAAGAAAATTTGGTCCAAAAAGATTATCATTCAATCAGATCATTTGTCTGAAGCTGAAGCCGAAGCCGAAGCCGAGCGACGACGACGGTGCGAGGGGAGACCCTCTTCTTAACCCTTTAGCAACAAGAAGGAGTACTTCTACTTATAAGTAGAAGAACTTTTCTTTCCACTACCGATGTGGGACAAATGCTTATTTTATAAAGCAAGAGGGAACTCCCACTTTTCTTTCCACTACCGATGCGGGACAAATGCTTATTTCATAAAGCAAGAGGGAACTCCCTCCATTTCCCATTCAATTTATCATTTAAACCCAACAACTTGTGTTGCAGTTTTACGGATGTCTGTCTAGAGGATACAACTATTTAAGTGAGAGTTCTAGCACAAGAACTTCACTTCTGGATAATTTACTATATTTGTTCTTCAGAAACTTGTTTTGAAGAAGAAGAAGTAGAAGCCACGATCTTAAATCATTAATTGTGAAAAAACTGATTGATTGTAATTTTTTTTCTGTCTCCAACCAAGTGATCAACCTTCTTTATATAGAGTAGCATATGAACAGTTACAACTATTCATACCAAATGTTGTAATTGTTCTGAAAAGTTGCAACCTTTGATTCGAATTTTCTGTCCGTTGATCACTTTATTTCTTCTTAATTCCATACAAGTTCCAACAATACCCCACATTTTCTATTCAAACATCAACAATACCCCATATTTGGATAGAAAATAAGATAATAAGGAACTTTTCGTTATTTCTGAATAATGCGATATGACATGCATCAGAAAAGGTGTCTGGTGGACTTGAACCGTTCGTAGTGAATACCTATCGGATCTACTTTGTGAAATAGTGGGCGAAATATCTTGAACTATTCACGTTTTGTAGTAAATCAAGGCAACAAGTATCACACAGATCATATCAACATATTTCAATTCTTACGGTTGTGTTCATTTCGGTCGTGAACAACTCCTTCTTCATGAGATTTTCTAGAGAACGTAGCCATATCGGTTCTCCCAGATGCGACCCCACATCAATCTCATATAGGTAATACCAAACAAGAATAGTCTGTACTATCCCACCATAGGCTTTTAGTATTATTAAGAATAAGATTCAGCCCTTAAAACATCAACGGATTAACACACTTAGTACACCATAGGAAGAGCATATGTGTGTTTTATGCTCCTTGAGTCTTCCCCAACTAGTTTTCCTATTGAACCTAAACCATGGGATCTCCAATTATGATAGGTTAGGTTTCCGCCAGTTAACGACTCATTGTGTTGGCTTTAAGCCCATTCTCCTCGATGTAAATACGACTTGCTCTCTGTTAAGGCCTTTTGTCAAAGGATCCGCTATATTGTCCTTTGATCTCACATAATCAATGGAAATAATTCCATTCTTCAGCAAGCTTCGTATTGTATTATGACGTCGCCTTATATGTCTCGACTTGCCATTGTATATCTGATTCTTTGCCCTCGTCAGGGCAGCCATACTATCACAATGTATGCAAATGGCTGTCACAGGCTTTGTCCACAACGGAATACTTTCTAGGAAGTTTCTGAGTCATTCTGCCTCTTCGGCAGCTTTGTTTAAGGCTACAAACTCTGCTTCCATAGTTGATCGCGTATTTACCGTTTGCTTTGATGATTTTCAAGATACCGACACTCCTCCAAGTGTAAATACATAACCACTTGTGAACTTACTTTCCGACTGGTTGGACATCCAATTAGCATCACAATATCCTTCTAACACATGAGGATATTTTGTATAATGCAATCCATAGTTCATTGTATGTTGTAGATATCGGAGTGCTCTTATTAGTGCAAACCAATGATCCTTTCCAGGATTATGTGAGTATCGACTTAGTCGACTCACTGTATATGCTAAATCCGGTCTCGTACAATTCATTATGTACATCAAGCTTCCAAAAACTTGTGTATACTCCAATTGAGACACACTTTCACCTTCATTCTTCTTAAGGTGACTAGCGGGATCAAATGGTGTAACAACCGGTCGATCATCATAGTGTCCAAATTTTCTATGGACCTTTTCAACATAATGGGATTGTGTTAAGATGTAACTATCAGAATTCTGATACCAAGAATGACATCCGCTATTTCCATATCTTTCATATCAAAAGCGGCATGCAACATCTTCTTAGTTTGGTTAATTACATCTTTATCCGTTCCCATAATTAGCATATCATCTACATATAAGCATATAATGACACATGCATCTTTACATTGTTTAATGTAGACACATTTATCACATTCATTTATTTGAAAACCATTTGATAATAACGTATTATCAAACTTTTCATGTCATTGCTTTGGAGCTTGTTTAAGTCCGTATAAAGACTTAATCAATTTACAAACCTTTCGTTCTTGACCTTTAACAACAAACCCTTCGGGTTGTTCCATGTAAATTTTTTCATCTAATTCACCATTCAAGAATGCGGTCTTCACATCCATTTGGTGTATTTCCAAATTGTGAATCGCCGCTATAGCAATTAACGTTCTTATAGACGTAATTCTCGTTACTGGTGAGTAGGTATCAAAGAAATCTACACCTTCTTTTTGTCGAAACCCTTTGGCTACTATACGAGCTTTGTATTTTTCTATAGTACCATCAGGCCTTAATTTCCGTTTGAAAATTCATTTATGGCCTATTGGTTTTTGTCCCGGAGAGAGATCAACCAATATCCATGTATTATTTTGCACAATTGATTCTACCTCACTTTGAATAGCCTCTTTCCAATAAGGTGCTTCGGATGATTCCATAGCAGCCCTATATGTTTGAGGTTCTCCTTCAACGGAAAAGGTCATGAAGTCTGGTCCAAAATCTTTGGAAATTTTCCCACGTTTACTCCTCCATGGTTCAGATATTTTTTTTTGAACAGATGAAGTAATATTTTCATCATTATTAGTGTTTTGGTTTGACTCATCTTGAGGCAGTGTCCTTTTCTTATGATTAGGAACACTTTTATCCTTGTCTTTGTAAGGAAAAATATCCTCAAAAAATTCTGCTTCTGCAGATTCCATAAGTGTGTTTTTGTGAATACCTTCAATATCGGAATGATACACCAAAAACTTATATGCTGCACTATTAGTGGCATGACCAATATATATGCAATCCACCATTTTTTGTCCAAGTTTAGTTCTCTTTGGTAAGGGAACTTGAACTTTCTCTAGGCAACCCCACACTTTCATCCATTTAAAAGTAGGCGATCTTCCTCTCCATAACTCATAGGGAGATTTGTCATTTTTCTTTTGAGGAATTTTGTTCAATTTCATATTTGCAGTAATTAATGCCTCACCCCATAGACTAAGGGGTGCACCCGAACTAATCAACATTGAATTCATCATATTCTTCAATGTTCTATTTTTACGTTCGGCAACTCCATTTTGTTTTGGAGTATATGGCGCAGTGGTTTGATGAACTATACCATGAGTAGAACAGAATTCTTTGAACTCATTTGATTGATATTCACCACCTCTGTTTGACCTTAGAATCTTAATTCTTTTGTCAAGTTGGTTTTCCACTTCTGCTTTGTATGTTTTAAACATGTTCAAAGCCTTATCTTTGGTATGTATTAAGTATACATAACAAAATTTACTGCAATCATCTATGAATGATATATAGTAATTCTTTCCTCCGCGAGATGAGGTTGCTTGGTAATCACATAAATCACTATGAATTAAACCAAACACTTCATTTGATTTCACTACAGATTTATGAGGATCACTTGCATATTTTGATTCTATGCAAACTCCACACTTAGTCATTTTGTTCATAGAGCAATTTGGCACTATGCCTAACTTCACCATTCTTTGTAAAGTGCGATAATTAACACGGCCTAATCGTGAATGCCATAAAGAATGGAATCAACCATATACATAGAAGCAGTGCTAGTGCCTGCATTTTCATTAATAATGACAATTGTCTTAGTAGGTACAACAAATAGTTTGAAGAGTCCCTCACTGAGGTAACCCTTCTCTACATACAACCCACCCTTGGTGAGTACAAATTTGTCAGATTCAAATACAATTTTAAAGCCCTTGTTACTAATAACATGCCCAGAAATCAAATTCTTACAAATTTCAGGCACGTGCAACACATTAGTGAGCACAAGATCATTCCCGGATGTGAGTTGTAAAGTCACCTTCCCTTTCCCTTCTACTTTCACAGAAGGAGCATTCCCTGCAAACAATGGTTCTCCATCCTTGATGGCCTGGTAGGATGAAAACATATCATTTTCAAAACATATGTGCATTGTAGCACCCGTGTCCATCCATCAATCGGTTGAATTTGTAACCAGATTTGCTTGAGCCGTCACAACCCCAATGAATTAGTTTTTAGTTTCAGCCCGGTTGGATTGGTTGACATTACTCGAACCTCCAACACCACCACCTTGATTCTTGCGAAGGCGACAATCTTTTGCTCTATGTCCAGGTTTGCCACATACCCAACAGAGTCTTGGTTGTGGTTTCTTGAATGCATTGATCCTTTGTGGGGCGAATGCATTCCTCCCGGTTGTAAAAGATGGCTTGGCACCATTAAATTTGCCCTTGCCTTTCTAAAACTTGGTCTTAGAAGCATTGCCTTCAACCATGTTGGCATTAGGCTCCAATGAAACATCATCTGCCTTTTCATTCTTCCGGTTATCCTCTTCAACTCGAATTTTCAGAACCAATTGCTCAAAATTCATTTCCTCGGTTAGATGCTTAAGATAAACCTTAAAATCCTTCCATGAGGGAGGTAATTTCTCAATAATAGCACCAACAAGGAAATTCGGGTTAAGGCCCATACCTTCAACCTCTAACTCATGAACAATGATTTGGAGTTCCTCCACTTGCTTGACAACTGCCTTGGCATCGCTCATCTTAAAGTTCAGAAACTTTCCGATGATGAACTTCTTGGAACAAGCAACCTCAGTTTTGTATTTGTTCTCCAACGATTGCCACAACTCCCGTGCCGTTCTGAACGTGGAGTAGATGTCGTAGAGAGAATCATCCAAGGCATTGAGAATATAGTTTCTGTAAAGAAACTCCTGACTTTCCCAAGTTTGAATGTCTTTCAGCCTTTCAGCCTTCTCCGCATCAGTAGGAGTATTCTCCCGTTCTCCTTCTGGCAAAGCCATAGGAGCCTCAACAATCAAATGTTTGCCACGTGAAGAGTTTTCAAGTAGAACAACATCTTCTGTTGTCAGCGTTTGAAATCAGAACCTTTGAATTTCTCAGGTTTCTCAACATGGTTTTTCACCATTGACGATCCAGATTGATCCATCTTTGCAAATCAGGAAATTGAATTCTCTAAAAAATTTTGCAACCTCAACAAATCAGAAAAAAAAATCTGATTTTTTTAATAGTATTTTTTTGTCTTAGATTGTTAGTGTCAATCTAGTATCATCAATGATTAAATGAATTGAGCACAATAAGATAATAATAACTCAAAATAACTTGAAATCAACAACAATGAATTCAGCAAATTGAAAACACATACTAACTTGGTGTCGATAGAGGCCTGCTTGATGCAGTGTCCTAAGACAAAATTCGCCCCCACTTGTGCTGCAGTTTTACGGACGTCTGTCTAGAGGATACAACTATCTAAGTGAGAGTTCTAGCACAAGAACTTCACTTCTGGCGAATTTACTATATGTGTTCTTCAGAAACTTGTTTTGAAGAAGAAGAAGTAGAAGCCACAATCTTAAATCATTAATTGTGAAAAAACTGATTGATTGTAGTTTTTTTTCTGTCTTGTTGTGTATGTCTCTCAAACCAAGTGATCAACCTTCTTTATATAGAGTAACATATGAACAGTTACAACCATTCATACCAAATGTTGTAATTGTTCTGAAAAGTTACAACCTTTGATTCGAATTTTCTGTCCGTTGATCACTTTATTTCTTCTTAATTCCATACAAGTTCCAACAATTCCTTCCTTATAATAAGTTTTCTTAGAACATCGCATTGTACTTTACTTTTCTAGGTGAATATGGAATATCAATATACCATAGGCTATTTCTTTCTCTTTATTTTTTGTTTATCTCAGAGTTCCTATTTCAATTTTTTATTGTTTGAGTTGTTGGTGTCCCTTCCCTACTTCTCTAAAGGTTATCCAATTTAAGCTTAGAATTAAAACATGATCTTTTAACTTTAGACTCCCATGTAAGAAGAATCAATTCACCAAAGAAACATAATAAAAATAAAAAGAAGAATATGATGAAATAGCAAATTAATTCAAGAATGTAATACATGAATTATCATAACACTGACATTTGTGTATAGCACAGATAGAATAGTAATTAACTAGCAGATTAAGGCGAAAAAATTATTGCATGTTCTCACTATCGCAATTCAATGTTAATTGATTTAATATTTACAAAAAAAAAAAAAAGGTATCCCGGTGCACTAAGCTCCCGCTATGTGCGGGGTTCGGGAAAGGGTCGGACCACAAGGGTCTATGGTACGCAGTCTTACCTCACATTTTTGCAAGAGGCTGTTTCCACGACTTGAACACATGACCTCATGGTCACATGACAACAACTTTACCAATTACTCCAAGGCTCCCCTTCGAGAGCCTTAAATTTCAAGAAATATTTAAATCCTAGTCTTTTTTTGTAACGTTGCTACAAAGGATCAATCTAATAATTTCAAAGTAATGTTGGATCACTTATCGACCCAACTAATTATAGTTAACTTCACTTTGTCAAATGTAACTACATATTGTAGACAAGTACCCTAAACTCTAAACCTGAAACCCTAAATCGCCAAGCGGCCAACCAGTAGTTTGAACAATAATCTTGGTGGTCGTAACACTAGTTATCGGGAGTACCCTGATACAAGAAAACGTCATGGCTCCAACAATATGGATCTCTCTGGAGGGATAATCACGTTTAGGTTACATACATTCATTGGGCAGATTTGGAATTTCAAGAAGAAATAGGTACTAATTTGTTAAATATACATAATATACACATTGTATATTATGTATATTGGCACTCAACATTGCACTGCCACCCGTGGGCAGTCCCCTTCTCATGTACTTTGTACAATTATGTAAAGTAGTGTTTTAGTGTAATTATTATTGTACACTTACCATAATTGTAAGAAATAGGATTCTCATATTATGAAAATATGTAAATTGTATATATACTCTTTCAAGTAATGAAAATAATCAAGGGATTATTTCTTTCATGGTATCAAGAGACTAGGTCTAAATTGCTTCCGCCTTTGTTCTTCGAATATTGCTCTCGGTTTTTGTGCCACTTCTCGACCAAACGTGCCTCGATTTCCGTCCCCCTTCACCGAAATTCATGATATATTTTACCTCCACTCTTCCCAAATTTTCCCTCCAATCCCTTTGTTCTTTCGTTATGTCTAGGAACGCGTTTCATCCTGCCCTTACTGTTTCTAACATCAAGAACAACATCCATATTATTCTTGAGATGGAAAACGTCCAATATGCGATGTGGGCAGAATTGTTTAAAATTCACACTATCTCCCATCAAGTCATCCATCACATAATTCCCCCCGCTGCCCCTATTCCCGCGGAGGATCCTCAGTTATAGATTACTCTTGATGCTACCGTTCTCCAGTAGATTTATTCCACTATTTCGGTCGACCTCTTACAGACGATCATTGAGCCGGACACTACGGCTATGGCTACCTGGAATAGATTGCGTGATATATTTCAAGATAACCAACATTCACGTGTTGTCACACTTGAGCAGAAATTCTCTCAAGTTCGCATAGAAGAATTCCCGAACGTATTTGCATATTGCAAGAGACTCAAGGAGTTGGCGGACCAACTCCATAACGTTGGCGCACCTGTAACAAATAATCATCTGGTTCTACAATTGGTTGCCGGACTTTCTGAGGCCTATAATGGCGTTGGAACTCTCCTTCGTCAAAGTAATCCGCTTCCCGATTTTTATTAAGCCCTCTCCATGCTTACTTTGGAAGAAGCCGGTTTGGCTAAGAAGGTGGCTACATGTACGAGCCCTGTAGTCATGATGACGTCCTCCACAAATTCTTCGGGTTTTGTTGATAATTCGGGCAAAAAATGTGCTCATGGTGGCGGCAAAAATAATCGTAAGAATAATGGCAAAAACCGGGGGGGGGGGGCAAATGCGACAGTTCCGGTGGACAATATTTCGGTAGTGGGCATCGTCCAATCAACAGTGGGCCACCTCCCCACTGGTCCCAACCGTGGGGCCCATGGCAGTAGGGCTGGGGCAGTGGGCCATGGCCCAACAACCCCTATTTTACAGGTTGTTCATCCAACGGGCAGTGGGCTGGCAGCCCCAGTTCAGGCCCAACAGTCAGGCCTCTCCTTCTCGTTTCAGCGCTAGGCCGAGGCAACAGGGAGGACTGCTTGGGCCTAAACCCACACAAGCATTATAGGTAGTAGGCCCCACACCAACTCACACGGACATTGAGGCCACAATGCACACACTTGGATTGACGCAACCGTATCCGAATTGGTACATGGACACAGGTGCGACTACACACATGACATCCGATCAAGGTACTCTCTCGTCTTATTTCAATTTGAGCAACCCTCGTGGTATAATTATTGGTAATGGTAACTCTATTCCAATTCGTGATTATGGTCATAAAATTTTGTCTCCCCCCAATCCACCCCTTATCTTGAAAAATACCCTACATGCCCCCAAATTGATTAAAAACTTAGTGTTTGTCCGTAAATTCACAACTGACAATTCCGTTTCTATTGAATTTGATCCATTTGGATTCTTTGTGAAGGATTTCAAGACGAGGAGTCCTCTCATAAGGTGTGATAGTAGGGGAGATCTTTATCCTATCATACCCCGTTCCGATCCATCAAGTCAAGCCTTGCCATCATTGTTTGCAGCCCTTGTTCCTTCCTTGTGGAATGCTCGTCTTGGTCATTCGGGGTCATCTATTTTGTCGTCATTAGATAAAAATAATTTTATTTCATGTAAGGGTACGCGTAGTACTCCAAATTGTTAGTCTTGTTCTTTATGAAAAATTGTTAGGTTGCCATTTGTAGAATCAAATTCTCATACTTTAATGCCATTTGATATTATTCATAGCGACTTATGGACGTCTCCTATTCTTAGTTCTTTGGGTCATCGGTACTATGTTCTCTTTTTGGATGATTATTCTAATTTTTTATGGACTTTTCCGATAGCGAAAAAATTTCAAGTTTTGTCCATCTTCTTAAAATTTAGAGCATTTATTAGAACCCAATTCGAACGGAAAATAAAAAATATTCAATTTGATAATAGCAAAGAATATGACAATGGGGTGTTTCGGAAACTCTGTGCTAATAATGGGATCAATTTTCATTGTTCTTGTCCTCATACATCTTCACAAAATGGAAAAGCCGAACGCAAAATTCGTACTATTAATAACATTGTCCTAACTTTATTGATTCATGCTTTCGTACCCCCGTCTTTTTGGCATCATGCTCTACAAATAGCTACATATCTCCTTAACATAATTCCTTCCAAAGGTTTGACATATTCTTCCCCCTTCAAATTCTATATAATAAAACACATTCGTATTCACATCTTAGAGTCTTTGGGTGTTTGTGTTATCCGCTATTTCCGTCCACCACAATTAACAAACTTCAGGCCCGGTCTACTCCATGTGTGTTATTGGGTTTTCTGTCTAATCATCGTAGTTACAAATGCTTTGATTTATTCTCTAATAAAATTATCATTAGTCGCCATGTCATTTTTTATGAATCTCAATTTCTGTTTGCTAAGGTGAGTAATCTCGTGCCTAGTTCGTATAATTTTTTGGATGATGGTATATCCCAGTATATTATTCACCATTTTTCGAATATGTCCCGCACCTAAAATTCTACAGCGGGCCCACTGTCCATTAGTCTGTCACAAGCAACAGTTCCCAATATCGTTACTGGGCGCCAGTGGTCGGCCCAGCCACCTCGAACCAGTCCAGCCTCGCTTCGCTTATCGTGTTGGGCCAAGAGCCCATCGTCACGCCACCCGTCCCGAGTCTAGAAAATTCCCAAAATCCACCCAATTCTTCCTCGAGTCATAAACCGGTCACTCATAGTCAATGGAGTGTTTTTAAACCAAAAAGATATTTTAATTTAAATTCTAATGTTCTTAAATTACCCTTACCCCGTAATCATGTGTCTGCATTAAATGACCCGAATTGGAAAATTGCTATGACCGATGAATATAATGCTCTTATTGATAATCAGACGTGGGAGTTGGTGCCTCGTCCATCTGGTATTAATATTATTAGGTCTATGTGGATTTTTGCCCATAAAGACAATTCATATGGTTGATTTGCACGACATAAGGCGCGACTTGTGGGTGATGGTAAGACTCAGCAGGTCGGTGTGGATTGTGGTGAGACGTTTAGTCCGGTGGTCAAGCCGGCTACCATTTGCACTGTGCTTAGGTTGGCTCTTTCGAAAGCATGGCCTATACATCAGTTAGATGTGAAGAATGCTTTCCTACATGGTGATCTCAAGAAAACAGTCTATATGCATCAGCCTTTGGGGTTTAGGGATCTCAAATATCCTCATCATGTATGTTTGTTGAAGAAGTCCTTATATGGGCTTTTGCAGTCGCCACTGGCCTGGTATAAGAGGTTTGCCGACTATGTTTTGACTATTGGGTTCACTCACAGCAGGTCGGATAATTCATTGTTCATATATCATGGTGGTTCGTCCTTGTCTTATATACTATTATATGTGGATGATATTATTCTGACTGCCTCTTCTGATACCTTACGTCAGTCTATCATGACAATGCTCAGCTCTGAGTTTGCTATGAAAGACTTGGAGCCCTTGAGTTATTTTTTGGGGATTGCTGTCACTAGTCATGTAGGTGGATTGTTCTTATCACAGATGAAGTATGCAGCCGAGATCATTGAGAGGGCTGGGATGTCATCCTGTAAGTCCACTTCCACTCCGGTTGATACTAAACTCAAATTGGGTGCTACGGCCGGCACTCCATATGAGGATCTGACCTGCTATCGCAGTCTTGCAGGGGCCCTCCAATATCTCATATTTACGAGACCAGATATTATGTATGCCGTACAACAGGTGTGTTTGTTTATGCATGATCCTAGGGTTGAGCACATGAATGTGCTCAAACACATCATTTGGTATATTCACGGTACACTTGACTATGGCTTGCATTTATATCCTTCATCGATGTGCACACTTGTCTCGTACACAGATGCTGATTGGGGTGGCTGTCCGGACACCAGACGGTCTACGTCTGGCTATTGCATGTTTCTTGGTAATAACTTGGTCTCCTGGTCTGCGAAACGTCAGTCGACTTTGTCCCACTCCAGTGCCGAGGTTGAGAGTATCGAGGGGTAGCTAATGTGGTCTCTGAATCATGTTGGTTACGTAATTTGCTGTTAGAGCTTCATTATCCTATCCAGAAAGCGACCTTGGTTTATTGTGATAACATTAGTGCCATCTATCTGTCGGGTAATCTGGTTCAGCACCAGCGCACTAAACATATCGATGGACATTCACTTTGTTCGCGAAAATGTTGCTCGTGGTCAGGTCTGAGTCTGTCATGTCCCGTCCAGGTATCAAATAGCCGAGATTTTTACGAAGGGTCTTCCCTCGGTCCTTTTTGAAGATTTTAGGGACAGTCTCAGCGTTCGAAGATCGCCCGCTATGACTGCGGGTGTGTGTTAAATATACATAATATACATAATATACACACAATATACATGTGTATATTATGTATATTGGCACTCAACATTGCACTTGCCACCCGTGGGCAGTCCCCTTCTCATGTACTTTGTACAATTATGTAAAGTAGTGTTTTAGTGTAATTAGTATTGTACACTTACCATAATTGTATAGTTAGTCTCTAAATAGAATAAGGTTTTAAGAGTAGAATAGAAATAGGATTCTCCTATTATGGAAATATGTAAATTGTATATATACTCCTTCAAGTAATGAATTCATAATTATTATGACATCGACATGTTCTTTGGTTATTTTAAATTTAACTATGACAACAACTTAACAAACAACTTATAATCACTAAATCATCATTCCATTTACAATTGTACTAGATGAAATTTTATACTTTAAAAATACTCAACAATAAGATCATTGTTTATAATTGCAAGTATATTACGCTCTATAAAATTAGGAACATCAGTTTTATAAAGTAATTTTGTAATTTCTTGAAGGCATGACATTCTTTGTTATGTCATCACTACATATATTATTTAAAATATTATCAATATATTAGATTGTTAATAAAACTATAGAATATAAGATAAATGAGAGCGAAGACAAGAATCAATAAAAGAATAATTGAAGAGAATTAACTACCGTTTGATTAATTTGTCACCATCTCATTAAAAAGAATTCATACAACTGAAAAAGTATATAGGATGATAATCTTGAAATTGTAATAATAGAGTTATAATGATTATTGTCTTTTTTTAAAAAAATTATTTTACTCCATTCATCCCCAATTTATATGAAGGCGTTTGACAAAACACAAAATTTAAGAAAAAAATGAAGACTTTTAAACTTTGTGGTCTAAATGTGGCTAGAAATCATTTCATTAAGAAAAGTGTCATTCTTTTGGGACCGACTGAAAAATGAAAGAATGTCTTATAAATTGGGAGGGGGAAGTAATAAATTTTGTGATTATATTGATTATAGTTATGTATACAATTACCTTAAAAAATTTTGCTCGTTAATACATAGAGTTCAATAAACAGATGTGTGTTGGTACTAATATCAGATGCCCCATAGCTTGAGAGAAAAGATTCGTACGAGAAAACAGAAGTACACGGACCTAATTATTTTGTTTGGAATCTATACGTATACAAATTGGCCCATCAAAGTTGCACACACATACATACTGTAGCGATCTTGAAAATTTCGAAAGATTCTAATACTTTGAAATGCGCTAAGAAAGGTTGTTACGGACTAATACCTGCAATTGATCGTGATCATATATGTATGCAGAATATTTTATGAGTGAGTGAAATTTAAATGTTAAACTTACCAACTTCAAAATTCGGATCTGCTTTTTAAAGAAGAATAACACCGGTAAATCTAGCCACTCAAAAGTTGCAAATTACATATAGTAATAATGCTCTTTAGAATTATGAATATAATTATGTTTATGTTATACTAAAGAAATGTATTTATTTAGAAGTCACAATCTCTGTCTTGCCAAGGTTATAACTGTTGAAAATTTGTCTTTGGTGGGGAGGTGCGTCCATCCATATTTAATGACTTAAACACTAGGGTTCCGTATGTTGGAGGCTTTGTCTCTTCACACGTGCATAATCTACTAAGTGAGTAGATGACCGTAGGGCCAAGGATCGTCAAATTTCATTGAGAAATGAAAGAGATATTGGTCCACGAAGTAAGGTGTTTGAGACATGAAAATGTGGTGTGGAACAAATCTACCACATCGGTGGAAAAAGGAAGAATTGTTCTCTTTATAAGTCTGAAAATTGGCTAAGGGTTTGGGACCCCAAGGGGTAACCCATGTGTTTGAAGGAGGGAGGACCTAGATGTGCTTGGGTTCAAGGCTAAGTCCACACGCCCGCTGCTGCCCGCCCGCCCGTCCGTCTGGGCTCGGGTCACGGGCTTCTTCTAATATTATCTATTTGGATCCCAAATTGCTTAATATTTACAGTTTGGTCCCTGGGATTTCTGAAAAGATGAAATTGGGAACGACGGAAGGCGGAATGTTTATGCCTGCCGTTTAGGTTGATTTTTGGAGCATTAAATCAGTCATTACTTGGCTATTTAACTCCTCACTAATGGCCATTAGTTGGCTAGTCCCTCTCATTTTGCTATATATATTAAAGCCTTGGCTCAATTGTTGAGACTAATATGTACACAGAGACAAACAGAACTTCAGTCCAAAACGTGAGCAGAAACAGTGGACAAAAACAGAAAACTCTTCCTTCCTTTTCCATTCTTCAGCAAGTCGTTTCGTATTTGTTTTCTTCGTCAGAATCAATCTATTTGCTTTGTAGTGTTGATTAGTTGTTGTTTTATCTTGGGAGACTATTGCCCGTTAACGTAAAAACATAAATACGGGGCAATCTTATCTTAAAGACAGAGAGTCATCTCTCGACTCAACCACAGTTGTAACAATCCAGATTTAGTGTTTCTTGATTTCAGGTTATCAATATTCAAGACTCAACAACCTTGCGGCAGTTCTGAATATTGGCTTGTTAGTTTATCCTTTCGAACACTTATAATATTTATTTACTTCCCGTACTGCTTTACATATCCAACAATAACTTCAGTCAAAAATGTCTAAAAATTTGGTTTTGTCAAATTCACAATTTCAATAAAAAATATTCGAAGTCGGTTTTGACAAGCCACACCAAACTTGAGGCAAAAATGTTCAATGTGCGGCCTTCACAAGGGCCATACATCAGACAAAAATATCTAAAGTTTGCCAAACTTCAAACGTGAATTTTTGCAATTTTATTCCCGTATGTTTGTAGTTGTTCTCGAAGCGGTAAACTTACAAAATAATTTTAACTTTGGGTATCAAAAATAAATGGTTGCCCCAAATACTTTTTTTTGTGTGTACTTCCATTCATACGCGTTGGTCTTTAGTTTTTGCCCATCATTTGCGTGGTCTTTAATTTTTGCCCCTCATATCCATTTAATGAAAATATCTTGACGAAAGTACTCCTGATCTATGCGAACCTTATTTGTTTCTCGTCTTCTCTATTTAGAGCAATCGTTTCTCTGGCTTTTCGTTGTACGACAACTTAGGTACGATAATTTTTTATTTTGAGGTTTTTTTAATCTTCGTAATTGTTATTTTCTGTTTTGTTGGACTGGATTTACGCATATTTTTTCAATTTTTGTACAATTTTCTATATTTATTTGATTA
Source organism: Anisodus acutangulus (assembly GCA_029783415.1). Taxonomy (NCBI): domain Eukaryota; kingdom Viridiplantae; phylum Streptophyta; class Magnoliopsida; order Solanales; family Solanaceae; genus Anisodus; species Anisodus acutangulus. The sequence continues at coordinate 36,673,828 of CM056511.1, read as the reverse complement.
TTTCTGTTTGTAAACTTTTTTAACATTTTATCAATTTTTTTCTTTGTTTTATCATGAATTCGTATTTTTGATTTGTATATGTTAATTTTCTTTTTTTTGTGTTACGTTTCTGCTTTGTTTTTGGAGTTTGTTTGTTTTTTGGTCATGTTTTTGTGTTGAATATATTAGATTTTGCCTTTTTCTGAGCACATAGATGTTTTTTTATTGAATTACGAGTGTAATATTTTGTGTATAGTATGTTTGTATGAATAGATCATACCCCCTCCAGCATAATTCGTTCAAGTCTTTTATAGATTCTGTTAATTCTGAAATTAAAATTATGCCTTTTCGGCATAATTAGATTAATTACTTATATAGTGTTTGTTCTTTTATGAAACTCATTTTTATGAAAACTGATGTATTTTTTATTCTATTGTTTTTGGAGTTTGTTGTTTGTTTTTTGGTCATCTTTTTTGTGTTGAATGTTTTAGGTTTTGTCTTTTTATGAGCACATAGGTGTTTTTTTATTGAATTACGAGTGTGATTTTTTGTGTATAGTATGTTTGTATGAATAGATCATGCCTCCTCGGGCATAATTTGTTCAAGTCTTTTATAGATTCTGTTAATTCTGAAATTGATATTATGCCTTTTCGACATAATTAGAGTTATTACTTATATAGTGTTTGTTCTTTTATGGACTCGTTATTTTAAAAACTGGTGTATTTATTCTATTATGCATGTGATTTTTTGGTCTTTGTAAGAGTATTAAGTCATTGCAATATGGTACGTGTTAATCATTTTTTTTATAAGTTGATTGGTTTTGTTTTTATTGCATTTTATTCTTATATAATTTATGGACTTTTCTTTTATAGGAAGGAGATCTCTTGTATAAGTTTGAATTTTGGTTTGAAGCATATGGTAGGTGGAGGTGATTTTAACTTTAAGAGTTTGATTACTTCATTTTTGAGTCCCGCTCATTTGAATATGTTTTAAAAAGGCGTGTTTGGACATTTTATGAAGTTGAGTGACTTGAATTTATTTGATAATATTTTGCATTATTTGGTGTTATCTCTGATTGTTTCTAGTAATGATAGCGTGTTAAAATTGAATGTTTTTGGTTGTGAGATCATATTTGATTGCGAGTGTTTCCATCTCATTACTAGGTTGTACTGTTGTGCCGGTGATTTGAGGGGTGTGTCTATTAGGCCAAACAGATTGTTGAATCGTTATTTCCCAAATGAGGAATGAATAAAGTTGTCTTCGCGCTTGTGGATTTTGAGAGAAATATGGTGATACTGTTAGGCTTGCTTAGGTATATATAGTTGAGAAGGTGTTATTGGGTTGTGATGAAGTTTGCTTTGTCAAATATCATATAATGAAGATAATTGATGATGATGTCTTTTTCTTAAGGTACGCTTGATTTTGATTGGTTGGCAAGGTCATTGCGTGGTTGTTTGAAGAGTTTGCAGACCATTCGAGATGGTAGTCATTGCAATTATATGATGAGTTATTTTCATTATACTTTTAATGTGTGGGCATTGAAGAGTTTTCCTGTTTTTCGTGGGTATTCACAGCAGAAGCTTCGGAAGTTTTCTCGTATGTTGTGATGGGGTCCTATGAGGTAGGCTGCTTATAGCATTATTGTTGATAGATACTTTCATGCCGAACATGTATGTTCTTTTCTTCTTCTTTTTTTTGTGTTGCTATTTGTTTCTTAACTTTTTTGCTTTTGGTGTTGTATGTTTCACTTCTTTTTTATCTGTTGTCGTAGAGATTCAGGACTTTTGTTGTGAATGCTATTGTTGCTACCGATCAAGAAATGCAATATTTTTCAGTTGCACTCCCACTTGATGTTGATCCATCTTCTTCTTCTTCTGGTATTATTTTACCACGTGGACTAATTGATCACTTAGTTGATGTAAGTGTTAACTTTTTTATTATTTTTTATGTATTCATTCTGTAATTTTTTTGGCTTTTGATGTTTTTTCTGTGTTTTATTATATTTATATAATTTTTTCAAAGGGGTTTGTGTCTGATGTTAAGAAGCAACTTGATGATGAACGGTCTTCTATTGTCAATCAAATCACGGTTAGTTATTCTTTTTTATTTGAGTATGTACGTTTTTTGTAGATGTGTTTTACTGTTGATTGTTCTTGTTTATTCATTTCTTACTTTCTTTAGATTTTTGAGAGTAGATTTGATGGTTTGGATACTCGTTTTGAAGATTTGAATAGTAAATTTGTAGGTGTGATTAATGTTGTTGAGAATTTAGTTCGAGTACATAATGAAAGCAAGTCATTTGTTGGTGCTGCTAAAAGTATAATACGGACTAGTTTGGTTAACAGAATTCAAAGTTTGAAAATAGAGTTGATTAATGCAATTGAGAGTTTAGTTCAATTACTTCATGAAACTAACTCACGTTTAGTTTTTGGAGGATCTCCTAAAAGTACTGTTTTAGGTGATTCAGTGGGTGAAGTGTGCATGTTAGATCCGCATTCTCAAGAAGATGTGTAGGATCCTTCGCCAAATGTTGTATGTAAATCAGGTAGTACAACAAATGAGTCCTTTCCGCTCTAGCAAGTTTTTGCGATGCTGCTTGTACACTAAATGATTTGTCTGGGAAGACTGAAACTCTTTCTCAGATTGAAGTGCAACTTGCGAAAGAAAAGAAAGCATAGCGTACAACATATCATGCAGCAATTGTTGCACAACTAGTGGATGAAATTAGACGTGGACTTATTGATTTGAAGACACGTAGTTCCAATGAAGGTCTTCCATCTTGAAATGTAGTATGTTTATTACATTGTATTTACTTTTCTTCTAGTATGTTTATAAGAATTCTTTTTTATGCAGGAAGTTGATTATCAGGCTCTGAATTCTCAACAAATAAATGATGTAAACCAGTCAATTGTAGAGGCAACAACTGTTGATATCCCTATTTTGGATGCGGTTTCTCGTAAACGTCGTAGATGTGACAATGGAAAGAAAGATGATAATGATCTCCCTCGTTGGAATTTGATCACATCGGAATATAGTGTGGTTGGAAAACACGCAATTTATGGGGACTGAGATATACTGTAGTGCAGAAGATTTAAGGAACTGAAATATATTTTGAGAAGTTTTTTTAATTATTTTTTGTTTGATGAACAACAAAGTACTGTACACTTTTATATTTTATGAATTTATAATAGTGTTTTTGTTATGTTATACTTATTATATTTATTCAAATGAATGTTTTTATTTTTTAATGTAATTATTATGTCATTAGGTTTCTCCCTCTTTTTTGGTGTGATATTGTTTTTAAAAGCAATAGATTGGTTCTTCCGGCATAAATGCTTCTCATCTTTTCAAACTGAACTTCTTCCTTTCCCTGACATAATGTTGCCTCTTCCGGCATAATTAGTGCATTACTCATAATTTTGAAGTTTTCTTATCTAAATGATTTCTTGCCTCATTTGACATGAATTCTATTTTTTGTCAATGTTTTTGTGTAAGAATTTTATCCTTGTCAAGTAATTACTAAAACTTTCAAGCAGAAATTTTATTTTGAAACTCTTATAATTAATTAATTTCCGTTCTATTTTATTTTATTTATGAATTAATGGAAGTTAGACACTTGAACGAATTTATCTTTTAAAAGTGAACTTCTGATTTTTGTTGTATAAACTTGCCTCTTTTGGCATAAATAGTACGTTATTTATAGTTTTGTGTTCTCTTTACGAAAATTAAAGCATGTCTCATCCGGCATAATTTTTATTATCAACGTTTTTTTGGTATGAAATTTTTCCTCGTAAGGTCATTACTTATCCTTTCAAGCACCTTTTCTTATATTGAAACACTTACAATTAATTAATATTCAATATCCCCCCTATTTTTATTTTTTTTATTTGTATTTTTTTATGAATTAATGAAAATTATGCCCCTTTCGGCATACTCTCATATTTCTTTTGGAAAATAATGCCCCCTTTGGCATAATATGCACTGCACGTGTCTTTTTAAGTGCGGCGCATAAAAGATTTTTCCATTTTCGGCATAAATTACGTGTTATGTTTGTTTCTATTAGTTTATCATTAATAAAATTTTTCCTATATGGCAAACATTCGTTGCACGTGCCTACTTTTAAATTTTGTTCTCTACTTTATATAAATTGAAATCTTTTACATTTCTTCACACTTTAACTTTTCATTTCATCAGTTTTAAAACTCAAACAACGTGGATATTTTCTGTGACGATTTTCAATTTTAGGTGGTCTTTCAAATTCGAATTTGTCACTGAGATTCAATCAGTTGTGAGTTTCTTCTTCTACTTCTTTTTTATATGTAATTCTGATTAGTTTTTTGTTGTCATGTATATTGTTTATATCTTTTAAAATTAATATAGGAATTTTTTATTCGAATATTGTCCCGTATATCTTTTGTGCCTTTTCATAATGCATGTTTCTAATTCTATTGGTTTTTAATTTGTATGTGTTGAATTTTTATTCAGTTGGATTTTCAATTTTTAGGTATTATATTTTTTTGTTTTTTGATTTTCAGTGTGTTAAATCATGAGTGACGTTGAATCAATTCCTGAATTACATTGATCCCAAGGACTGAGAACATTCTAGTTGTGCTTGAAGAGTGGATGGACATTTTATAAGAACTGTTATTAACTTTCTCACAGAATTATTGAAGACTCGTCCTTTTAGAGAGTTCATGCAATTGACTGGATTGAACGTGTCTGGTATTTTATCGGATGTTATACTATTGTCAGAAGTTCACAATAGCGATCCCAATATTATGGATTTTAATCTGCAAGGGACTATTGTGAAATTCACCCGAGAAGTCTTTGAAAGAGTTACTGGGTTGTCAATTACTCATCCTCCCAGTTCATTTCATGAAAAATTAAAGACAATAAATGGAAGTTCTCTTATGAAGAAATACTTTGATAGTGAAGATGGTAAAATAAATTTAAAAATTAGTGAATTAAGAAAGTTGATGAATCAGGATGACATTGGAGCACAATTTGAAAAAGAAGGCAAAGGCCTTAATGTTGTTATGTTGGCCGAGGTATATATTTTAGGCCGTGTATTACTTGACGGTAGGGATGATAAGTCAATCAGGTGGCAGAATATCACTTACGTTAAGGATATTGACTTGTTTCAACATAATAATTGAGGACATATCTGTTACGAAGAGCTTTTGAAGTCACACAAAAGTGCCTTCATACAAGGTTCAAATAGGCCAAGGAATCAAATTGCTCTTGTTGATTTCGTCTATGGATTTTTGGTGTGGATTTGGGATAGGTTCAACGACTATCGTAAAAAATATGTGAAAAGTGTTGGCAGTCTCGATGAACCTCTTATGTTATCATGTATCTGAAAAGGTCGTGGTCCACATTTTCCAACATTGAAGACAATGCTTATTTCTGAAGATTACTTGAAAAAGGTAATTGCATTTATTCCCCTTTATATTTTTGTTATCTTTACTTGATTTTTTCCGTTAAACCAATTTTATCTTTGTTGGAGTTCTTATTTTTTTTTCTCTGTGTTTTATATTTCAATAGAAATGTAAAGGTGTGGTTGACCAATTTACGCTTACTGAAAGTGATGATGAAAGTGAAGAAGAAATCACTTCTTTAGAGTAAGGCTGGACAGTGGGCCGGGACGGCCGGACCCCGACCCGACCCGACACCGCCCCGACCCCAATTAGTTTAAAAAACAAAATTCGGTAGCGGGACTCGAACCGGGACGGGACAATGTCTTGTCCCGACCCGTCCCGAGCCCGCCACAGGACCGCCAATCCCGAGCCCGCCCCGAGCCCATCCCGAGCCCGCCCCCGATCCCGCCCGTAAGTCCCCCCTTTGCAAATATAACCGTTGCACCAACGACTATTTTAGATTTTGGTCGTTGGGCAATGGTCATTTTTGGCCTCCCCCCCCTCCCCCAACCCTCCCACCCCTTAATATTTAATTTTAACCCATAAGTTATTATATTGATACTTTAACCCAATTTTCCAACTATAAATAACTCATTTTCTCTTCACTTTCTCACAAATCTTCCTACAATCTCTCAATATATCTCTCTACAAGTCTACATTATTTACTAAATATTCAATTTTATTTATTCATTTGGGAATTGAGAGTGAAGTTGACAACTAGCTTGAGGATCTTCCATTGAGCAAAGTTTTAATTTTCAACCTCTCGATTACACGTCGACGTTACGTCGGCGTTTGGTACATTCGTTCCTTCATTAAATTATTATTGTCTATTTATTTTATTTAGCGCACTTAATTTTATTATTTTTAATTAAAATGGAAGGATTAAGAGGTATGTTTAAGGGTAAGGGTAAGGGTGCTTCTTCTAGTAGGGGCAACCAGGGAAAGGGTACTTCTTCTAGTCATCATATTCCTACACAGGATGATTTTGTTGATACTGAACATTTTCCTACAATACCATTAGATTTAGACGAGGAACTATTTTCGGGAACTCAAGAAGACTTTAATTTAGACGATGATCTAGATGATACACCCACTAATGTTAATGACAACACACCCACTAGTGCACCTTCAACTGAAATGCCTCCTATTCCCCCTAGTATGAGACGAGGTCCAGTAAAACGACCATTAAAATCAAATGCATGGATATTTTTTGATAGGGACGTAGAGAATCAAGTAGCTAGATGTAAAATTTGTAAAAATGTTTTAAAATTTAAAACTGGAAAAGGTCACGGTGGGACGGGGGGTTTAATTAGACACGTAGTAAGTGCTCATACAGCTAGGTATGCCCAATACCAGGCTTCAAAACTGGGTGCGCAAACGCTCGCTCCATCGGGACAAGGTTCACATACTGATACTGTCCCGGATCAAGTACATGGTCAAATTAACCCTATGACAGGGGGGAATTGTAGGCCCTAAATACAATAAACATAGAGATAGGGAAGAAATATCAAAATTAGTTGTTGTGGAGGGTTTGCCTTTTTCATTTCCTTCATCTCCCGGTTTTATTCATTACATTAGAGATATATATAATCCTGCTTTTAACGGTTTTCCTAGATCAACTGTTAAGAGAGATGTATTTAAATTCTCACATGAATATCAACAATATATACGTTATTCATTATATCATTTTAATGGCAAAGTATATATCACGTCTGATATAGGTCGTAGTACTAACGGCCATGATTATTTAACGGTAACTTGTCATTGGATAGATTATAAATGGTCTATGCAAAAACGTATCTTAGCGTATAGATATATAGATGATAGACACACTGGTACTTTTATTGCAGATAATATTTATCAAGTGTGCCATTATTACGGAATAACCGATAAAACTATGACTATTACATTAGATAACATTTCTTCTAACAATTACACTATTACAATTTTTAAAAATAGTTTAACTCCATCTTTTCCATATCAATTTCATATAAAATGCGTGTGTCATATATATAACTTAATTGTAAAGGATGGTCTATCACTTTTTGAAGACATTCTTAGTAAAATATAATTTGCTATAAACTTTATTTTTAAAAGTAATAGAGTACAACGAAGAAAAGAATATAAAAAAACTTGTCACGATTGTGGACTACCTTATAGAAAAAATCCAGAAGAAGTATCCACTAGGTGGAATTCTTTATACGAGCAACTACTTGTTGCTTATGACTATAGAAAACCTATAACTTTATTTTTTAACTCTCATAATCAAAATCCAGCTGATATGGTTGTAGATAGTGATTGGGTAAAAATTTCCGAACTTATTGTATTTTTAGAGAAATTTTTTCAAGCAACAAAAGAATTTTCCGGTATATATTATCCTACTATTTCAACTATGTTGTTTTATATAACTCTAATATTTTTATTACTTAGTGACTATATGGAAAACCCAGCTTATATGACAGCTATTAAAAATGTTTATCAAAATAAAAAAATATTTTATTCCTATTCCCACTATTTATATTATTGGTGTTGTATTAAATCCGACTATTAAAATAGACGGTACTAAATCACTTATTGAAACTATTTACGATTGTATAGAAGTACTACCACCTCCAAGTCCAAAAAATCTAAATCACCCACCACCTGTTGAACAAACTAAAGAAGAAGTGTTGTCTAGCGTAGAAGACCAATGCAAAAAAATATATAGGTTTTACCAACAAGAAAGTGCTAGTAACCTACCGACTTCCATACCATCTTCTTCATCTTCAACACAACCTCACAAAAGACATGCTATTTCTGCGGCTAGTATTGAAAGCCTCAGAAATATAATGTGCGGCCGTACCGCTACTAACCAAATTAGCGAGTTTGATATTTTTATTTTGCAGGGTTCTGTACCGTACCAAGAAGTTACCAATGAAGATGGACATGAAGACTTGCTGAAATACTGGAGGGGGAATGAGAATAACAGGTTTTTTTTAGAATGTAATTTTTTTAATTTCAATTTTATTATGTAATTTGCAACTTTTGGACAACACCACAAAGTTGCAATTTAAACAATTGTATTTGTATTACAAAAAAATCATATGTCTATTAAATAATATAAGAGGCACAAAAACAACCTTGTGATGTTTTTATTACATTATCTTGTCTTGTTTATTGAGTTTTTTTTATACATATGTTATTAAAAAAAGGAAAACCCACCGGAACCCGCCCCGATCCCGACCCCTGACCCGACCCCGCCCCGACCCGATTTCGACGGTATCAGGATCGGGACGGGACTTCGGCAAGTCCCGCCAAACCCGATTCCGCCTGACCTCGCCCCCTTCGCCCATCCCGCCCCGACCCTGACCCCGACCCACTAGCCAACTCTACTTTAGAGGATCATGTTGAGGTACGTATTATATTTTTCTTTTTTTTTACTGTTTGTGTGTGGAGTTTCACATGTTTTTCTGTTCATTCTTTTGTGTTATATTTTATTGTTTTTTTCCTTCCGGATTTTGCATCTATTATGTTTCAAATATTTTTTAGTAAAATTTGTTTTTCTGTTTCTATCAAAACAGATTTTGCTCCATCTGGCAAAATTGTGTAACGGTTTGAGATATTTATTAACTTTTGACTTTGCAATTTTGCTTTTATCAGCATAATTATTTTATACTTGTAGATTTCTATTTATTATCTTGTAAGCTCCTCCTTTGTGTTTGTCACAATTTGTTTTGAACAATTTTTTATTTTGTATTTTTTTATATAGTCTTTGAAGAAAACTTGTCATGTGAAATTGGACAAAAGTTTGGATAATCATGAGTTTGAGAAGAAACAAATGAATAAATTGATTGAAGCTCTAGAAAAAAACAAGATTAAATTTTCAATTTGTGATAACCATGGGACTCAAGATAATGATTTTATTGATTTGTCTACTCCTGTTGAAGATCGTAGAAAGAAGAAGAGAAAATCTGATACTTGACGCCCTGTTGTTCGAAAGGATAATAAAAAAAACCGGTTCTCGTAAAAAGCTCATTGGACCATCTGTTGGGTCACACAAAAAATTGTTGCGGTCGCAATCTGTTAATGAGACCTCTGATATTGAACGATCACCTGACCTAGTTGGTGGTGTCCAAAGTCCTGTTGATGTTGTGGATAGTTCTCCAAATGATTTTGGAGGTGAAGATTTTGATGGAGTTGATTTTGGAGGTGAAGATTTTGATGGAGTTGATTTTGGAGGTGGTGCGACTGAAGTTGGTTTAGATGATGTTGCAGGGGCTTCTATTGAACAAGTTACTGAAGAAGTAGTTTTGTCTTCTGCTAATATTGCTGAAGATCATCCTGATGGTGGCTCAACTGAAGTTGATTTGGATGATGTTGCAAGGGCTTCTACTGAACAAGTTGCCGAAGTAGGAGATTTATGTTCTGATAATTTTGCTAAAGATTATTCTGATGGTGGCGCGAGTGAAGTTGTTTTGGATGATTTTGGAGGGCCTTCTACTGAACAAGTTGTCGAAGAATGAGATTTGTCTTCTGGCAATGTTGTTGAACCTGTTGTAAAAAATAGAAAAAATGGTTGCATTTGTGTTTCAAATTTGGTGTTGTAAATCAGTCTAGGGTAGAGCTTGAAAATGAAGCAGGCTCTCCTAAAAGTATTGTGGCTGCTGATATAGAATAAGTATCTGAGCAAGTTGAATTTTTTGTTGAAGAATGAATAAAAAAAGAGTGATCCATTATTTTCATATCTTGTTGAAACTACCACTGGTGTAGATGTTAGTGGAATTGAATCTACACAGGGTGAATCTCTTGTTGGATAATGTACCAGAGAAGAGTATGATTTATTGTTGTCGGACGCTCTTCAATCAAATCCTGGCGCAGATGTTAGTGAAATGCAAGTTGAATCTCCTGTTGGAGATGACAGGAGAGAAGTTCATGATGAATCAATTAACGTGGCAGCTGAGACGGAACAAGTATCTCAACAAACTGCCTTTTCTGCAGATGGTGAAGATCATATTGAAGAAGTTGCACATGAAAATGTTGATTGTGCAACAGCTATTGATGAGCAAACCATTGTTGTATATACTGATGTTGTTGCAGAGCATCCTCTTGTTGTGCGTAATCTCTCCACAGGCGAAACTGTTGTGTCAGAGTTGGTTGCATGTAGTACTCCCAATGAGTAGGCTGATATTGCTGAAGGGAGTGTTAAATTTCAAATCCGCCAGACTCGGTTGCATAGGATACTCCGGTGGAGTCTGCTGATGTTGTTGAAGGGAGTGTTCAATCCCAAGGTGATGAGAGTACTGAGGAAAGTGATGATGACTTTGATGATATTATGGATGTAGCTTCTTCTGCTGTGGATATGACTTGTGATATCTGAACCCCTACTACTACGAAGACCTATAAATGACGGAAGAGGCCAGAGTTATCTAATGTTAACATATAGCCTCCAATTTCTTCATTAAAGACTAGGGGTCAAAGGGCAAGGATCTCGAGTGTTGCTTCTGATTCCCCTCCACCTGATTGGATGTTGTATTCTGAGAATAATAATCTTGGTTATGGTGTTCGTAAGTCGAAAAGTGACTGGAATGACTATTACAAATGAATTTGTCCTCTTCATTATGAAAAAGACGAAGACGTTGTGAAGATTTTTGAGAAGTTCATCAACCACAAGATCTTTCACCTAAATTATTTAAACTTACTGAGTAAATTTTATTTTTATGCATTATATATACCCTCCCCCGCCCATCAATATCATAATCTTCCCTCCTCAGGCATAATTAAGGTATTACTATAGATTTGTGTTTCTCTTTATAAACTTAAATTATTTTCTTCCGGCATAATCCGTTTCATACTATGTTGGTTACTGAAGTTTGTCTCTCTTTTATTTTTATTGTTTTGTTGACATTCATTTCATATTTTATTTGTTAATAGTAATGAGGGAGAGGGTTTTTACCCTGAAGATATCAATAATATTGATCACAATTTTCAGTTGGGCTTGTTTGATGTCAAGCAAAGAATGTTTTTTTCAGAATTTTTATTTTCAAAATATGCCTTTGATGACGAGGTTCGTCACACATTTTTCTATTTTTTGTATTATTTTAATATATAAAGTTTATATTTTTGGCATATTCTTGTCCTTTCTGGCATAATCTGTATAGTACCATATGTGTGTGTTTTCTCTTGTAAAATTGAAATTATGCCCATTGAACATAATTTGTTTGTCATTGCTTTATTTTTTTCTGTGTTTCCTGATCTGTTTTCTTTACTTTTGTTTTTTGTTATTTGTGTACTGCAGCATATTAATGTGGCCGTGTATTATCTGAGAAAGAAAATGTAGTATCATCCATCGTCTGATAATTGTATTCGGTACACAACCACAAATATCGCCTTTGATAATTTGTTTAAGAGAACGATACTGAGATTGAATAAAAAGGGGAAGAACTTCCATTGGTATGCAGCTGAAGAAAATTTCTTCTTGTATATTATTGAAATGATATATGGGAGACAAGAGAAATGTAGTACATCGTGGGAGTATGTTGACAAAGTCTTAATATCAATGTGTCCAGACTTTGATGAAAGTAAGCATGTTCAACACATTGTACTTGGAGTCTTCGATATTGATAAGCGTAAGATTGAAGTCTATGATTCACTCGGAAATAGTAAAAAAAATAAAGAGTTGGTTAAGCATATTAAGGGTTACTGCACTCTTATTTCCAAATTGTTGGAAATTATTGATTTTACAAAATCCAGGCCAACATTTACAGATTTTATGAATCTGACGTATTCCTTAGCTAAATGTCCAAAGCAAGACTCGTAAGTATTTTGCTTTTTTTTTTGTCCTTTATTTGTTGATTTCTAATTTTGTGTTTTGTTTTTTATGTTTTTACTAATGCTATGTTGTTTTATGATTTTTTTCAGAGTTCAGAATTGTGGCCGTTTTGTGATCAAGTTTGTTGACTTGCTGATAAGTGGTGAGAATTCGTCTTCTTACAAGGGCTCAGATTTGTTGAATTATTTGAAAAAATGGGCAATTAACCTTATTTGTCATTGACATGACAGGTACAGAAGAGGCTATAAACTCCACTAGAAAATTATGGACATGATTACTTTGAGTTCAATGACATAAAATGCATGTATAACAAAAAGGAGAAGAATATTAATCATAGAAAGAAACAAAAGTTATAGTTTGAATTCTGTTGTCAGATATTATACGAATGATGTTTTCTTTTTCTGTTGTTGTGTTCATAGAAAATGTGAAATATTTGATAGGATCTCCCGAACAATCTCAGTACATATGGCGCAAGACGATTCCACATATCCGAACCGTCCAATGAAGAATAAGAGGAGTGTTTTTTAATGTTTATAAATGGCAAGACATATTAGATATTTTTGTTGATAAAAGTGAAAGTTTACACTTTGTGTTTTTTTTTGCATTTTTACTGGCATAATTTATTTTACACTAAGTACGTTCTATCTTCCTTTGATATTATTTAAATTTTTGCTTCTTTCTTCATAATTTTTTGTCTAACAATGAAGAAGTTTATTCCATCCTGAAATTGAACTCTTGTCTTTTTCTGGCATAATTTTGCCTCCTCCGGCATAATCTCTGCAGTATTAAAGGATTGTGTTTCTCTTGTGAAACCTAAATTATGCCCCATTCGGCATAATTTTCTTAACATTAAGTAAACTGAAGTTTTGCCTCTGTTGTCACAATTTTTTATATATTATAAAAAATATTTTTTTCTCACTGAAGTTCTGTCTCTCCTGACATAATCTTGTCTCTTCCGGCATAATTAGTGTGTTACCTATAGTATTGAGTTCTTTTGAAAATGTAATTATGTTAAGACATAATTGCTAGTCTCAAATTTGTTTGTTAGAGCTTCTGTCAAAAAAGTTGAATATTTTTGTGTTCAATTTTCATTTATTGCTTTTGCTAGCCAACTACTCCTTTTCGAGAATCATTTAATTTTGATCAAATACTTAATATATATTTAATGAACTACTAACTATTCAACTACCCTCTTCATTTATTTTTTGAATTTGACTGTTGATTTTCTGGTTGTTTGTCTCTATAAGTAGCATCGCCCATTTTGTTACAATCACATCCAGTTTAAGAAGAAAATAAATCTCAGTTGTCAAAATAGTTTTTTTTTTTAAATAAAAAAAGTGAACAATGTCTAATGAAAGTACCAGTGAAAGCAATGAGATTACAGAAAATCTCATGGAAAGGTGACAATCAATCAAATTTGATTGGAAAATTATCAGACCAAAATTTTTGTCGGATGATAGTTTTCAAAAAAAAATTGCAAAAAGAACGAATGAAACAAGGGAACGAAAACCCATTAGACAGGATGACAAGACAGTTTTAACTCTTCAAGTCATTCTTCTACTATTGATTAAGCAAAGCTCGAAAGAGGTTTGTATAATATTTTTAATTTAATCCGGATTAAATTAAAATAAAAAAAAGAGTTGGATGATAAATTCAATTTTCTCAAGGCTGATGTTGCAGACCTTAGGGTTTTTTTCCTAAACATCCTATTGTTCTATCCTATGTTTTTTCTTTAGATGAATCGTCATCACTTTCATCAATTCTTAGAGATATTGATGAGTTTCATGTGAGTGATTAGGTTTTTTCCTAATTTATTCTTGTTATTTTTCTATTTTTTAGTTGTTTGAAAAGTATTTTTTATTTCTTGCATTTTACTTAAGTAATTATAAAGGTTTCAGTTTATATATATTTATTTTATTATCCAAACTATGAATATAAATTTAATATATAATTATGAAAAAAAAACAAAGTATAATTATTTCTTAACGCATATAATTTTTACCGTAATATCACCTGCTAATATATAATAATGAAAAAATAATTGTTGTGTCAATTATATTTTTTTGAAACTTCATAATATTGCCTTTTGATGGATAATAACTTTTTATAAATATAGATTGTGTTTCTCTTCTGAAACACAAATTATGCCCCCATCTGGCATTTAGGCATAAATTTTGTCTTAGAATGAAGTTCTTTTTCTCCTGAAAACTAAAATTATGCCCTTCCTGGCATAATCTTGTCTCTTCCGTCAAAATAACTGAAACTGAAATTACGCCTCATCCAACAAAATATGTTCAGACTTCCACGTCTTTGTCTTTTGACGTACTGTAATTTTGATTTATGCTATATTTTTTGCTGGATCCAACTGGTTTATTAAGAAATGAAGATGTGACAATTAAGAATGTGGTTATTTCCTATGAAATTAGTTGTACAACATAATGAAGTTAATTTTCTCCTTAAACTTAAATTTATGTCCTACCTAGCACAATATTGCTTTTCCCGTCTAAATTAGCGAAACTGAAATTATGCCTCATTCGGCATAATTTGTTCAAATTCTTTTACAGATCTATGTCGTACCATAATTTTGACTTATCCGGCAAATTTTATTATATTTTTTTGTTGGATTCAATTTTTTTATTAAGAAATGAAGATATCATAGTTAAGAATGTGCTTGCACCGTATGAAATTAGTTTTAGGGCATGAACTTATTAGTTTATAGTCTTTTACTAGAGTTGAAAAAGAATATTTTTTCCTCATTCGGTCAATCCTGTTGAAAGAATATAATCACCTGATTATTTTCATTAATGAAAGGGTCTATACAATTATAATTTTTCATAATAGTAAAATCCTATTCTTATTCTACTCCCAAAACCATATTCTACTTGTACAATAATTCTACAATAATGATAAGTGTACAATGTTAAGTAATCACAATTAAATACAATTATGATAACTAAAAGTAGCTCCAAAACTGTGATATACACAGTTGTATAAGTCGTGTATATCATGGTCCAAAACCACTGAAATACCAAATATATATAGTGATATACATTGTTGTATATCACGGTATATTCTATCACCTTTTACGCCTGCCACCGGGGGGGTAAAAGTTATAAAATTGAAAGTCTTCTTTAAATTTTTATGCTAGAAAACTACTGGAAATGTTATATTAATCTATTGTAATTTTTTTTATGTGTTGTTTTATTTTTACAATAAGGAATATATAAATTGAATAAAAAAGAAATGAAAAAAAATATAGGAATGTGTAATTATGCCTTATGGCATAAATTCTTTAAGATTTTTTATTGTGATAGTCTTAGTTATACGAAAATTTTGCCTTTTTAGGCATAGTTTATTTTATGTGTTGTTTGGGCACAAACTATCAGAATATGCCTCAGTCCCTTAATGGATAATGTTTGCCTTATGGGGCATAACTAATAATAATATAAGAAATGAAATAGTGTAATCAAAAACAAATTTTATAACATGGTCATTTAGTTAATAAGAACCGTATAAAATATAATAAAAATAAAAATCTTGACTATCAAAGTTTTCTTTTGCGTTGTTTCCTTGTGTATGGATTGAGAGCTGGACTATGACTACATTATGTCCTATGGTGTTCAAAGAACTTGCATCTACCGCATTTGTATGTGTACTTTGTTGTTTCTCCTCTTGGACGATATCTTTTCATTTGTTTCCTACCAGGTCTAATTTTTACTATTAGTGGCAATATTTTGATATCCATGATATTTTGTGGAATAATTCATGAGTCTTAATTTTCAACTGAAAGAATTTCACCTTTATACGTCTCATGCCATGATTGTTTCTTGAACCAGTCTGAACAATATACATATTTGGTCAAACTTCTTTTATTCATAATTGTGATGGCATGGGTGCATGATAGCTCATCGGTTTGAAACTCTAAGCAATCACAAGTCATATTCTTAATATCTACATTATATTGATATCCTTCATCTTTCACCACATAGTTGACTGCAATAATATTTTTTTACCTATGGGAAGCAATAATATAAATGATTAATATATTCTCTATTTGTGAAAAGAAATAATATAAATAACTAACTTTTGTCTTTCACTTTGTAGGTGTATCTCTGCCTTATTAGGCAGACTTTGTGCTAAAATTATTTCTTAAGTCATAAGTTCATAATCTTGCCTCTTAAGAAATAATTATTGTGAAACTATAGTTTGTGTTTCTCTTGTGAAACTGAAATCATGTCCATCTGGCATAATTATGCATAGATTTTGCATGACTTGTATAACACTCGGTAGTTTTATCTCTGCCTTATTAGCCAGAGTTTATGCTAAAAATATAACTTAAGTCTATCTAAAAATAGTAAGTAGTTAGGTTGTCATGCAAGTGCGGTGTAAATATTTTTATTATGAGTTAAATGTTGTTGATAAAATATATTTTTTACCTTCATCGTGAAACCTTCACTTATCTTATCAAGCAAAAAATTTTAAACCCACGATGTCAGGTCATGTAACGGTTCTGTTGCATCCAATCTTCTCTGGTATCAATTTTGCAGCTTGTTTTGTATGTAATCTATACATGTCAGTATTGGCAGCTCCCTTGCTTTTCTCAACACTGAATTCATTATCTCTACATTATTTATTGTGAGCATGTTGTAATGTATGTTGGTGTGAAACGAACGTGCATATCTTTTCGACAGCTCTTCTTCTATGTATTTCTCAGCTTTAGAGTTGATGTGTCTTATTTGTGCCATGTATCCATCAAAATCTGCGCGTTTGTAGGTAGTTGATGCATTATAGATTAGTGCTAAAATAGCTTCAGATGGTAAATATTTCTGTATATTTTTCTTCATGTGGCAGATGCATATTCTATGATGGCAATCTGGATAAATTTCTCTGAGTGCAATTACAATTGACATGTGTCAATCAGACAAAATTGATTGATTTTTTTGGGTGCCAAACACCTTCTTTATGTGTTTGAAGAACCATTTGTACGATACATTATTTTCAGAGTCTGTAATTCCAAATGTCAGTGTGAATATATTGTTATTGCCATCTTTTGCTACTGCTATAATGCACACCCCACGATACTTTGACTTTAGGAATGTTGTATCCATCATCATTACTGGTCTACAGTATTTCCAACCCTCGATAGATACTCCGTAAGCAAAAAAAAGCATACTTAATTTTTTGTCATTTTCTCGCCTCAAGTTCACTTGTGTGCCAGGATTTTTAGCTTTTATCATGTGAAGATATTGAGAAAGCTTCTTGTAATTATCCTCTAGACACCATCTTATCACATCATAAGCGTGTTGGAGGGAACGACATGCCTTGTGGTAACCAATGCGCAACCCATATCTGTTTCTTATTTCTTCAATCACAAACTTTGGGTTTATCTCTTGTAGTGTATGCCGTATCAGATCTGTGATGTATTCAGATATGACCTTTGATGTTGCATTCCTTATGTCAAAGGTAATGAAATCAATTGAACAACCATGCTTCTTCTCAAACTTGACCACCTTGAAAAGTCCCGAGTCTTTCACCCTTGAACTGTGGAAACGTCATATGCAATTTGAGTCCAGACATCTGATGTAATACCTTTTTGTACACGACTTTTCTACTTTTTAGTGTTAATGACGGATAATTTCTATGTTATTCATGCACTTTTTGACATTATTTTTGTCTTTGAAGACAGTCTCGACTTGTACTTGATCCATTGATGCATTAGGTGTCAAAATTATTATTTCAGTTTGTATCTTCTTCCTCTTCACTGCCTTTATAATGTTGGATGATTGTATTTAAGTTTCTTCAACTCTCGATGATGGAGTCAGTAATACAAAATGCATTGAATTTTCTATTGTTGAATGTGAAAAAGTGGGTTGGCTATTGGTTTCAACCTGTGGAACGTAGAGAGGTTGTCTTTGTGGTTGTTCATGAGTTGGGTTTGGAGTTAGTGTTTCATTCCCTGTTGAAGTATCAGTCGTTGCAGTCTGGAAATGGGGTGTACAATGTCTTTGTTCAGTAATGTTAGATGGTTGTTCTCGTAATTCTAGTGAAGCTATTGGGTTGGGAGTGAGAAAATCTATATTTGGTGAAGCTTCACTTGTGTGAGTGTGGCAAGTAATCTCTTCATCAATGTCAATTACATTCATATTTTTGTCATTATAGAGGCAAAGTTATCTTTGTTTGTCAATTTGTTCTATGCATTGTCCCTCAAACCCTTTTTAGGAACTTGTTATGATATGTGGGCAATGTGTATTTTTGTGTATTAGTTTCATTGCCATCTATTATGAAACGGGATTTTCTGAAGCTATTGTCATTGTTGATTAGGTACATAAAAGTGTAAAGCTCAATGTCGTTTGTTACCCGCATTCATTTGGTCGTTTTCTCACTTGTGTCAAATTATATGTTTGTTTCTTTTTGCTGGGTTCTTGTGTGAGTGTCTCAAATATTTGCTGAGTGAACTCCTTTAATGTTATACCATCCTTGACAAGTATTAGTTTTGTCTTATGATCCACATAGTTGTAGCTGACGTCCCATTTGACATTCAAAGCTATGTAGATGCATGTTGTCCCCATGGTTTCTAGTCGACTGAAAAAGTAATTGTCGTATAAGTTATACATATAATTTATAATCAAATAGTTTATATCATACTAAAGTTTTGTCTTATCAGACATATTTTTTTGTTCTTTTCCTGCATAAGCAAATATTAAATTGAATGAAAAAATAATTGCACTGTCAGTTATATTATTGAAACTTCTTAATCTTCCCTCTTTAGGCATAATCTCCTTATACATATAGTTTGTGTTTCTCTTTGGAAACGTAAATTATATCCCACCCGACATAATTATGCATAGTTTGGCATAACTTATATGCCTAAATAGTCCTAACACTATGTATGTATATATCTATCTTATTAGGCAGAGTTTATGCAAAAATTATGCCCTAAGGCATAACTTATTTAGCAAACTCTGCTAAATAAGACAGTGTTATACACTAATAAAAAACAACATATAAACTAATTAAAATAACAAAATAATACTATAGAAACCTTATCCGGTATAATTAGGTAGACTTATTCAACAAACTCTAATTATGCCTCATCCGGCATAATAAAGCATACTTATTCAACAAACTCTTCCTAATTGGCAGAATTATATACTAATTAAAAGCAACATAATCAAAATCAGATATAAGCAATAGAGATCAATTCTACTCAATAGACATTATATTCTAATCAAAAGCAATGTATAAACTAATGAAAATAAAAAATAAGTAATAGATCTGATCAATTCATTGTTATTAAGTAAAATTATCAATTGGAATGTTGATTTTCAACTGAATTTCACCATAATATCAGTTGTTTATGAACAATTAGATTAGAATAAACAAAACTAAATGAATATTTTTGAAATATTAACAAATTTAAACTTAATCAAACCGCTTAATTGTATTGAATTATGTTCATATAGATTCAATTGAATTATGTTAAACTGAAACTTAATCATAATTTTTACCTTTTTTTATTTGAGATTTGAGATTTGCGATTGTAGATTTCTACTATTTTTTTTTGCGATTCAATTGTTTGGGTTTCCGTTTGCCATTGAAGTTCGTTGATGTTTTTATACGTTTGGGTATCAAGGGGCAATATAGTCTTTAAATATATGGTTAATAGGGGCGGAAGGGCAATACTTAAATATCACAAATAAGAGGGACAAATATTAAAGACCATCCCGTTTGAAGGACATTTATGCGAACCCCCCCCCACCCACCCACCCAAATATGAGTATTTTGTGCACTTCATCCCAAAAAAACACTAGAGAATAGTATGGGCCTTCCCCTTGAGAACAAGATTTGACGGCCCAACAACTCAAACATATTAATTAGACCCAACCATTTTGTTCTATCTAGTTTTTAGGCCGAATGCACCATTTGGATACCAATATATTGATTAAACGATTAATCAATCGATGTCCACATGTTTATTCATTGCAAATCACAATTATGTTCCAAATTACAATATCTCTAATTAAGGTGTCAAAATGACAGGATCTAAACAATCTGGTCCAGTCCTCACGGGCCGTAGACTGAAACGGGCTTTCATAGTGCTAGTCCAATCTTATGTGGACCAAGGGTTAGGAGAGGGGCAATTCGCAGGAATGCAATAGATATACAGGATCCTACAGATTCGGCTTCTTTGGGGTGTATTCGACCGTTACTCTCTCTCTCTCTTCTTTATTCGATTTCCATCTTCGGCAGCTCAGTTCACTCCAATTTTACTCCTCATAGTTTAGTGTTTTACGGTGTGAATATTAAATAGTATAAAGATACATGAAGTTTGGTGATATAACAGGGTAGTAGTCTTCTTCTCCGGTGAGTAGAACGATGGAGCTCTGACAAGAAGCAACCAAACCGCCACCCTTTCCCCTTCCCCTCGTTGATCCCTCCATTAACGCCGACAACCAGCCCCGCCATCATCCCCCACCCCAGATCCATAGAGCTAGTTAAGATTCGTAAAAAGATAAAGATTAAAATAGCATGTGTCCAGGAAGGATGTAGACGGGTATAAGATATGGTTCTCATGTAGGTCAAAGTACAAGAATGGGGTAGGCATTTTGGTAGACAGCGCGCTAAGGGATCAGGTGGTATAGGTTAGGAGGGTCAATGACATGATGATGGCGATTAAGTTGGTAGTTGGAGGGTTCATTATGAACATTATTAGTGCATATGCGCAGCAGGCGGACTTGAACGAGGAGGAGAAAATGCATTTTTGGGAGGATTTGGAAAAAGTGGTGGGAGGTATACCATCCACTGAGAAGTTATTTGTAGGAGGTGATTTAAATGGACATATCGGGCACTTCCGGGGGGTTATGAGGACGTGCATGGAGGTTTTGGCCTCCGGGACAGGAACGGGGGAAGTGTCTCACTCTTGGAGTTCGCCAGAGCTTCTGGGATGGTGATAGTCAATTCGAAGTTTCTGGAGAAGGAGGAGCATCTGGTGGCTAAGACTCGGATAGACTTTTTGCTCCTTAGGAAGGTTAACAGTGGTCTTTGTAAAGACTGCAAGGTTATTTCGAAGGAGTACCTTACAACCCGACATAAGCTTTTGGTAATGGATTTGGAGATCAAGATGGAGAAGAAGAGGACGGTTGTGAAGGACAGGTTAAGAATCAAATGGGGGGGGTTGACCATGACTAGTGCAAATGATATGGGGGAGAGATTGATGGTCAAGGGACTTAGGGAAGTAGTGGGGATATGACTGGTATGACAGGACTACCAATTGTATTCTGGAGGCTGCTAGAGAAGTGTTAGGGTCTTGCAGGGTAGCCGTGGTGGGCATCGAGGGCACTGGTGGTGGAATGGTAAAGTTCAAGAGAGTGTGGAAGCAAAGAAAGCAATGTATGTGAAATTGGTAGAAATCAAGGATGAGGTGGAGAAGTGGACGAATAGGGAATTGTATAATATGGCTAGGAAAGAGGCAAAGCTAGCGGTTACGGTGGCGAAAATGACGTCTTTTGAATGCATGTATGTGGAATTAGAGGAAAAAGACGGGGATAAAAAGTTGTAAAGACTAGCCAAGGTGAGGGAGGGGAGGGCCTAAGACTTGGATCACGTGAGGTGCATCAAGTACGAGGATGACAAAGTACTGGTGGATGACGTGCATATTAGGCGTAGGTGGCAGCCTTACTTTCATAAACTCTTGAACGAAAAAGAAGATAGAGACATTATGCTAAGAGATCTAGAGCAATCTGGTAGGTACCGGAATTTTGGGTATTGTTGAAGTATTAAGGTGGAGGAGGTTCAGGGTGATGTTTGCAGGATGCGCAGGGGACGAGCGACCGGGCCTGATGAGATCCAGTTGAATTTTGAAAGAGCGCAGGCAGGGCAGGTTTGGAGTGGCTGACAAAGTTGTTTAACATCATTTTTTAGATGGCGAGAATGCCCGAAGAATGGATGTGGAGCACAATGATTCCTTTGTACAAGAACAAATATGATATTCAGAGTTGCAACAACTATAGGGGTATCAAGCTACTAAGCCACACTATGAAAGTTTGGGAAAGGGTCGTTGAGATGAGGGTGAGAAGATGCGTGTCTATTTCTGAGAAACAGTTTAGATTCATGCCGGGGCGTTCGACTACAGAAGCCATCCATTTTATTAGGAGGTTGGTGGAGTAGTATAGGGAGAGGAAGAGAGACTTACATATGGTTTTCATCGACCTCAAGAAGGCATACGACAAAGTCCCTAGGGAGGTTCTATAGAGATATTTGGAGGTTAGAGGTGTACATGTGGCGTACACTAGGGCAATCAAGGATATGTATGATGGATTTAATACTAGGGTACAGACAGTAGGAGGAGACTCAGAGCACTTCCCAGTGATGATGGGACTGCACCAGGGATCAGCTCTTAGCCCATTCCTATTTGCCTTGGTGATGGATGGACTGGCGCGACAAATTCAAGGGGAGGTGCTATGGTGTATCTTATTTGCAGATGACATAGTCTTAATTGATGAGACTCACAGTGAAGTGAATGCTAAGTTGGAGGTTTGGAGACAGACTCTGAAGTCTAAAGGGTTCAAGCTGAGTAGGACCAAGATAGAATACTTGGAGTGCAAGTTCAGTAATGGGAGTGACCTTGAGAGAGGTGTGTAGGTGAGGCTTGGTACTTAGGTCATTCCAAAGAAAGAAAGCTTCAAGTACCTTGGGTCTATTATCCAAGAGAATGGAGAGATTGATGACGATGACACACATCGTATTGGGGCAGGGTGGATGAAATGAAGGCTTGCATCTAGAGTTTTGTGCGATAAAAGGTGCCACCAAAACTTAAAGGCAAGTTCTATATGGTGGTGGTTAGACCGACTATGTTGTATGGGGCGGAGTATTGGCCAATCAAGACTTCGCACACCAAAAATATGAAAGTTACAGAGATGATGATGCTGAGATAGATGTGTGGGCATACAAGGAGAGATAGAATTAGAAATGATGATATCTGGGACAGAGTGAGAGTGGCCTCGGTGGAGGATAAGATGCGGGAATCTAGGTTGAGATGGTTCGGGCACATGCAGAGGAGAGACACATTGCCCTAGTGCTAAGGTGTGAGAGGTTGGCTATGGATGGGTTCAGGAGGTGTAGAGGTAGACCAAAGAAGTATTGGGGAGAGGTGATTAGACGAGATATGACGCAAGTGCAACTTACTTAGGACATGACCTTATATAGGGGGTTATGGAGGACATGTATTAGGGTAGTAGGTAGTCCAGTGTAGTCCTACTTACGCTTACAAATTGGTAGTTGTAGTGTTATTAGTGTAGGCCCGCTTAGCCTATCATACTAGCAGGCGCAGTATTGTTGTATAGTCACTTGTCGTTTGATTTTTGTTGCTATGTGTTCTCTAGTGTACTTTGTTTATCTTATTTAGTTGCGTTAGTTACTGCTTCTTTTTCAGAATGCACTATCATGGTTTACTCGCTTTTGATACCAGCATTTTCATACTACTTTAAATTTTCTGTCCGGGTTTGACTGTTTCTCTTGCTTTGCTTGTGCTTGTGCTTTGTCTTGAACCGAGGGTTTCTAAAACAACCGCTCTACCTACCAAGGTAGAGGTAAGGTCCGCGTTCACTCTACCCTTCCCAGACCCCACGTTGTGGAATTTCACTGGGTATGTTGTTGTTGTTATTGCAATCGATATACATTTTCATATATTTATTGCATTATATACTTATAATACCTGAAATGCATGGAAATGTAAGAACATAAACTCAAAAATCAATTAAAAAAGTTTTTACCCAAGTGAAACTTTCAAGAAATTAATAGATGAAGATGCAAAAACTAGGGGTATACAAAGAAAATCGACAAACCGCACCAAATCGATAATTCAAGTCAAATCGAGAAAAAAAATTGACTAGTGATTTGGTTTGACTTGGATTGGTATTGGAAAAAAAAACGATCCTAAGTGGTTTGGTTTGGTTTGGTTTTAACCAAAAAAAGTCAAACCGAACCAAACCAACCCGAAAGTACATGTATACAAATTTTAAAATCTTTTATACATAAAAATATTTATTTATAATGTAATTTATAAATATTTATTTAATTTTGATAGTTTTTGTCTTTTAACATATTATTTCAAGCTTGAACTTAGAATTTTTAATAGTGCAATAAGTTTTACAGCCCATTGATGTTAGGTTAGTAACTCAAATAAAGCTCAAATCAATACTAATGCTAACAAAAGAAATCCAATTCTAACACTAGGAATAACAATAATCTTGGATATCTATTACTACGTGTTAAATATGGCAATATACACACAATATACAAGTGTATATTGCCATATTAAGTGCCACGATTTATGGCAATTATTGGGCTCGGTTTTGTGGCTGTTTTGGTAGTCAAGAATATTGTATATTTGGAAAATATATGTGTAGTATATTGTAATGTATTTGTTACCATAATTAGGAATATACACTACCATAATTGTAGAGTTAGAATTATGGTAGAATAAGGTTTTAAAAATAGAATAGGAATAGGATTCTCCTATTTTGTATCTTGTATATATACCTATTCAATTAATGAAAATAATCAAGGGGATTATTTCTTTCATGGTATCAAGAGACTAGGTCTAAACAAAAGTTTTCTTCTCTCAAACTTTTGCCTCCCTTTGGCCGAGACCCCCCCCTCCCTCCTCGGGGTTTTCTCTTCCAAAATTCGTCTTCCGCTCTCACAAACACCTCTCTTAAATTTCCCTCTCTTCTTTGTTCTTTCAATATGTCTAAGAACAATTTTCACCCTGCCCTCACAGTTTCCAATATCAAGAACAGTATCCCTATTGTCTTTGAGATGGAAAACGTCCAATATGCGACGTGGGCGGAGTTGTTTAAAATTCACGCTATCTCTTATCAGGTTCTTCATCACATCATTCCTCCCGCTCGACCCCTTCCTGCGGAGGATCCTGAGTTATGGATTACACTTGATGCTACCGTTCTTCGGTGAATATACGTCACTATTTCAGTGGACCTTCTACAGACGATTATTAAGCCGGATACCACGGCTATGGCTGCATGGAATAGATTGCGTGACATATTCCAAGACAACCAACATTCACGTGTCGTCACACTCGAGCAGGAATTCTCTCTCGTTCGAATGGAGGAATTTCCAAACGTTTCTGCATATTGCAAGAAACTAAAGGAGTTGGCGGATTAACTCCGTAATGTTGGCGAACCAATAACAAACAATCGTCTAGTTCTACAGTTGGTTGTCGGTCTTTCGGAGGCCTATAATGGGGTTGGAACTCTCCTTCGCCAAAGCAACCCCTTTCCCGACTTTTATCAAGCCCGCTCCATGCTTACGTTGGAAGAAGCCGGTTTTGCAAAAAAGGCGGCTACCGGAGCAAGCCAAGTCGCCATGGTGGCGTCCTCTCCTAGTCCTTCGGGTTTTGTTAATAATTCGGGCCAAAATCGTAACAATGGTGGCGGCAAGAATAATCGAAAGAATAATAAGAAAAACCGCGGGGGCAAACGCGGTAGTTCGAATGGCGGTTCCGGTGGTCAGCAAGCAGGAGGTGGGTCCCATCCAGTGAACAGTGGCCCACCACCCCCTGGGCCAAGCAGTGGGGCCCATGGCAGTGGGGCTGGGGCAGTGGGTCGTGGGCCAACAGTCCATACAATGCAGGAATTTCCAGCGCCGCTGGTCGCCAACACCCAGGCCCAATACCCAAGATCGGCGCCCATCGCCGATGGCCCAACAACGGTAGCAATAGCAGCTACGACCCAGGTGCAGCACGGACAGGAGTTCTTGGGCCCCGACCACCGCAGGCCCATCATGCAGCAGGCCCCACTCAGACTGATATCGAGGCCGCGATGCACACGTTGGGGTTGACTCAACCGGACCCAAATTGGTACATGGACACCGGGGCAACTACTCACATGACTTCTGAATCAGGTACTCTCTCATCTTATTCCAATTTGAGCACCCCTCGGGGTATAATTGTTGGTAATGGCAACTCTATTCTAATTCAGAGTTATGGTCAGAAAACGTTGTCTCCCCCCAATCCACCCCTTCTCTTGAAAAATACTTTACATGCTCCTAAATTGATTAAAAATTTAGTGTCGGTCCGGAAGTTCACTACTGACAATTCCGTATCAGTTGAATTTGATCCTTTTGGTTTTTCTGTGAAGGATTTCCAGACGGGGAGTCATCTCATGAGGTGTGATAGTAGGGGGGATCTGTATCCTATCATGCCTGGTTTCAGTCCATCGAGTCAAACCTTGCCGTCAGCCTTTGCAGCCATCTCTCCTTCCATGTGGCATGCTCGTCTGGGTCATCCGAGGTCTTCCATTTTATCAGTTTTAGATAAAAATAGCTTTATTTCTTGTAAGGGTACGGGTCGTACTCCACTTTGTCAGTCTTGTTCATTAGGGAAAATTGTTAAGCTGTCATTTGTAGACTCAAATTCTCATACTTCAAAGCCATTTGAGATTATTCATAGCGACTTATGGACATCTCCTGTTCTTAGTTCAATGGGTCATCGATATTATGTTCTCTTTTTAGATGATTATTCTAGATTTTTGTGAACGTTTCCAATTGCGAATAAATCACAAGTGTTTTCCGTCTTCATCAAATTTAGAGCGTTCATTCGTACTCAATTCGAAAGAGAAATTAAAAATATTCAATGTGATAATGGGAAAGAGTATGACAATAGGGAGTTTCGGGAGTTTTGTGCTAATAATGGGATAAATTTTCATTTTTCGTGTCCTCATACATCTTCGCAAAATGGGAAAGCGAGCATAAAATTCGTTCCATAAATAACATTGTCCGAACTCTCTTAATTCATGCCTCCGTACCTCCATATTTTTGGCATCATGCTCTACAAATGGCCACATATCTTCTTAACATAATTCCCTCAAAAGGACTGACATATTCTCCCCCCCTTCAAAATCCTATATAATAAGAACCCTTCTTATTCTCATCTTCGGATTTTTGGGTGCTTGTGTTATCCGTTATTCCCATCCACCACAATTAACAAACTTCAGGCTCGATCTACCCCGTGTGTGTTTTTGGGTTATCCGTCAAATCATCGTGGTTATAAGTGTTTTGATTTATCCTCCAAGAAAATCATAATCAATCGCCATGTCATTTTTTATGAAACTCAATTCCCATTTACGAAAGTTCATACTCCCGAACCTAAGTTGTATAATTTTTTGGATGACCAAATATCCCCGTATATTATTCAAAAATTTTCGGACCTCTCCCACACCCTAAATCCTCCAAATGGCCCATCGCCTACCTGGACCCACGCCGCCTCGGGCCATTCCCGCCATCGAACAGTTCCAGAAATTGGGCCAGTCCAGCCCAATCCTGGAACTGGTCCAGCCGATGAGTCCAGTAGTTACCGATTTGGGCCAAGAGCCCACCGTCACCGCCACCCGTCCTGCGCCCGTAAAATTCCGAAATTCCCTCAATTCTTCCTCGAGTCATAGACCAGTCACTCGAAGTCAGCGGGGTATTTTTACACCTAAAAGACATTTTAATTTACATTCTGATGTCTCTAAATCCCCCTTGCCCCGCAATCCTTTGTCCGCTTTAAATGACCCTAATTGGAAAATTGCTATGACTGATGAATATAATGCTCTTATTGATAATAAGACATGGGAGTTGGTGCCCCGTCCATATGGTATTAATGTTATCAGGTCTATGTGGATTTTTGCTCATAAGGAGAATTCAGACGGGTCTTTTGCTCGACATAAGGCGCGACTTGTTGGTGATGGTAAGACTCAGCAGGTTGGGATAGATTGTGGTGAGACGTTTAGTCCGGTGGTCAAACCGGCTACCATTCGCATTGTGCTTAGCTTGGGTCTTACAAAGACTTGGCCAATTCATTAGTTGGATGTCAAGAATGCTTTCCTACACTGTGATCTCAAGGAAACAGTCTATATGCATCAACCGTTGGGTTTCAGGGATCCAAACCGTCCTCATCACGTATGTTTATTAAAGAAGTCCTTATATGGGCTTAAGCAGTCTCCAAGGGCCTGGTATACGAGATTTGCTGACTTTGTTTCCACTATTGGGTTCACTCACAGCAGGTCGGATAATTCCTTGTTCATCTACCGCAGTGGTTCATCCTTGGTATACATCCTGTTGTACGTAGATGATATTATCTTGACTGCCTCTTTCGATGCCTTGCGCCAGTCTATCATGACCATGCTCAGTTCTGAGTTTGCTATGAAAGACTTAGGGCCTTTGAGTTATTTTTTGGGGATTGTCGTCAGACGTCATTCAGGTGGGTTGTTTCTGTCTCAACGGAAGTATGCTGCTGAGATCATCGAGAGGGCTGGGATGTCATCCTGTAAGTCCACTTCCACACCAGTTGATGCAAACCCAAAGCTAAGTGCCGCAGCAGGTGCACCATACGAGGACCCGACCCGCTATCGCAGTCTTGCAGGGGCCCTCCAGTATCTTACCTTCACCAGACCGGATATTACATATGCGGTTCAGCAGGTGTGTTTATTCATGCATGATCCCAGGGTTGAGCACATGAATGCAATCAAACGCATCATTCGGTATATTCAGGGGACACTAGACTATGGGTTGCACTTGTATCCGTCATCTACATCCACACTTGTTTCCTACACGGATGCTGATTGGGGTGGTTTTCCCGACACCAGACGGTCGACTTCTGGCTACTGTATGTTCCTTGGCAACAACTTGGTTTCCTGGTCAGCAAAACGTCAGGCAACACTATCACGCTCAAGTGCCGAGGCAGAATATCGAGGGGTAGCAAATGTGGTCTCCGAATCATGTTGGCTACGTAATTTGCTTTTGGAGCTTCATTGTCCCATTCAGAAGGCAACCTTGGTATATTGCGATAACATTAGTGCCATCTACCTTTCAGGTAACCCCGTTCAACACCAACGCACCAAGCATATCGAAATGGACATTCACTTTGTCCGTGAAAAGGTTGCAAAGGGTCAAGTTCGCGTATGTCATGTCCCGTCTCGTTATCAAATTGCAGACATCTTTACAAAGGGTCTGCCCGCGGTTCTCTTTGAAGATTTTAGGGACAGTCTCACCGTTCGAAGACCGCCCGCTATGACTGCAGGGGTGTGTTAAATATGGCAATATACACACAATATACAAGTGTATATTGCCATATTAAGTGCCACGATTTATGGAAATTATTGGGCTCGGTTTTGTGGCTGTTTTGGTAGTCAAGAATATTGTATATTTGGAAAATATATGTGTAGTATATTGTAATGTATTTGTTACCATAATTAGGAATATACACTACCATAATTGTAGAGTTAGAATTATGGTAGAATAAGGTTTTAGAAATAGAATAGGAATAGGATTCTCCTATTTTGTATCTTGTATATAAACCTATTCAATTAATGAAAATAATCAAGGGGATTATTTCTTTCACTACGTACTACATAGTATTAGTTTTGCATTGGTTAAACAGTGAAAAAATATAACTTAATTTAGTTTTTCTTGAATATATAATCATGTAATTAATAATTAGCAGTACTTTTTTCTTTTAATACTTTTAGATTATGATCATTATCATTATTACTTAGCAATTTCATTATCTTTTTTGTTGAATATTTAGTACAATGTTATCACTTATCTCACATTTTGTGTCATTTTATTAGGAAACACCTTAATTAGATAGTTGTATCTTACTAGGACTAAAAAATATTCGAAGCACAAGTTATATGTTTTGTATGAAGACTTTATCGGAAAAAAATCCGAACAACCCGAGAAAACCCGAAGTTGAAAAATCCAACTTTTGTTGATTTGGTTTAGTTTATAAATTTAAAAACCCGACACAATTAGTTTGGTTTTGTATTTAAGAAACCCGAACCATTCCGATCCATGTAGCAAAAACAAAGGAAATCCAATAAACAATAGTACAAATCACATATAAAAAGATAGTATCAAGAATTGTATTGTTGTAAAAAAGAAGTCAGCGACATCACTAATATCAGTTGAATCCAAGGCAAAACTTTGCATTATGATTCAAAATCCAAGGCAAAACTTTGCATTATGATTCAAAAATTTAAAGAACACAGAAATATATGATATCACAAGACACTAACATGTACGGATTGATAGTCTCTTTTTTTTCTTTTTCTGGTCACAAGGGCCAGCTCAACCCAACCATGTTGAGGCCTACGGGCCAAGTGAGATGGGTTTAATAGCCTCATATTTATAATGGATTTAAGGGGTCGATCGCACAGACTAATTATCCCAATCTTATAATTTTAGAATTATAATTCTTGAACTAACTTATTTTATTATGGATATGAGATAAAATAACATCAAGTTTGATTGAACCATATCCAGAACTAAGTTTGGATTACATTATACCTTCAATCAAATAAAATATAAATTTAATCTCAAACTTGACCTGAAATATTCCACCTTATCCTATAAATCAAACAAAAAATGATCCCTATAAATCTTAGGAAAAACAACACAAAATACCCCTAAGATATAAATTATTAACTGCTCGTGCCTCCTCCTAAAGTAATTTCCTTCCTTTGTGACACCATCACATTATATTTATATATCATGATGATAGCATGGAGGACTAAGAGAAGGACTGAAGCAGTCCTCCATGATAACATCTCATTATATCTATATACCATGATGGTATAATGAAGGACTGATGAGTGTCTAATTGAAGGACTGAAGCAGCCCTACCTGATACCATCATAGTACATGTATATAAGATGATGGTGTCATAGAGTTCTTTTTTTAAAATGTGTCTTTTGAATAATGAATATATTTTTCTATGATACCATCTCAGTATATTTATATATCATGCTGGTATCATAGAGAACTAAAAGAAGGACTGAAGCAGTTTTTCATTATTCGATCTCAATATATATACCATGTTGGTATCATAATTTTAAGGACTTTCGGGTAAATAGTTTTGATATTTGTGGGGTTGCAAATTCAATAGAGGCAAAGGCGGAAAAATAATTTGTCTTCAATGGGCATGCATGATCTTTTTCCAAAATCTTAATTTAACCCTACTTAACTAGTAGGTTGAGTTGGGCCGACCTCACGGGACAAGTTTATTGTGAATTTGTGCTGGCTCTAGCTTCAATGGTAAAAATCGTATTCCACTATATTATATTGGAAGGCAATAGTAGGACTATTGAATCTCCAGGCAGTTTACAGCCATGAAAACGAATTGGTATTCTTTTGGTAAAAAATATTATTTCCTACTTTTTTTTTTACTTTTTGTTATAGCAAATTGGCTAATTTAAGCACCTGGTTATTCTGATTTAGCTAAACTAAATTATCTGATACCATGAAAGAAATAATCTCTTGATTATTTTCATTGATTAAAATGCTATATATACAAGTTACATATTTCCATAATAGGAGAATCTTATTCATATTTTACTCCTAAAACCTTAGTCTACTTGGATACTAACTATACAATTATGGTAATACAAATATTATGGTAAGTGTACAATACTAATTACACTACAACATTACCTAAACTAGGAGACTACAATATTACCTGAATATCTACATCATATACGGTTTACATGAAGAATCCGAGAGCAACAATATACAAATATACACATGTATATCGTATGTATATTATGTATATTTAACATTATCATATCTAACGGAATAATCCTATATTCGATAGTGCATGCGACTGCATCTGTAATCTTCGAAATGAACACGAATGTTTGTGCACACTCATATATCATGGTTGCGACTTGCGAGATTCGTTAATTGAAAAATTCTTTACTGATCACTAAACTTTATCTACTTTCAAAGGTAGCTGGAAAACAAATTTAAACTTAAAAGTAGTTAAGTGAAAGTGAGAAATATCGTTTTTTTAAGAATTAAGACTATCTTTTTCGAACAATCAAATCATAATGAGATTGAAAATTTTGATCCTTCTCCGACCATACAAAATATGAATTACATTATTTCATTCTTATAAGTGATAACTCACCCAAAAATATTATGTAAATTGTGACCCTTTAATTATTATCTTTTTCAAGACTCCAGTATACTTGTGGAATATTTTCCAGTTATATAGTTTGATAATTACCGACCCGACATGCTAATAGACATTATTAAACTCCATTGCTTAGTTCCTTTATTTCCTTTTTCTATTATTCATTATAGCTCACAGCTCAAAAGTACATAGTCTTCTAAGGTTAATGGAAAATATTATACAATAGCAATTACTAACTCAATGATTTTGAGTAAAGATAAATCATTGCTTCCACTTTCTTTCTTTCCATGGTTATGTTATAGATCCAAACCAAAAACAATTGTCTCCAGCTAAGATTCCTATTTTTTAACACATCATTTGTTTTGTAACTTTAATTAAAAAAACACTACAACTTACGGTGGGATACAACAATTGCAGGAAATGGGAAGTAAGTAAATATTACAAATTGCTAGAAAGGATAAGCTAAAGATTACAACAAACTGAAATCAAGAACGAAACAAACTCCTTGTGTGATTTGCTGAGTCGAGTGATGACACTCTGTCTTTAAGACAAGATTGCCCCGTATATATCATTTTACGTTGTCGGGCTATAGTCTCCCAAGATACAACATCAACTTAATAAATGAGCAAAGGAAACTCAAGTGTTACTCTTGAAGAACTTTGAGTATAGTAACTTTGCTAGACAGGAAGAAGAAGATTTCAGGAAATTCTATAAGTGTTTTCTTGATAGTAAACAATTGAGCCAAAGGCCTCAATTTATAGTGTAAGGAGATGACCCCTCAACTATCCAACTAATGGCATTCAATAGCCATGTAATGACACTTATTGAGTGGGTTACATTCAGCCAAATAATGGTTGAATTCATGTGCCAAATAATGGAGATTCAATGCTCCAAGACAAGCCCAAAGTCAGAACTTTCCATCTTTCCGTCGCATCATTCTGCCTCTGAAGCGTCGCGGCTCTGCGAATTAGCGCCGCGACTCCAGTGACAAAACACCCAATTAGCGTCGCGGCGCTCCGGCGCCTCGGCTCCGACGGGGCTGCGCCGTGGCTCCGCGGCGATTTCCAACTTATTTCATCTTACACTTCGTAAACTTCTTCCTTCGTTTACAAACGTGAAATGCTTGTCATTTGGATAATAACCGTCCATCATTCTATGTCTCAAATGTATTACTTACGTACCAATATCTCTTTCACTAATGAAATTTGTGATACTTGGCACTACGTGTGCACGTGTGTGGAAAGGACATTTCCAACGTGCGAGGCCCCAATTGTTCGAGTCATAAATAATGGGATAAACTTAATTCCACATTAGTAAATTTCTAACAATCCCCTCTTGAAAAAAAAATTGGCGCACTCACAAGGTGCCTATTTCCAGCAATCTTTCAGCGGGCCGATGTTACATCAGGAGAGGTAGCTTCAGCTTTGAACCTTCCATTGTGGAATACCATCGGACTTACTTACTGTGTGGTGAACGTGATGTCTTGAACAGTCAGTGTTTAGTGTAAGCCAAGTCAACGGTACAAACACAACAACTTCTCTTACTATGTTCTTCGTAATGTTTTATCCGTTGTTGCTGTGAACACTTCTTAGATTCTTAAGTGCGTTCATTTCAGGAGGCCTGTCCTCGCACTTAAATAGGTTGTCTCCTACAAGGTATCCTTCTATACCCCACTTTACAAGTGTTAGGAACCATTAAAAGTTTCCCCAAACCTAACCTCAACCATTGAGGATCATTAAAGGTTTTGGAAACTTAACTTTTACCCACACTGCAGATAGCACTTAACGTCTATCGCGGGAACGGCTTTGGATTGATGTTTCTTTACATAAATTACTATCTGAAGTGCTCATGCTTCCACCGAAGCACTCAACTGAACCTTTACAGCTTAGTTTTCCCATTGAACCTAACTCCTGGGATCTCCAGTCAGTAAGGTTGGGTAAGCCTATTCCCCTAGACAGGCAGAACATCCGATCTTTGGGTAAGCCCTTAGTCAGTGGGTCCGCTATGTTATCCTTTGATTTTATGTAATCAATGGATATTATACTCGTGGTGATCAGCTGCCTAACGGTCTTATGTCTCCATCGAATATGACGAGACTTACCATTGTACATAGAACTTTGTGCCATTCCTAGAGCCGACTGACTGTCGCAATGTATCATCATAGAAGGTACGGGTTTATCCCAATAAGGGACATCATCTAAGAAGTCATGAAGCCACTCAGCTTCTTCTCCTGCTTTGTCTAAAGCGATAAACTCCGATTCCATTGTGGATCGGGTGATGCAAGTTTGCTTAGAGGATTTCCAAGACACAGCCCCATCACCGATTGTAAATATATACCCACTGGTGGACTTGGTGTTCTCGATATCAGATATCCAGTTTGCATCACTGTACCCCTCTAGTACAACTGGATATCTCGAATAATGCAACCCGTAAGTTAGCGTGTGTTTCAGGTATCGTAGTACCCGATTCAACGCATTCCAATGATTATTACTCGGATTACGGGTAAACCTAGCCAACTTGTTGACTGCATAAGCAATATCAGGTCGGGTGCAATTTATTATGTACATCAAACTCCCAATTACATGTGCATATTGCTCCTGGCATACGGGTGCACCACGATTTTTATCAAGTTTTTAATTTCTATCCATTGGTGACTTCATAGGCGAACTGTCAAACATCTCGAACTTTCTCAACACATCCTCGATGTAGTGAGACTGAGATAACACCAGCCTGTCAGACGTATTTGAGATCTTTATCCCTAAGATGACATCTGTGGTACTCATATCCTTCATGTCGAAGGATTGTTTCAACATGTTCTTAGTCTCTAGGATCAAGCTAGGATTGCTCTCTATGATCAATGTGTTATCTACGTACATGCATATCATGACGAACGAGTTAGAGTTACCTTTCGTGTAGACACATTTGTCACACTCATTAATGGAGAAACCCTTCGATAGTAGAGTACTATCAAATTTTTCGTGCCATTACTTCTGGGCCTGTTTCAGCCCATACAGAGATTTGACAAGTTGACAGACTTTCTTCTCTTGCCCTAGAACCACATACCCCTCGGGTTGTTCCATATAAATTTCTTCTTCCAAATCACCATTTAGGAATATTGTCTTAACATCCATTTAATGTATCTCAAGGTCATGCAACACTGCAATTGCAATGAATACTCATATGGACGTCATCCTAGACATCGGGGAGTACGTGTCAAAATAGTCAAGGCCTTCTTTCTATTGATAGCCCTTGACTACCAACCTAGCTTTGTACTTGTCTATAGACCCATCTGTTTTATACTTCCATTTGAGTATCTATTTACTACCCAACGGTTTATTTCCTGGAGGAAGATCAACCAACTCCCAAGTATGGTTATGCAGGATGGAGTCTATTTCACTCTCAATAGCTTTTTTATAAAGCGGTGCCTCTGGAGTTGACAATGCTTCAGCAATTATCCTTGGTTCGTCATCAACCATATAAGCTACAAAGTCAGGACCGAAGGATTTATCCTTCATGGACTTTTTACTTCGCCTTGGTTCCATCTCTGGAGTCTCCAAGTTCTGAGAATCTGGAACACTAGATTCCGGATATTCAGTCACTTCGAAGTCCACTAGATATGAACTATCTAGATCCGGGCAGTCAACTACTCCCGGTTCCTGAGAGCTTTGTTCATAACTTAGTTTGCGAGAGATTATGTCTTTTTTCTTTTTAGGAAAAGTATCCTCAAAGAATTGAGCATTCTTTGATTCCATGATTATACCCCCGTGGATATCTTGAACATCTGACTTATGCACTAAGAAGCGATAAGCACTATTGTTATTTGCATATCCGATGAAAATGCAATCTACAATCTTAGGCCCAATCTTTACCTGCTTAGGCTTGGGTACTTCGATATTTGCCAAACAACCCCACACCTTTAAATATTTATAGGTGGGTTTCTTTCCCTTCCATGATTCATATGGAGTTTTGTCCTTACCCTTATGTGGGACTCTGTTAAGAATTATATTAGCGGTAAGGACGGCTTTTCCCCACATGTTTTGGGGAAGACCGGAATTGATGAGCAAGGCATTCATCATTTCCTTCAATGTGCGGTTCTTGCGTTCTGCAACACCGTTCGACTGAGGTGAGTATGGAGCCGTCGTTTGATGAACAATGCCCGATTTGACACAATATTCCTCAAATGGCGCTATATATTCTCCCCCTCTGTCACTACGAATGGATTTAATCCGCATGCATAGTTAGTTTTCAACATCTGCTTTGTAACGTCGGAATGCTTCAAAGGCTTCATCTTTACTTTTCAACAAGTAAAGGTAACAATACCTTGTGCTATCATCAATGAATGTCACAAAGTACTTGTTCCATCCCCTAGTTTGTGCAAACTTCAAATCACATATATCTGTGTGAATAAGTTCTAGAGGAGCGGTATTCCTTTCGACAGATTGAAATGGAAGCTTTGTGAGTTTTGCCTCTACGCACACCTCACACTTATGTTGAGGGTTTACGTCGATAGACGGCAACAACTCCAACTTAACCAACCTTTGGATGGACTTGTAGTTAACATGTCCTAATCTATGATGCCATAAATTAGAGGACTCAAACAAGTAAGAAGAAGCTTCAATATTATTGCTTGCACGTATTACAGACATGGCGTTAAATTTGAAAAGGCCTTCACAGACGAAGCCTCTTCCCACAAAAGTTCCATTCTTGGTTATTACAATTTATTGGACTCAAATATTAGCTTAAAACCAGCATTAACCAATAAATGACCTAAAATTAAATTTCTCCTAATCTCAGGGACATGCATCACCTCCTTCAGAGTGAGCTCCTTTCCAGAAGTCGTCTTTAGGACTACCTTTCCTACCCCCAACACGTCAGAGGAAGCGTTGTTACCCATGAACAACTTCTTGTTTGTAACTGGTATATAAGTGGAGAAGACATCTCTATTGGAATAGATGTGTCTGGTAGCACCCGTGTCGATCCACAATTGCATGGGATTCTCAACAAGGTTTGCTTCAAGAACCACTGTCGAGAACTCCTCAATCATGTCGTCCAGAAGCTTGACTTTGACGACGTTAGCATGAGCCTTGCCATTGGCCTTGGCCTTCTCTTGTTGCTCGGTCTTGAGCTTACGACAATCCTTGATCATGTGACCAGGTTTCCCACAGTGGTGACAGTTCCCCTTGAACTTCTCCGCCACCTGGGTCTTGCCGTCTTTCTGGAACTTGTGTTTCTTGCTTGGGTTCCCTTTGGCCTCAGCCAGATTTTCCTTTGCCTCAGCGGGTTATTTTCCCTTAGGCAAGACCCTCTTATTATCTTCCTGAATCTGGAGTTTGATAATAAGTTCCTCAAAGGTCATTTCCTTTGTCTTGAGTTTTAAGTAACTCATAAACTCATTCCACGAGGGAGATAACTTCGCAATCAGTGATGCAACCAAAAACTTCTCATTTGGTTTCACACCTTCCAAATCCAGGTGATGTAGAATCATTTGGAATTCCTGGACTTGGGACATCACTATTTTACTATCTACCATTTGAAATTTCAAAAATTTGCCAACGATGAATTTCTTTGTACCAGCATCTTGTGCGTTGTACTTTTTCTGCAGTTTTCCCCATAACTCTTTGGCGGTGCCTACGGTGCAATACACAGTGTAAAGTGAGTCTGACATGCAGTTCAAATTATAGTTCTTACACATGAAATCACTATGACTTCATGCATCAAGAACCATATTTATGTCATTAATGACATGGATACCTTGGCCCCCTTCAGCCATTTCAGTAGGCGAAGAGTCCATTTCATCTCCAGCTTGTGGAGGATCTTCTGTTAGGAGACGAGTCATTCCCATAACAGTCAGAGAGAACAACATC
Organism: Anisodus acutangulus; assembly: GCA_029783415.1. Lineage (NCBI taxonomy): Eukaryota > Viridiplantae > Streptophyta > Magnoliopsida > Solanales > Solanaceae > Anisodus > Anisodus acutangulus. The sequence continues at coordinate 36,635,791 of CM056511.1, read as the reverse complement.
TTCTGCTGCCATCTTTTGAAGTTGGAGCCCATGAACTTTTCTGGGCATTCATGGTGGAATCTAGCGGGTGGAGGAACTATAACGTTCCCTTGAGTAGCAGAAAAGGCATTGGATGAGCCTTGAGCAACCGGAAAGGCATTGGGTGTGCCTTGAGCAGTGGGGAAGACAGAGGGGTTGCCTTGAGTAGTAGCAGCAGTAGAATCAGAAGCGAGTTGTTCTCTTGCAGTCATCTTTCTAAACACTTACAATAATATTTTCTTAAAATTGTGGGATACAACAATTGCAGAAAATGGGAAGTAAGTAAATATTACAAATTGCTATAAAGGATAAGCTAAAGATTACAACAAACTGAAATCAAGAACGAAACAAACTCCTTGTATGATTTGCTGAGTCGAGTGATGGTACTCTGTCTTTAAGACAAGATTGCCCCGTATATATCATTTTACGTTGTCGGGCAATAGTCTCTCAAGATACAACAGCAACTTAACAAATGAGCAAAGGAAACTCAAGTGTTACTCTTGAAGAACTTTGAGTATAGTAACTTTGCTAGAGAGGAAGAAGAAGATTTCAGAAAATTCTATAAGTGTTTTCTTGGTAGTAAACAATTGAGTCAAATGCCTCAATTTATAGTGTAAGGAGATGACCCCTTAACTAGCCAACTAATGGCCTTCAATAACCATGTAATGACACTTATTGAGGGGTTACATTCAGCCAAATAATGGAGATTCAATGCTCCAAGACCAGCCCAAAAGTCAGAACTTTCCATCTTTCCGTCGCAACATTCTGCCTCCGAAGCGTCGCGGCTCTGCGAATTAGCGTCGCGACTCCAGTGACAAAACACCCAATTAGCGCTCTGGCGCCTCAGCTCCGACGGGGCTGCGCTGCGGCCCTTCACAGCTCCGCGGTGATTTTCGACTTGTTTCATCTTACACTTCTTCCTTCGTTTACAAACGTGGAATACTTGTCATTTGGACAATAACCGTCCATCATTCTATGTCTCAAATGTATTACTTACGTACCAATATCTCTTTCACTAATGAAATTTGTGATACTTGGCACTACGTGTGCACGTGTGTGGAAATGACATTTCTGACGTGCGGGGCCCCAATTGTTCGAGTCATAAATAATGGGATAAACTTAATTCCACATTAGTAAATTTCCAACACTTACTAGGCGTTTGGCCGTAGATTTCAAATATTTTTCACTTTACTAGGAATTATGAAGTTGGAGTTCAAGATAGAGTTGTATTTGGCGGGGCCGTCTCAACAAGATTGGAGGCTTAAAATCAAACTTCAGAAAGAGGCCCTAATTTTCTTTTTTTTTAAAAGCCCATTATATACTATTTTATAATCGTCAAGAACAATGGAAAATTGTTAACATTTTTTCCAAATCAATTTATTCTTAATTTTTTTCAACTAACAATATAACTAATCAATCACTGAGTAAAAAAAAATTATTCTCTTTATATATATATATATAAAAGTTGTGTACTCCCTTTGTCTCAATTTATGTGGCACAATTCGGATTTTGAGAGTCAAACTTCTATATATATCATGAATTCGGACATACAATTTTTAAGTTTTTTTTAAAAAAAATAATTTACATAGTTAGAAACTAAATAAACGTATTATAAGTCACAATAATTTTTTAAACAAATTAGCCATACAACTTAATAAAAAATGGCCCCAAAAATTGGGGCCCCAAAGCCATTGCCTTAGTGGCTTTGGCCTTGAGTCGGGCCTGGTGTTTTGTTATATCTTTTACAAAGAATATTTGAATTAATGTTCATGCGTGAATGTACTTTTCATATTTGAAATACAACATCAAAAGTGAAAAGTGAGCTGGACAACATATTATAAGATGTTTTCCAATTTTTGAAATACAATTTCAAGTTGAATTTGAATTTTTCATGACCAAACACTAATTTTCAAAAGTGAAGTGATTCCCGGGTGGGGGAACACAAGCGGAGTGAAGGATAAAAAAAATATTCAAAAAAAATAAAAAAATTATATGCGTAAACGGGTCCTTATAATTTTATGTGTTTTCTGAATATCTAAATTTTAATTTTTAAATTATATTAATTAAGCTTAATTTCTCTATAAATTTGTCAAACTGATCTTTGATAAGAGAAAACTACGTACCAAACAAACTGGTGGATAAAAAGTCCAAACTCACATTACAAAAATGTCCTTTTTCTTACACCTTTCATTCTTTCCATTTAGGAACCTTAGCTCGGTCGAACTATTTTTTCTTTTTGACCAAAATGTCTCTAACTATCACAGCTGTCTCCATTTGAAAAGATCAAGTTATATATTTTTTTCATTCCAATTTACGTGATATTTTTGCTTTTTGAGAGTCAAATAAAAAAATTATTGACCGCAATTTATTCATATGATGCCCTTTAAATTGTTAATTATTATAACTAATAATACTTTTTATTTAATTTTTAAATATGAAAATTATTTTTAAAAAAATTAAAGATTGTATATCTAAATTTACTATCAAAATAAAAAAGTTTGACTCTCAGTGGGTAATATAAATTGGGTAAAGAACTAATTAACAAGCATTAGATCGTTCTTCACGTGAAGCGATTGATAGTTGAGGACAATGACAAATCATTGTTGGCCCATCTTAGCTATTTGAATAAGGATTAAAGTTATATTAATTGATAGTGTAATTTTTAAAAACTAACATAATGATGAGATATTTTCTATTCCTAGAAAACATAAATGGAGTATACGCAGTTCACAGTTGCTTAGTTCTTCGATGGGCTAAGATTTCAAAATCTTGATACCTCATTTAGGTGACTTTAATTTGATAAGACATCACTTATTCACTAGGTAATGATTTGTAGGCTTTCGTTGGGTTCGTGTACACAGCGGAATTTAAAAATTTTGTGTTTCAAACCCAACAAGCGACGAACTGTAGGATGATTATGTAGTAATATAAAACACGTCAATTCATAACATGTATATGACCGTAATACTTTGATAGAATACTTACGGTTTGAAAACTCTGGAGTCTTTTAGTAATTTCCGAGGGTGCGCACGCAATTGATCCTCGACAACAAGTTCCAAGAACTCCGATGTATACCTCCTTCGAACAGGTAGAAAATTCGGCAGAGGTTCAAGAGAGAGTTTTATTCTAGGTCTCTAAAACTTAGAATAATATATGAATAATGTATCAAATAATGAATGAGGAGGTGCTCTATATATAGGTGAAATTATGGCAAAATTTAGATTTTGGGTTGGGCTCAAAGCCTGGCCCAAAACGAATTGCAGTTGGCCAATCTGATTTGGCCTGCTGCCCAATTAGCGTCACGACTCTGTCCATTGGGCGCCACGGCGCCTCGCCCTTTTCACAAAATATTTTCAGCACATTTTAATTGAATCCAAAATCCAATCTTGACTTAATTAAATAATTTCCATCAAATAGAAATTATCCCATAGTTATTATTAATTTAAATATCTCGATTCCAAATCGAATATTTAATACTTTCTCAATACACCCTTATATCGAAGAAACAATTGACATAGTGTTACCCTACATGTCTTCACATATCGAAACTAATCATATTAGGGTCTACACGGAACTCCAAGATGGCGCCGTAAAACGAACTCAATATGTGAAGTATATTTACACGAATCCAGTAAACTGAACCTTTATGTGGGAAGATAAAATCCTTTCATTCTCAACGCACTCGATCAATCTTGGATTTGCCAAGTGTCTATCCAAAAGGCTTGATCATTATATCTCATCTATATTGGTTGACAAGAAGACCATATTCTAGATATGTCTATTGCGTTGGCCAACGACGTCAACCCAATATCACTGCGAAGCTGAGTGTTCTCTCGAATATACATTCGAAGAATGAATCCTAATCTTGGCTTAACTACCACCTTTAATCCACATCGTAATGTACTCAATACAAGCCGTATCTCAACTTATAAGGCATTTGAGCTTAGGACAGAATCAAAGTATATTACTCTGTAGACAAGGTGTGTATTGACCTCAAGTCTAAGGACTTCTATCTCCCACACGCTGATCATACTTTAGACATGTATAACAAACAGTATATCAGCAGGGTATACCAATACTTCCAAAGTATTCATGTGTCCATCACGAGTAGCCATTACTCGTAGCAGGTGAGACATGCTACATCCTCTGAGGGTGTGATGCAGACCACATGTCGACTTATCACATATCATCGATATCTCATTCTCGATGATCATTAGTCGAGGCTATTTTAAGAGTTACGTTATAATATTAATAACTCACACTATTAATAACAACGTAACCTCTAGGGATGCATATTATAGAATATTACAAACAATCAACTAATAATTCAATAATTGCAAATGTCAAAATATTAATCTCCGTTAATAATAATACGAAACGTATATAAAGTACATTTGTCCTAATATAGATTGTCTCTAGGACATACATATACTTTCATGATTTTAGTATTTAAACTTTAAAAAATAAATAGCTTAAACTAAACTAATTTATTAACTTAGATTTCTATAACTACGTGAAAACAATTCTAAGTTGCAAGTGTTCTCGCATCAAATTAGCAAAATTATACATTCAAAGTTCATTTTATTTGACGCTTGAAAAGAAAAAAATGATAAATATTTTAGGACAAAGGTAATAGAAAGATGAAATAATATTTTAAAAAAAAAGATGAAGAGAACAGAAAATTCTGTAATTAGTAATTGAAAACCAAAGTGCTACATTGAGAGATGAATTCATGTAACTGTGTGGTGGAATAATAAAGATTTTTTTGCCTAACCAGACAGGGATTCCAGGCTATATGATCTATGTGTTCGATCGTCCCAAGCTAGTAACTTAATCTCTATATATATTAAGTCCTCTTAGCTTTTCTGCGTATTTACTTTTTTATATCTAAAATCTTCTTGATCTGTTTCCTTGTTCAGCCAAATTGATGTACTGCATTGTTTCCTCAAAGACACATATGGCTCTTGTTGATTGATTTTGTGCTCAACTGTTACTTGCTCCTAAGTCTTATGTTTTTTTTCAAGATTCTTTTAGCATGAATTTTTGGTTTAGTAAGTGTAAAGAAAATGCATTTAATTCCACTCCAGCAAATAGGTTGAAAAAACCTGCCCTGAGATCTAACTAACTATATAGTATAACCTACGGGTAGCTAGAAGGTAGCAGGTACCTCGTGGAATAGTTGAAGTGTGAGCAAACTGACTCAGACACCACGGCATTTTTTTTTAAATGTGTGCCTAGACAAGGTATTGTTGGAAAGATAGTTCAACTACCAGCACCATTGATAAAAAATAGTTTTATGACTTTACTGTTAGAGTGTGTATCAGTGACATATGTGAATTATTAGAACTCACACATAGTTTAGTTACTCTAACGTGACAAAAAATAGAGTCTTGTGACTACTATTATACGTGAAATTGACCCAAAATTTTCCTGTTTTTCCTTCACGTAAAAGATGCAAACTTTGTGTTTGATTTGCTGAGATTTTAGTGATTGAACCATAGATCTTGAATTTGTAGGGTCAATCTAGATAAGGTGTTCTTGGAAAGATGAGTTCAATTGCGCAAAAAAGAAAAGTAGTTTTATGACTTTAGCTATAGTAGGTAAAGTCCAATAAGCATATGTGAATAAAATAGAATTCACAGGTAGTTTAGTCACTTTAACGTGACAAAAAATAGTTTTGGAACCACTATTACAGTAAGGTTCAATGACCATACATGAAATTGACTCGAATTATCCCTGTTTACCCTTCATGTTAAAGATTCAAACTTTGAGTTTGATTTCCTGAGATTTTAGTGATTGGGCCATAAATCATGAACCTGCAGGATTATCAGCCTATAATCAGAACAAGAAAATGGACTACTATATTGTTGTCATTTGTCTGCTGTTAGCCCTTTCAACTTCAGTAAACAGCCAAGCTATTGGATCTCCACTTCAATCTCCTGCACCAGCACCAGGTCCACAATACACTAACCTAACCGAATTACTCTCACTAGCAGGCCCGTTCCACACGTTCCACGACTACCTCGTATCCACGAAAGTCATCTACACGTTCCAAGAACAAGCCAACAACACAGAAGAAGGAATCACATTATTTGTACCTAAAGATGGCGCCTTTTCAAAACTCAAGAAACCGTCTCTTTCGAGTCTCACTGCTGATCAACTTAAGTCCCTTTTCCTTTTCCATGCATTGCCACATTACTATAACCTAGCTGATTTCAAGAACCTTAGTGAAACTAGCCCTGTTAATACTTTTGTTGGAGGAGAATTATATTCTTTGAACTTCACTGATGTGTCTGGGACCGTTCATTTTACCTCCGGATGGGCAAAAACTAAAGTTAGTAGCGTGGTTCACGTTACTTATCTGGTTGCTGTTTATCAGGTGGATAAAGTTTTACTTCCTGAAGCAATTTTCGGGACCGATATACCACCAACACCCGCACCAGCACCAGTAGTAGATATTGTCCCGACCGCTGATAGTCCAGCTGAAAAATATGTAGCAGCAGCATCTCCAGATTCTTCGTCGTTTTCGTCTTCTCATATGATGATGAGTTGGGGCATGTTGAATCATTTGTTCTTGGCAATTGCTAGTGGATTCTTGATGTTCTTGTAAAATTTTGTTTTAACTTATGTTTGCATTTTTTCTTATTGGTTTTGATGTACACTTGCATTCTTTTTTGTTACATAATTTGTTGATTGTATTATGTGAGGATGAGATTTGTTATTGGTTACAGTTACTATTTTTTTACAAATTCATTCTTGTTATTCGCATGATTTGTTTTGTATTTTCAGTTACACCTTAGTACTTAAGGAAAATCCTATTACTCATGGGCTTTTCTTTTATTATGAATTCGCGGCAAATATTTTTGAGTCCTATAATACTATTGGATTATCCTTGGATATCCTTTTAGTCCAAAATCCTACTAGGGGGAAATGCATAAAAATTTACATATATACACAAACACGCCGAGGTCAATTATATGAATCTTCTATATCCACTATGCTTTATTCAAGCTCCACCTCCATCCACTCCACATGAGGGGCAACAAATTCAGTGAAGTCCACAAGTAGAGTCTGGAAAAGGTAGAATGTACGCAGACATTAACCCTTTCTTTATGGGGTAGAGAGGCACTCCACACAAGGGGCCGATTATATAAAATCTTTGTATCCATTCTGCTCTGTTCAAGCTTCCACCTCCGTCAACCTCAAGCGAGGGCCGTCATCGAACTTAGGATGTTTACACTATATAGCAACCCAACAAAGCTCTCAACAGAAATAATTCTAATCTTTATTTTTTACAAAATTTAGCTTGTATAATCAGAGTATAATCTGTGTGTATCTGTTATACACAGATTATACGTGTGTCTAGGGCTACAAACAATTACGGCTAGGCGGGTGGTTTTTTTAGCTGCCTGCCTGCCTAAAAATATTGAGATCCCCAAAACTAACCCCCACTTAACAACCCCTCCACGCCCACTCAGGCCCAAGTAGCATCTATTCATTGAACTAGCAAAACAATTTAAAATGGAAAAACAATTTAACTAGTAATACATATTGATAGTGCGTGTAAAACTTTTTACACTATTAAAGTTGTCTAATTTGTAATAATAGGATATTATACGTACCTTATTTTTCAAAGGGAAAAGGCCAAATTTGTCTTTGCACCTTTGTCAAATGATCTAAATTTGTCATCCGGTAATAATTTGGGTCAAATATATCATTTCCTCTATAAGATTGGTCCAAATATGTCCTTATTCCCTTTACGGCGGAAGCTTTAAAACACATGAGACATTTTTACAAGGAAAACGGTCAAATTTGCCCTTGAAATATGTAAAATGATCCACATTTTCTCCTGAACTTTGAGAAACTGTGAAGTTTTCATTTTTTTCTTAACCCCCTACATCATCGCTTTGAATCAAATCACCACTATTACAATTAATTCTATCCACTTGAAAATTATTGTTAGTATACCACTACTTCACTCCGACGAAACTCATAGAAAGAACACCAAAATATTACATGCCACAGTAGTGTCACATTTAATTTAGAACCTAATATTATGTGCCTAAGTTGTTTTAGCATTGGGTGGTTGATGTGGAGACATTGCTATTGATGATCCGCGATAAACTTCTGAAAGAGGTGGAAATTTAATTTGGTGTTGCCATTTTCATTGTTTAACCCCCAACTATTAATATAAGACAGATTTTGACCTTTTCCATTTTTCAAATAAAATATCTTCATACTGTCAATATATAAAAACTTGAACTCAAAAGGACAGTAACTTTTTCAATTGGTTCCCTGATGCAACAATTTCTTCAATTTGAAATATAGATACCAAGAAATAAAACCATCTGAATATGTAGTAAAATATATTCAATGTCCATATTTCATACTAAATCAACCTCACATACAATCAAATGAAAAGGAAAACCATGTTTAAGGGAACTACAAAGCAAATGGTATAGCCAGCCATCTTACAGCAAAAACATGGAATATAAAAAATTTATGCAAAAAATTGTATGTATTGCTGCAGCTGCAATCTGATTTTACAACCTCACTTCAAGGGGGGGAAAAAGAGGATTTTCTAAAACATAACTCAAAGAAAATATCCTTTTATAACAAAGTGTTTTGCAAAGTTCTATCTCTAGACCTTCAAAAAATAGGCACTCCAAGTGTCCTACAAAAAGAAGTCCAATTCTTTTAACTTCAAAGCTTCATATAATTGTCGAAATGTGCAAAACTCATGATTCAACTTCAGACAAAAATAGTTTCACCTACTATAATAGCCACGGTTTGCGATATTCTCCTAGCCATCAATTCCTGCATCAATAGAACAACAGTAGATTAAGACATAGCATAATCTGACATCATATCTAGATGAATTACAAATGTACATACATCTACAGGAAGAAGAGAAGACGGAGAGGAGAGGAGATTTAAGAAAAATATCATATGTAATAAGAACAAGCAAAGAGTATGCAGATAAAACTATTTGATCGAAGCTCATGCCACACAAGTATATATTTCTTCTGGTCAAATTGCCGTCAACATTTCATCTTAAGGAAGAACAGTAAGAAAGAAATTTGCCTCTAAAATTTCCAATAGATACAAATGTTGAGAATATAATTAGTAAATTAGAGTGTGCTCAAACAGCTTAAGCTTTTAGATTAGATGGTCACACATGGGTTCGAGTCTCACTACCACCCATTATCAAGAAAATTCCACGTGCTTGGCCACGAAAAAGAATCAAGCCTACACGGGTGAGGGCATGTTGAGAATACAATTAAGTAAATAAAAGTGCTCTCTACTCTAACAATTTAAATTTTTAAATGAGATGTTGACATACTTCAACAATAAAACTCTCATTTCTAGCAAAAGGATTTTTTTATTCTCTCATCACATGTAACTGCTCAATGCTTGCAACGAATACAGGAGGAGACAACTAAAACCCAGGAAGGCTACTCAACCATTTTCAAGGTCGGAAAGGCCAGTGGGATAAAAGCGGACCACTTTTTTCGGTCTCAGAACCTACCACACATGTTTGCTATAGTGTGTGCGCAAAACTAGGTGCGAACCAAGGCAAAATCAGATATAATAGAAGCAAGATGCATTTATGGCCAACCATTTGGCAATTGTGGAAAAACCAAACCATGTTAGGGTCCAAAGGGTTCTTTGTCCCTTTGGCTAATACGAGGCTTTAGAAATGGAAGAAGTGCCCTTTGGGAGGAACTGTTCGGAACTTAGGCAGTCTAATATCCTCAATAACTTATGAAGGTAGAGGTGGGGAAAGCTGATGGAATCAAAGAAAGAGATGTCAAACCCAAATTACAACAACCTTCCAATATACAATAAGAAAAGCATTGACATGAAATATAAGGGGCCTCAAGGACCTGTTTCAAAGAGCAGTTGTAAAAGCGGCAACAAAAGGTAGAGATCATCTGCCGTTTCTCTTGAAGAACCCAAAACAGAAGTGTTGATGGATAAGATTACACATAGCAGGCGGGGAAGAGTTAAATTGAAGTGAGATTAGACGGGATTATTGTGCTTAAATGCGGACAATTCAGATACCTAGGCTCAATGTTCCATGAGAACGACATGATAGATGAAGATATAACAAAAACTAAAATAGAATGGTTAAAATGGATAAGTACTAGCGGAGTATTACGCGATAGAATGATACCTATCAAAGTAAAAGACAAATCCTATTAGAATGGTTGTAAAGTTAGCAATGCTATATGGTGAGTGAATAAATGGGCCTCTACATATCCACAATATGAGTGTTATAGAGATGTGAGAGGTAGAATAGATGTGCAATCATACAAGATTAAAATAAGAGAAGATCGTTTAAAATGGTTTAGTCATGTTCTATGTAGACCCCCACATACACCGGTTTGTAAGTGTGAAACCGTAATGGCTGAAAGTGTTTAAAAGGGACGAGGCACACCTAAGACCACAAAGAAGGAAGTCTTGAAAGACCTGAAATCTCTTAGAATCCATGAAGACTTGAGCCAAAAATAGAATAAAATGGAAGGAAAAGATCATATAGGCGATACCAAAGTTAAGATAAAGACCCACTCTTGTTTTCACGCTAACATTTCTTTTTAATCTTGAAGAATTTGTGTGTCGGTAGAAAATATAGAGAACTTTTAGGGTTAAAGAACCTAATATATTGATTATTGGAGCGAGACATGTCTGAATGGAGCAAACTAGATAGTCATTGGTTTTTTGAGGTTTAGTTATTGTATTTTTTCAATTGAAACAGTTAGAAGAGATGTCATGGAATGCACAAATCAATTCTATCTATATGGTAATTTAGGGGCGCCTTAACTCATCATTTATAGTCTCTACTCGAAACAGAGTTGGCACAACAGATATCAAGGACTTCTGATCCGTCGGAGTAGAGAACGTATACAAAATCATGGCAAAGTTTCTTAAATAAATATACTTACATGAAAGATCAGATATTATGATCAAACCAAAACGATAAAGTTCAAAAAAAATCCTCTGCTTTTTCCCATGCAGAAAATTGTTTGTGATCTGGTCAATGTTTCATATTTCTTGTAAAAAGCACAAATTGATTTCAGGTTCTTGACTCTATTTATCATGCTTACCAAAAAAATTATTTTTGGTCTTCAATCCCAAAAAAATGCCATATTTTGGACGGTTAAAATGCCAGAAGCATGGAGGTGGAGCACGATGGTTCCGTTGTACAAGAATAAGCGTGATATTCAGGATTGCAACAACTATAGGGGTATCAAGCTACTAAGCCGCACTATGAAAGATTGAGAGAGGGGGGTGGAGATGAGGATGAGGAGGGGTGTGGCTATCTCCGAGAACCAATTCGGTTTCATGCCGGGGCGGTCAACTACTGAAGCCATTCATCTAGTAAAGAGATTGTTGGAACAGTATAGGGACAGGAAGAGAGACCTACACATGGTGTTCATTGATCTAGAAAAGGCGTACAATAAAGTCCCTCGGGAGGTCCTTTGGAGATGTTTGAAATCTAAAGGTGTACTTATGGCTTATATTAAGGCTATCAAGGACATGTACAATGGAGCCAAGACTCGGGTTAGAACAACGGGAGGGGACTTAGACCACTTTTCGGTCGTGATGGGATTGCATTAGGGACCAACCCTTAGCTCATTCCTATTTGCTTTAGTGATGGACGAATTGACACGCCATAGTCAAGAGGAGGTGTTGTGGTGTATGTTATTCACCGACGACATAGTATTAATTGACGAGACGCGTAAGGGAGTTAACACTAGGTTAGAGGTTTGGCGACAGGCCCTAGAGTCTAAAGGTTTCAGGTTAAGCAAGACTAAAATATAGTGTATGGAGTGTAAATTTAGTGACATAAAGCATGAGGCGGAGGTGGAAGTGAAGATTGGCGCGCAAGTTCTATCTAAAGAGAAAGCTTCAAGTATCTTGGGTCCATAGTTCAAGGAAATGGGGAGATTGGTGAGGATGTCGCACATCATATTGGAGTTGGAGTGGGATGGATGAAATGGAGGCTTACTTTCGGGATTTTGTGTGATGAGAATGTGTCGCCAAGGCTTAAAGGTAAGTTCTACAGAGTGGTGATTAGGCCAGCTTTGTTGTATGGAGCAGTGTGCTGGCCAGTCAAAAACGTCCACGTTCAAAAGATGAATGTAGCAGAGATGAGGATGCACAGATGGATGTGTGGCATACTAGGAAAGATATGATTAGGAAGGAAACTATTCGAGGCAAGGTGGGAGTGTCCTCTATTGCGGACAAAATGAGGGAAGTGAGATTTAGATGGTTTGGGCATTTGAAGAGAAGGTGTGAGGATGCACCAGTAAGGTGTGAGAGGTTGGCTATTGCAGGAGTTATGAGAGGCAGAATTGGGGCGAAGAAGAACCGGGGGGTAGGGGGAGGTGAATAGACAGGACATGACACAGCTTCAGCTTACTGAGGACATGACCCTAGATAGAAAAGTATGGAGATCGAGGATTAGGGTAGAAGCATAGTATATAGTCCAGTCATGTCGCACTGTAGGTAGTAGAGGTAGGGGTCAGCCCCCTCTACGCATATCCTTAGTAGTAGTAGTATTTAGTAACTTCATAGTTGTTTATTCTTAGATGTTTGTCATTATCTATTGCGCTTTTGATTTGTATCTTGCTATTTTACTATCCTTATTTTTTGTGTCTGCATCGTATTCTGTTTCCTTTCTTTTATTTTCTTTTCTTTCCTTTCGAGCCGAGGATCTTTCAGAAACAGCCTATCTGCCCAAAGTAGAGGTAAGGTATGCGTACATTCTACCCTCCCCAGACCCCCTTGTGGGATTACACTGGTTATGTTGTTGTTGTTGGTCTTCAATCCCACATGCTATATCGTTAGTGTAAATAGTAATGTACATAAATTATTTGGCCCTCTTTTTGTAGGAACGGTCTGCTTAAAGTACTACACCCAACAAGACTCAGAAAATAGAGTATTCACTAATATTTTCTAATCCAAGGAAGGATCTTTTGACGCACGTGGAGATCATACAATTAGGACAACCAAAAAACACAGGCTTAGTTACAGAAAAGAAAGAAAAAGGCGCAATTATCAGATAAACAGTATTAAAGTCACAACGACTTGTTGGAAACCCAATATTTATGAAATACTAAGACCTAACAATAGAAGTTCTTAGCTGCCAGATCTGGATTGAGAAAGCAAAGAGATAAGTAGAATCCAAAACAATAAGGAAGCCAACAACAAATAAAATGAACCTAATAAATGGGGATCACCAATGTTTAGCATGAATTATGAGAAGATTACCTCTATTTGATTGTCTACCAACTCCATAACTACCAACATAACCTGCAGAACTTTGAGGTGACATGTCAGAGGGTCCATTGCCTAGTCCATAACCAAGAGAACCAGTTGCATCCTGCTCAGAATTTGAAGTACGCCAAGTGTGATCATCATATCCCAAACCACTACCATAGAAATCAGCTAAATCCCCCCCATCATAAACACCCCTAGTTGCAGCATACGATGACATGGCGGCCCCACTTTTCGAGACATTTCTTCCATAGCCTCCTGCCAACCCGTATACATTGTCACCATTCACATAACTAAGATTTCCACTTTTGATAGAAACATTTCCTCCGCCTTGTGAGGAAATTGACGAACCCCAAACTCCATTGTTGCTATAGTTTCCTCCTCCAATGTTGCTAGAGCTTGTGGAGTTTGTTCCGTGACGCAGTCCTCCGTCACCCCATAAATTGCGATTTGCCGAGTTTAAGAAAGAAGTGTTTCCTCCGCTTCCTCCATCAAAACCAATGCCACCTCCAAGTCTGCTTGAGTTATAATATGGATTCAGTCCCCGTCCATAGCTTAAACTACTGTTAACATTTGCACTTCCCCCATATCCTGGACTCAGGCCTGGACCCACGCCATAACCAGAAACAAATGGAGAAAAGACACTTCTACCCCCGGCGATGGGGCTATATCTACCGTCCATCCCGACTCCATATCCTCCAATTGTACTTGGAGAGAATCCCTGTACGTAAGGGTGTCAAAGTTAGCCCATGAAAACATGACTCGCCCAACCTGTTCAAGTTTGGGCGGCTTAATGAAAGTTTGAGCGGGTTAGTGACCTGCCTGTTTTAGTCCATCTAAAAATTTGGTTGATATGTAGCCCAGATTGACCCATAGAAACCTTATCAAAATATTTTCAAAAAGATACTTTTTTTATTGATATGCTAAATATAGCATTATAAAGAAAAAAAGAACTTATTCGGTACTTAAAAAATTATTAAAGAACAAACAAAGAAATTAAAATTTGACCCGCACAAATCCAGCCAACCCCATTTAACACCCTTACCTGTGCGTAGCCATCAAGGAAGTTATTCATCCTATTTAATCCGTAGCTGTACCGACCAAGGGGGCTTTGGCTAGGAGCTGGAGATAACTCTTTCGGGACAGCACGTTTGACCTCAATCATTTTATCATTCAGCTCATGGAAAGACTTGAGCAAGACTCTATCCACTGCATCCTCTGAATCATAAGTAATGAATCCAAATCCTCTAGGCCTTTGAGTGTTATGATCGTACATAACTACAGCATCTGTGATTGTTCCGAAATGCTCAAAATACTGCTTAAAGTCAGCCTCAGTAACAGTGGATGCTAAACCTCCAACGAAAATCTTTCTTGTACGTCCTGGTCCTGGACCAGGACTAGGAGAACCATGAATACTGTTACTGCTTCTACTTGTTGTGCTCTGGTCATCCCGTGGAACTGCCCTTTTTGCTTCTACCTGTAAGTGAGGATTGTAAGAAACCTCCGGTAAATGAAGTAACTAGAGATTTAAAAGTTTTGTACTTCTGGCACTCAAAGTTCAGTTCAAAGTAGAAGAGCTGAAAATTTTGATGACAAACTGCTACGACATTGCTCGAGAACATCAAGGATACCCCAAAAGGCCCAGACCATTTGGTTAAATCTTATATACAGTCAAATTTCTCTATATCTGCATCGTTGGATGCTATAGCGAAATGCTATTATAGAGGATATATAATATAACATAACATAATATAACATGAAAGATTGGTCCCAGGGAAAATATGGTTATAGTGAAATATTATTATAGAGGAGGGCTGTTATAGAAGGTCTGACTGTATTTGGTCACATTTTCGTGATACTGTCGTGTTACGCCTTGTTTTAGGTTTAATGATAAGCGGACTGTTTTTCAGAAATTTAACAATATCTTCATGCTCCTCATTCAGAGAAACAAAATAAAAACAAAAATGTGAAGAATTTGGCAAACTTAAAGCGCTTACCATCCTGCCATCAATGTTGTGTTTCTCCTTAACTACCCTCTCAGCAGCAGCAGGATCAGCAAAGACCACAAAACCGAAACCACGAGCACGACCAGTAGTCCTATCCTTCATAATTACAACTTCTACAACCTCCCCATAACTACTAAAATACTCCTTTAAACGCTCTTCATCAGTGTCCCATGAAATTCCACCAACGAATAACTTACCAAGATCAACTTGCATTTTCCTACAATACACAAAATAAGCATTCCTAAAACAAAAACTCATTTCCAAATTTCCCATTCAACATTATGCAACTTCAAGCCCCCAATAAAACTTTTAAAACAAAATGCCATTTGCACATAGGAACAAGAGATAATTACATTTTCGGACAGCTCAAAAGAATAATAGTCAGCAAATATATAGATTGTGTATATTAAGTATAAATATACATGTTGTATACATAAATATATAAACATAATATACATAACCAGTGTATATATTTTGTAAATTTTGACTAGCGCCCGTAATTAATTTCAACAGACAGGCCAAAAATGAAAAAGTCCCTAAGAACAACCCCATTTTGCAGAAAATGAGAGAGCTTAAAATAAATCCAAAATTACAGCATTTAATTCACCAAATCCATTACTTGATTAAATCAAATATACAGATTAAGAAATAGCACCCAAAAACAGTAAAGTTCATACCTTTACTAAATGAAGTATAATAAGAGCCTCAAGAATCTGGAAAACTGATCAAATATTATATCAGATTCAATCAAAGCCAAACAGATCCTTAGTAGATGATCAAGAAAACAACAACCCAATAATAAATTAGAAAAATAACAAATACCCAAATCAAGAATTTGCTTAATTAATAATACCCAAAGAGGAGGCTTTGTATTAGAACTGAGGGCAGTGTTCTTCCTCCTCTATAATATTTCCCTCTACTTTCTTTTTTTTAATTCAAGATTTTATATACACTATGTTAACAATAATAGATTGATTCAACCCTTTTAAGTGATTTTTTGATAAATTAATTTTTTTGATTTAAAATTTTCAATGTTTTTTTGGTAATGAGAGAAGAATTTTGGTGTGATTTGTTTGATCTAAAGGATTTGGTTTTGCTTGTCCTCTAATTTCCTTCCTTATATATAATATATACTTTTCTGGGGAAATTTGGTGTAATGTAATGTGGGAAGGAAAAGAGAGGAAATGGTTTTGAGTTTTCAAGTTGTTTGTTGGTGTCTGGTTTGATGTTTAGATTGATGGAAGGGGTTGTGAATAATAAAAGAAAGTCTTTTTTTTCATTTTGGATATAAAAAAAATGGAGAAATTTTAAAAGGAAAAAAGACGCATAATTTTTTTGTAATAAATTAAGAGGTAAGTTCAATTTGCTAATAATTAAATTGTAAATGAATGTTTGATTTGTAATTTTGTGTATTATTTCAACCTTAATCTGAATTTGATTACTTGGCCATCAAGAAATGTGGTGGGTGGATGTAATGTCTTTGATTTCGATATTTGGGTTCGAATTTTGAAAATAAGATATTTGAATTAGTCGGATAGTGATTTATATATATGATAATTTAGAGGTAAGATCTGCGTACATACTACCTTCTCTAGATTCTATTTATGAAATTACATTGCATACGTTGTTATTATTATATAATTTAAATAATAATAATAATAAAAGAAGCTGGAAAACTTATTTGAATAGTATCTCAAGTTTTATAATAATTTTCAAAAAATAAAAATTAGTCCCTCGGTTTCATTTATGTATCTTAATTTGACTCGATATAAAGCTTAAAATGATAAGAAGATTTTTGTACCTTGTTGCCTTAAATTAATGATTTGTATAAGATACCAAATTATCATATGAATTTTGTTGTTAGGTTTAAAATATTTAAATTTATATTGTTATTTCATATTTTGATGATAATTAACCGTAAAAGCATTTCTATTAAAAAAGCATCAAAATCACATAGAGTCAATTTGGATTAGCTGGTTGTAAATAGTTGATACGTATTAAGTGTTGAAATTAATTTTATAAATAAACAGTTATGCGCTTGAATGAAAGTGCTGAAAATAAGCAGAAAATGTGTAAAAAATGTTGATAAGTTGTTCAATTGTTAAAATGACTAAAATACTTTAATTTTTTTATTAAAAAAAGACAAGTCACTATTATCCTCTCAATTATACCCGAAGTTCTAACGATACACTTTATTTTTACAGGCTTCTATTATCCCTGAACTATTTTAAATAAGTGTTGACATGGCATAGAGAGTGTGCGCGGTCTCTTGAAGGTAGGGTTAGCAATGGATCGGAGGTGAATCGGGTGGAGCTCAATCCACATTCACCCACCAACCATTCATCCACCACCCCGACCCATCCATCACCTTATTTTTTCTTCATCCACATCCGATCCACCCATCATCCACGGGTGATCGGGTGCTTCGCGGATGAAAATTATAACACAATCAGTCAATCACCTAAAATCCTTGGTAAAACAAAAAAAAAGTATATCAAATAAATATCATCATAATGTTTTTACAAGCCGTGTCTATGCTCCAAACATGCAACCAAAAATACGGAAAGGAGCCAAAAACCAATAATAATTCGAAGTAACTAAAGTTTAAAGGACGAATTACTTGACACTTCTAATAATACTAATAATTGAGTTTCTAATTAGCGACAATTTTAATAGACTAAAACATTAAAATTCATCAAGTCTTCCGTCTTCATATCACATCCTCTAAGATCCATTCATTTTCTAAATCACATATCCATGTCCTCTCCATTCTGTCATGAAATAAAAACATATCAAAAATAAAATATTATTAAAACAAACATTATCGTAGGAAATAAATGTGATTAGTTTACCGTATTAACATCAATGACTTCACTTGTAGAGTTTAATTTAGTCGAGAGAGAGGCAGAGAGGGTAAAGGATGAAACACTAGAATTTAGTTGTACATTAAAAAAGAAAATTATAAAAGGGTGGATGAATGGTCAGATGATGGGTTGGATGTATGTCCACCCGAATCCGACCCAATCCGTCACCCGATTAAAATATGTGTTTTGTCGAATTTTCGTCCATATAATCTGATCAGATGGATCAAATATCTATCGGATCGGGTGAAATTGACAGCACTACAAGGCAAGTGTAAGTTACAAAAAAAAATTAAAATTGGTTAATACTTATTAGGTACAAATGTCATCTTTTGATTAGACATTACACAATTAATTACCACTTTCAATTAATTAGTCTCCTTCATCTTCTAAACCTTTCTCACACGCACAAGAGACGCCGGAGCGACGCCGAAACACAGAGCTACAGCTAGAGGGAGCAATGAGCAAAATTCAATGAAGAACTTACGAACAGTCAAAACGGTCAGCAATAATGGAGTTTCGCCGGAGCAAGTGTCTTCGTCGGAGTTTCGTTCTCCGGCCAGATCCGGCAATATCATATAAAACCCATCAAAGACTCAGTTCACCGGAGAATAAAGACCTCGTCGTACACGGCAAACCGTAATAAAAACAGAGATCGGGAGGGACAGCCGGAGGTTAACAAGTTCTTACCATTGAAATTAAAAACGATTGAGAAATTAGGAAAGAGAAAAAAGGGATTCTAATGAAAAAACAAGAAAAAAAGATTTAATGTTGAAAGTACGTGAAGATACTCATCTGTTTATATATGTTCATCATTTAAGTGGATATTTATTACACTTTAAATAATTCAGTGAGTTAATAGAATTTTCATAAAAATAAAGTGTGTCGCTGAAATTTCGGGTATAGTCCAGGGGTACTAGTGACTTATCTCTATTAAAAATATAAATTTGAAAGTATCTTTGTAAAAACAATAATTAAAAAAAAAAAGAACGATGGATATGTTGTGAAGAGAAAGTTCGAATTTTGTTTTGCTAGAGATATCTTGAAAATTAGAAAAATATTCTGAATAAAACACATAGTAAACAACTTATTTGTCAAACTAAAAATAATTATAAGCTAAAGAATCATAAGTTGGAATGACCAACTCATGACTTTTGATTGATTTTACTTTAGATATTTACTAAATGAATAAATAAACCAAAAATTATTTATAAACCAATTTTACCAACTTATAAACTTAACCAAACACCCTTAGATTCTTCCACACAAAACTTTGAACTCATAATCATTCGTTTGGATGGGAGACCTCTTGATCATTTGGTTTTCTCCTTGTAGATTAAAAGATATTCATTATTATAGTAGCGTTGTTGGTCAAAACAAGAGTAGATTTACATCATATCTCGACATTGTTACGATGTCTCTAATTTATATTTATATATAATATAAAGTTAGGCATAGATAAGGTGATATGACACCTCTCTATGACCACCATTTCTATTTATCTTTTTTTTCTTCAAATTTTTGGACAATTTTCTCTATTTTTCCTTATTTTCTAATTCATAAATGTCTTTTTGTTTTCCACATGAGTTCAAACATATTGGTGTTTATTTCATCGTAATGATCCACGTAGTAGTGCTTAATTAATCATAATGATCCATTGAATGCATTTTTTTGGTTACTACCTCTGTTATGATTTACTCCATTAAAGAGGACTCAGTAATAAATACAACACCACACTAAAACCAAACACTTAAAGGGTGAAAACTAATAGAATTGCATTATTTTCCTCAACCAAAGAATTGTGCTCCCCAAATCTCAATTCTCTCTTTTACTTTAAAATTAATTGTACGATCATCTACATCTTCTTACGCCAAGAAGTCTGATCATGCTAAGTAAGAAGTTTGAGCGTTTTGAGATCAAAATTATTGGAATATTATCGCTCTCTGGAGCAGAGGTTAGTTCTTTCTTCTTCTTTTTTTAACAACTCATATTGCTTTTCTCTTTTATTTATACTTCTAAAATTCATTCTCAATCACATGTGAAAGTAATTGACTCTTGATTTTTTGATAGAAATGAAGGGTTTGTATTTTGGGATTTGAGAAGGGTGGGTGTATGCACACCTTTTTACCTTACTTTTGTCTCTTGTGGGCTAAAGAGACTGTTTCCGATAGACCATCGGTTCAAGAAAATTATTTTTCAGAAAATGGTTTGAAGGACGAAAAGGAAGTTATCATTGATCGATAATATAAATAGTAGTAGTATATAATGGTTCTGAAGATTTTTAATCTTTTTGATAGAATATACGTAATATATTCCTAATATATAATATACTACGTATATTCTCTGATATTATTAGAGATCTTCCTGTACATGTGTAATTATGGTAGTAGTCTTGTATTGGGTAAATGTATATTTGATTTCTATAATTATAGGCTAGATAAACTATTGTATATCATGTATATAAACACTTTACTTTAATGAAAATAATCCAGAGATTATTCTCTTTCATGGTATCAGCAGTCTAGGGCAAACTTTTCTTTCTCCAAACCTAACACTCTTCTGCCGCCCTACTCGGAAACCTCTTCTACGCCGCCAGCCTGAATACCCCCCATCCCTTCAAAAAAAATTCCAATTCCTTAATTATCATCTTGTTCTTCCATCATGTCTACCACAAAGAACACCTTTCATCCTGCCCTTGCAGTCTCCAATATCAAGAACAACATTCCTATTGTCCTTGAGATTGAGAAAGTCCAATATGCGACATGGGTAGAACTATTTAAAATTCACGCACGGTCTAATAGAGTCCTCCATCACATCATCCCACCAGCAAAAGTCAAGAAGAAGGTGCCTTCCACGGATGATGAAATTGAGTTGTGGGCAACTCTTGATGCTACGGTCCTTCAATGGATCTATTACACCATCTCTACGAACCTCTTACAGATAATTATCGAACCCGACGCTACGGCAATGGAAGCTTGGAATATGTTGCATGATATATTTCAAGATAATAAAAATTCTCGTGTCGTAACCCTTGAGCAGGAATTCTCTCATATAAATATGAAGGATTTTCTGAATGTCTTAGCTTTATTGTCAGAGGCTCAAGAAGTTGTCGGATCAACTCAAGAACGTCGGCGCGCCCGTCACAAACGATTGTCTCGTTCTTCAGATGATTGCAGGCCTCTCCGAGGTGTATAATGGAGTTGGCACTCTTCTTCGTCAAAGCAATCCTCTCCCACCATTCTACCAGGCACGTTTCATGCTCACCTTAGAAGAAGCAGGATTGGCTAAAAAGGCAGCAACCAGCGCCAATTCCTCCATGATAGTGGTCACGTCATGCGACATCGAGGACCCTCACTCCATTACGGAAAATTCAAGCCAAAACCGCAACAATGGTGGTGGCAAAAAAAGGCCAAAATCGAAAAAATGGTGGCAAAAATTGAAGCGGCGGCAGTGGTGGTGGCAGCCGCGGTGGCAGCTGTGGTGGAAGTGGCTAATGACGGAGTGACAGCACTGGCCATTTTGGGCCACAACATCATTGGCCGCAACCTTGGGCCAGTAGACCATGGTCGTGGGGTTGGGCTAGTGGGCAGTGGCACACTTCAACATTTTCGGCTACTCAATTTTGGGTCAAGCCCAATAGCAAGCAGCGGCCCAGACTTGACAGAACTAAGCATGGCAGCAGTCTGGCCTAATTGGGCCTCGGCCTCAGCAATCATTCACTACTGCGGGCCCAGTAGCAGCCCCGACCCATACAGATATCGAGGCAGCGATGCACACACTAGATTAAATCCTTCGGATGTAAATTGGTATATGGACACCGATGCTACTTCTCACGACATCCGCACTATGTAATCTCTCATCTTATTTTAATTTGAGCAAAAATCGTTGCATAATTATTGGTAATGGTAATTCGATTTCAATTCGTGGTTATGGTCACACAAATTTATCTCCCCCCGAACCCACCTTTCGCCTTGAAAAATGTCCTTCATGCTCCTTACTTAATTAAAAATTTAGTGTTTGTTCGAAAATTTACAACTGATAATTGGGTTTCATTTGACCTTTGACCCTTTTGGATTTTCTGTGAAGGATTTTTCGACGGAGATACCTCTAACGAGATGTGATAGTCGGGGGGCACTATCCTATCACCACTTCCACCACCACCACCACTAATCAAGCCACACCATCAACGTTTGCCGCCTTAGCACCTTCTTTATGACATGCACATTTGGGTCATCCGGCGGCGTCTATACTTTCCTCTTTTAAAAATAATAATTTTATTGAGTGTATTAGTACGCGAGTACTAATGTTTGTCCTTTTTGTCCGCTTGGAAAACATGTTAAATTACCGTTTGTTGCCTCGAATTCCAGTACTATGTTTCCATTTGATATTATTCATAGTGATTTGTGGACATCTCCCGTTTTGAGCTCTTTAGACCACCGTTATTATGTGTTATTTCTGGATGATTATTCTATTTTTTTTGTGGACATTTCTGTTATCTAAAAAGTCTTAAGTTTATTCTACATTTCTCTCATTTAGAGCATTCATTCGTACCCAATTTGAACGGAAAATTAACATACACCATGGTACCTCCCAACTAGGACTATGTCATCTGCAAATAACATACACCATGGTACCTCCCATTGGATTTGTCGCGTCAGTCCATCCATGACCAAGGCAAATAGGAATGGGCTAATAGTTGATCCCTGGTACAGCCTCATCGTCACTGGGAAGTGCTCCGAGTCTCCTCCTACTGACCGTACCCTAAAAATACTATCAAGAGAATTAAAAAAATGTTACGTTTGAAGTTTAAATATGAGACCTAAAATAATTTTTATGTCGCAATTACTACTACATCAATGATTTCTTGATGCTATAACTAGGAGCTCAATAATTTAATATGCAAATTTATTTCCATCGTATTTACTGAGCTTTATTTTTCAACGAAAGGGGTTCACTTAAACTCTTTCCATTGGATAGCTCCAATCCTGCTACCGACAATGTCACTACAAGAAATGAAATTTTTAGCGATGACCTTTTGTCGCGAGCCATGCGGTCGCCAAGAAAAACAAGAGTTTTTGTGGCGACATCATCGTGTTCGCCCAAAAAATGAAAGGTTTTTTGGCGAATACTATATATATATATAGTTGAGTTTTTTTAATATTAAGAATTGGGATGAGAAATATATCTTACTATGCTTTCGTGGTCTTTGTTTTGCGAGGCTGAATGTTGGAGTTGAAAGTATGTATGTCCTAGAGACAATCATTATTAGGGACAAATGTACTTGAACACATTCGTATTATTAATAAGATTAATATTTATGGCAGTTGCAATTATTGAATTGTTATTTGATTGTTTGTAATTATTCATTAATATGCATCCTTTGAGCTTAGGTTGTCATTAATAGAGTGAGATATTGATGATAGAGCGTAACTCTAAAATAGCCTCGACTAATGATCATCGAGAATGGGATATCGATGATATATTATAAATCAACATGTGGTCTGCATCACATTCTTAGAGAATGTAGTATGTCTCACCTGCTACTAGTAATGGTTACTATTGATGGATACATGGATACTTTTGGAAGGTATTGGTATACCCTGATGATAAACTATTTGTTATACTTGTCTAAAGTGTTATCAGCGTGTGCGAGATGAAGGTCATTTGACTTGAGGTCAATACGCACCTTGTTTACAGAGTAATGTACTTTGACCCTGTCCTAAGCTTAAACTCCATATAGGATAAGATACGACTTGTGTTGGGTGCATAATAATGTAAATTAAGGTGGTAGTTGAGCCAAGAATAAGATTCATTCCTCGATTGGATATTCGAGAGAATACTTAACTTCTCAGTGATATTAGGTCGACCAAGTCATTGGCCAATGCAAGATATATATGTAGAATATGGTCTAGTTATCGACTAATATGGATGAGATAAAGTGATCAAAACATTTGGATAGACACATGGCAAATCATAAGCTTGATCGAGTGTGTCGCGAATGAAAGGAATTTATCATCTCACATAAAGGTTATGTTTGTTAGATTCATGTAAATGTACTTCACATATTGAGTTAGTCATACAACGCAGTCTAGGAGTTACGTATGGACCTTAATTGGATTAGTGTCGATATGTGAAGGCCTATAGGGTCACACTATGTCGATTGTCTTTTCGGTCTAAGGGTGTATTGAGAAAGTATTAAATATTCGATTTGAAATTGAGATATTTAAATTAATAATAACTATGAGATAATTTCTATTAGATGGAAATTATTTAATTAAATCAAAATTGGATTTTGGATTTAATGTGCTGAATATATATATTAAATGAAAAACAGAAATGGAATTTTATGTAAGGCGTCGCGGCACCGACCCGGCAGTGGGCCCAGTCACACTGGCCCACTGCACCTCGGTTTTGGGCCAGGCTTGTAGCCCAACCCTAATTCATTTTGTGACCTAAAAACCACTATATATACATCACTAATCTCTAGTTATTAATACATACTAAGAACACTAATTCTCATAAACAATTCTAGACTTATAGTCTAGGATAAAACTCTCTCAAACCTCTGCCGAAATTTCTTGTCAAGAGGAATACACCATAGCATAGTGCTTGGAGTCGAAGGGATAGTTGTGTGTAATCCCTAAGTAAATACTCCAGATAATACAATCTGTAAGTATTCATGTTTTATGTTACATGTTTTGATTGTTATATAACCATACCAGTAGAAATTGTTGGGGTAAGTAGAACAAAATTTTAAACTTCCATTGTGCCTACTTATATGTTTTGAATCCAATAAAATCCTTCAGTGGTATCAGAGCCCAGGCTGGTTCAATGGTTATATAACAATTGAATAATATAATAATATAGGTTAAATATAAAATTAGATTAAAACAAGGCTTCTTGAAATCCTACATATCTTGACCGAATGTTAACCTTTTGATATCACCCTAAATTATCTCCTACGCTAACTCGAGGAAGTCATTTCGTTCTAACTCGAACTAAGCCAAAAGTGTGGATATCCAACTCATTGTATGGTGCACGACGAAGAACGAGTATGAATGGATGATGGTCGATATGTGCGTTATTGATAATGGTGGGTGAGGATAAAAGATCTGTGATTTGATCCCTAAATTGCATTTAGGCCTCGAACGATTTTAAAAAATCAACACAGAAACGTTTTGTCAGGATGTCGGCGTCGCGACCCTATGGTAGGGCACCGCGACACTTGCTAAGGTTTCAAGGCGGCGGCGCGACTCCATGGTGGAGTGTCGCATCCCTAATTCTTCATTTTTTTTTAATTCTAGACGTACTAGACAGTAGGCGCCGCGACCCTAAATGAATTATAGAATCCGAAATGCTTCTGCCTTGCAAGCGCCGCGGCTCTAAAGCACTGCAGAAGTATTCTGCCTCGGTGGCGCCACAGCCCCCACCTGTAAAAAAAAATTATTATTCAGAATGTTTAACCCGTGATTATTATTATACAATATATTTATAAGGAAAATTTTTATGTGCTAAATGATTGTCATTTAGATTACTAGAATAGTGTCCGCAAATAATTGTCTGGGTAGGCGGCGCCCTGTATTTGTTAAACTGCTTAATATCATGCTTGGGTGGGCGGTACCCAATATATGCTTAATCATTTGCATGATAATTAAAATGCTTTGTTGTATATATCATGCTAGAGATTGATCTTGGTTAAAACCCTAAATTAAAATATTCCCCAAAATTTAATACAAGTCTCATTTAAAATGAACACGTCATCTATTAGAATTGATTGTAGTGCAAAATCCTTTTCGGCGAGATGAATATTTTTTCCACAACATTTGCTCTAAGTGTACGAGGACTCGGACTCTTTCATAGATGCATGTTAAATGTAGAAGTGGGTGATAAACCTTCATGAATATTTACACCACATTGTTTGCTCTATAAGGCAAAACTCATTTAGATACATAATTGCAGTCGCATAACGGGGTTGACTTGCTAGGCTGTCTTGGCGCCACAGTGTCGGAAAAGTCGAGGGATGCAAATCGATTGTTTAGAACATTCGGTCAAACATGAGTTACAAATTGTTTGTAATTGGTTTAGAGACCTACCAGGTTCTGCTGTTGAAGTTATCAGCCACAACAAACGCGGAGATAACATGAACCTGGATCATGGCTCATTATGACCATATTTGATATGAGTCTGTATTCTTCCATGGGGTTGAAGAGTATGTTAAAATAGTGGGAGCTAATTAAACTAAAGGTCATGTTAATTAGTTAACGAATGTGTTCAATAGAAATTATATTAGAGTTTAATTTCAAGTCTATTTGTTTCTTCAGTCGTATAAAATGTCGAATCTATCACTGAAAATGTTGGTCGAGACAAATAAGTTAACTGGATCAAATTACCCTGACTGGTTAAGAAATCTGCGATTGATGTTAAGATTAGAAAGAATTGAGTATGTGTTAGACACAATGTTCCCCACAGTCCCTGCTGAAGATTCTGCTGAGTATGCCCTGTTTGACAAGGTGGCTAATCAGAAACATCTAGACGATGCTACCTCGGCACAATGTGTAATGTTGTCCTCCATGACCTTGGAGTTACAGAGGCAACATGAAAACATGGGCCCCAACGAAATGCTAGAACACTTGAAGAGTCTCTATGACTTACAGTCTCAGACAATGGAGTATGAATTGTTGAAGGACCTTTTCAAGTGTAAGCTGAACGATGGGGGTCAAGTGTCAGCACATGTTCTGAAAATGATTGGGCTGATAGAAAGGTTAGCTTCGATTGGAACGAAGCTGCCTATAAATGTCTCTGTCAACCTGATCCTAAATTCACTCCGTGGTTCATTTGAGAATTTCATTGTGAACTTCAATATGAATGGGACCAAGGCAAGTCTTCTAGAGCTTCACAACATGTTAAAAACCTTTGAATTGTCTACCTCTAAAGGTAAAGGCGTGCTCATGGTGGGCTCTTCTAGCAAGTTTAAACCCAAGGGTAAGAACATTCAGAAGAAGAAGGGTAAGACAGTTGCTGCACCTACAGTTATAAAACCTAGAGGAGGTGTTCAGAAGAAGGCAAAGGTAGCTTCGGATGTGTGCCTCAACTGCAAGAAGAAGGGGCACTGGAAGAAGGACTGAACAACTCCAGGAGGAGGCAAAGCACTAGGTGCTCCTAGCTCTACTGGACAAGGTATGTTAGTCATTGAAATAAACATGTATATAAGTAACTCTCACTGCTGGGTATTAGATACCTCTTGTGGCTCACATATTTATAATAATGTACAGGGTCTGATTGACAGCAGAAAGGTTGGACCTTGGGAGGTAGACCTGCGCGTTGGAAATGGAGCACGAGTGGATGTTGAACACGTGAGAACTTATAGACTAGGTTTACCTTCAGGCTTTTGTTTAGAACTAAATAATTGTTATTTTGTTCCATCATTAACGAGGAATATCATTTCTATCCCAATGTTAGACATTGAGGGGGGTTTCTCATTTATTGCCAATGGCAATTATGTACTGTCTTTTAATGGTTTTGTTTGTGGAAATGCTCCGCTTGTGGATGGTTTGTATCTTCTAAACTGTAGTCGTAAAATTTTCAATGTGCAAAATAAACGAGCTAAGATAAGTAATCCAAGAAACCCCACCTATTTATGACACTGTAGACTTGGTCACATCAATGAATCAAGGATAGCAAAATTAAGAAAGTTAGACTACCTGGAACCATTTGACTTGGAGTCTTATGGTAACTGTGAATCTTGCTTGAGAGGAAAGACGACCAACAAGCCACTTTCTGGGAAAGGGGTGCGAGCCAAAGAGTTACTTGAGTTGGTCCATACTGATGTATGTTGGCCAATTTCAACTCAAGCTAAGGGAGACTTCCCTTACTTCATCACTTTTTACAGACGATTTCACAAGGTTTGGGCGTGTGTATCTTATGAAATAAAAGTCTGAAGCCTTTGAGAAATTCAATGAGTACAAGTCAGAAGTAGAGAAGCAACTTGAAATAAGTATCAAGACCCTTCGATCAGATCGAGGAGGTGAATACTTAAGTAAAGAATTTCTGGATTACTTGAAGCTTCATGGAGTCCAATCACAATGGACACCTCTTGGAACAGAGCTGCAATGAGATAGAACTTGAAGAAATTCAAGAACCACAAGATAACACAGAAGTTGAACCCTTGTCAAATGACCTAGACAAGGATTCAGTGGGAGTATCTGGTGAAAATTGGGTAGTTAGAGTACGCCCTTCAGCTAGTGGGAGTGATGTGAGAGATAGTGCAGAAATGCAAGGCTCTCATACACAATCAATGGAAGATGATACAATGGTTGTACATCATTCCATTCAGGGAATATATGGAAATGACATTATTAAAAGCTCTCAAGGTGATGGATTGTCCAGCACACAAAGACCTTCTCACAATCAGAATGCAACAAACACTAAAATGCAGAATAATCAACTCCATAGGACCACTAGGACTCATCGTTCGCCTGAAAGACTTAATCTCCTTGTTGAAACACACAATGAGATAAATATTTCTGATGACGATGAGCCTACAACCTATAGTGAAGCCATGTTAGACATTGATTCGCAGAGATGGCAAGAAACCATGAAATCTGAGATGGACTCGATGTACATAAATCAAGTTTGGAACTTGGTTGATTTGCCAACATGAGTTAGACCTATATGATGCAAATGGGTCTTTAAGAAGAAGATTGATGCATATGACAAGGTACAGTCTTATAAGGAAAGATTGGTAGCTAAAGGTTATAATCAATGGCCTGAGGGCGATTATGATGAAACATTTTCACCTGTTGCGAAAATTAAGTCCATTCGGATTTTACTTGCAATAGCAGCATACTATGATTATGACATTTGGCAAATGGATGTTAAAATTTCTTTCCTCAATGATAACCTAATTGAGGAGGTGTATATGATACAACCTGAGGGTTTTACATCCAAGACTAAGCCCAAAGCAGTGTGCAAGCTACAGAAGTCCATTTATGGACTTAAGCAAGCCTTAAGGAGTTAGAATATTTGCTTTGACAAAGCAGTCAAATCATTTGACTTTGTTAGAAGCAAAGAAGATCCCTGCCTTTATAGTAAGCGTAAGGAATAGAGTATTATCTTCATTGTTATATATGTAGATGTCATATTAATAATGGGAGATAATAAGACTCTCATGCAATCAGTCAAGGAATGGTTATCCAACACCTTCATGATGAAGGACTTTGGTGAAGGCTGCGACATTCTTGGAATTAGGATCTATAGAGATAGACCTAATAGATTGTTGGGGCTGTCACAATCCACATACATAGACAAAGTGCTAAGACGATTCTCTATGGAAAACTCCAAGAAGGGAAGTCTTTCTATGAGTCAAGGCATCAAGTTATCAAAGAAGGATAGTCCTTCTACTGTTGCAGAACTTGAACGCATAAAAAGAATCCCATATGCTTCAGCTATAGGATTTATCATGTATGCCATGACATGTACAAGGCCATATATGACCTATGCACTTAGTATGACTTGCAAATTCCAGCAGAATCCTGGGGAAGAACACTGGAAAGCAGTCAAGAGTATTCTTAAGTATCTTAGACGAACTAAAGAATATTTCTTAGTCTATGGTGGACAAGAGAAGCTAGTGTTTACTGGGTACACTGATGCTAGCTTCCAGATAGATTTTGATGACTTCAATTCTCAATCTGGATATGCCTTCATTTTCAATGGCAGAATAGTGAGTTGGAAAAAGTTCCAAGCAAGCTACAACTGCTGATTCGATAACTAAAGCTGAGTACATTGCTGGATCGAAAGCTGGTAAAGAAGCTGTCGCGATATCTGAGTTCCTGAAGGAACTAGGGGTTGTTCCAAGTGCCACTTGTCCAATAACGATCTATTGTGACAACACTGGTGCGATTGCGCAACCTAAGGAACCAAGATCAACAAACGGAAATAAGCATGTACCGAGACCACATACTCAGGGAGATGGTGGAAACTGAAGAAATAAGATTAGACTATGTTCCCACAGATGATAATCTAGCTAACCCGTTTACTAAACTATTAAGCTTAGTTAAACATAATGGTCATTTTGAAAACATGGGTATTAGATATATTGGAGATTGGCTCTAGGCCACGTGGGAGATTGAAAGTATGTATGTCCTAGAGACAATCATTATTAGGGACAAATGTACTTGAACACATTCATATTATTAATAAGATTAATATTTATAGCAGTTGCAATTATTGAATTGTTATTTGATTGTTTATAATTATTCATTAATATGCATCCTTTGAGCTTATGTTGTCATTTATAGAGTGAGATATTGATGATAGAGCGTAACTCTAAAATAGCCTCGATTAATGATCATCGAGAATGGAATATCGATGATATGTTATAAATCGACATGTGGTCTGCGTCACATTCTTAGAGAATGTAGTATGTCTCACCTACTACTAGTAAAGGTTACTAGTGATGGACACATGTATACTTTTTGAAG
The DNA here is from genome assembly GCA_029783415.1 of Anisodus acutangulus. Classification (NCBI taxonomy): domain Eukaryota; kingdom Viridiplantae; phylum Streptophyta; class Magnoliopsida; order Solanales; family Solanaceae; genus Anisodus; species Anisodus acutangulus. The sequence continues at coordinate 36,605,143 of CM056511.1, read as the reverse complement.
GTATTGGTATACCCTGCTAATAAACTATTTGTTATACATGTCTAAAGTGTTATCAGCGTGTGGGAGATGAAGGTCCTTTGACTTGAGGTCAATACACACCTTGTTTACAGAGTAATGTATTTTGACCATGTCCTAAGCTTAAACTCCTTATAGGATAGGACACGACTTGTGTTTGGTGCATTATAATGTAAATTAAGGTGGTAGTTGAGACAAGAATAGATTCATTCCTCGATTGGATATTCGAGAGAACACTCAACTTCTCAGTGATATTAGGTCGACCAAGTCATTGGCCAATGCAAGAGACATATTTAGAATATGGTCTAGTTATCGACTAATATGGATGAGATAAAGTGATCAAACCATTTGGATAGATACATGGCAAATCCTAGCTTGATCGAGTGTGTCGCGAATGATTAGTAATTTATCATCTCACATAAAGGTTATGTTTGCTAGATTCATGTAAACATACTTCACATATTGAGTTCGTCATACGGCGCAGTCTAAGAGTTTCGTATGGACTAAAGATTGGATTAGTGTCGATATGTGAAGGCCTATAGGGTCACACTATGTCGATTGTCTTTTCGGTCTAAGGTGTATTTGGAATCGAGATATTTAAATTAATAATAACTATGGAATAATTTCTATTAGATGGAAATTATTTAATTAAATCAAAATTGGATTTTGGATTTAATGTGCTGAATATATATATTAAATGAAAAAAGAAAACAGAATTTTACGTATGGCGCCGCGGCGCCGAACCGGCAGTGGGCCCAGTCAGACTGGCCCACTGCACCTCGGTTTTGGGCCAGGCTTGGAGCCCAACCTTAATCCGTTTTGTGACCTAAAAACCACTATATATACAACACTAATCTCTAGTTTTTAATACATACTAAGAACATACTAAGAATAATAATTCTCATAAACAATTCTAGACTTAAGAGTATAGGATAAAACTCTCTCAAACCTCTGCCGAGATATCCTGGCTTTCTTGACAGAGGAATACACCATATCATAGTGCTTTTAGTCGAAGGGACAATTGCGTGTAATCCCTAAATAAAGACTCCGGTTAATACAACCTGTAAGTATTCATGTTTTATGTTACAAGTTTTGATTGTCATATAACCATAGCAGAAGAAATTGTTGGAGTAAGTACAACAAAATTTTAAACTTCCGCTATGTCTACTTATATGTTTTGAACCCAACAAAATCCTTGAGGAGTAGCCATCAAAATGATTAGTAATTACTTAGATTGTATGAATATTTGAGGTACTATGAAAAAATCTGTACAGGAAGGAGGTTATATAGGTACGTTGAAGCATGAAGGTATTAATGGAATATAGGTTAGTACATATTAATATTGTAATTAATAAACGCTTGCAAAACGAAGAAAAAGAGGATGAACTGAATATAAGTTGTTGAACATCAATAAAGAAAAGTGAGTTACTAAAAGGAAAATAATTATATCTTGCGTTTCGCTTTATTCATTGAAAGTAGAAAACATTCTTTGCCACACAAATATGTTTATTTTTTTATTTCATTTAAAATTAATAAAAATCTTAAAATCCAATGATTTAATTACTCGACATATAGATGATCAAGTTTAGCAAAAATTAAGCATTGGTGTAACTTTTACTCCTCAATAATCAGTGGATACGTGAATTCTGAACGTTGGAAAATGATAAAATAATTCCTTATATTTGATTTGATTTAAAATATATAATCCTTTCACTTAAAATTTGAAAATGATGAGCATTTTTAGTTTATGTCTAACATTTAACAAGTTCCGACTATTAAATTTAACTCAGATATAACAAAAAGACCCGCCAAATTTCATAGATTATTGAATTACCAAATTGCACCGGACATTAAAAATAGACCAAACGGGGTGAATGAATGAATTAAAGGACAACTCAAAAGTTATTGTGAACAAAGGAAGTCCATTAAGATTAAAGCTTATAAGTAGGGTTGGACATAGTTTGGAAAAAAATGAATCTAGATCGACGATCAAAATTTTTTATCTGAATTTTTGTATTACGGATTGAATTCTAAATTTAGCTTTTAACTTATTTTAATGCCTTATATTTATCCCTATCGGTTAAACATAAGCCCGTATACCTAATACTAAATCCTTATATTTCTATTAAATTAGTCAATATACTATGTTAGGCTAATGAACACTACAAAATGAGATGCATTCACTCTTATCGTATTTTTCATCGTCGTTCCTCCTAGGCTCCCCACCATCATTGTCACCATCACCTTCACCACCATCTTCTCTTCTCTCTCGAGATCTATCACCAACTCCACCACTAGGAGGATTTGAACATGCAACATAAAATACTATTTCAATGAACGTGTATAGCTGCATATAGAGATGGCAGTGATCCAGATTATAAGATATGGATTTTCAAAATTTGGACCCGACGGATCCGGATCTGACACGGATCCGTTTCTGACGGATCGGATATGGATCTTGTATTTGAGATCCGTATCCGGTCCAGATCCGACCCGTGGATCCATTTTTATTAAATATATCCATAATCTAGAATGTAATTTTATAAGTATTTTCTTAAATTTTTTCATAATTTCCGTATTTTACATTCAGATTTGGACTTTATTTTTTAAATGGTCCATACGTTTATGGTTCTTTTATCACTTTAATATGGTTCTTACTGTATTTTACATTCAGATTTTATGGTTCTTTTGTCACTTTAATATGGTTCTTTTACTTCAAGAGAAGTTTCTTTGTTATTTTAGGATGTTGATGACGTTGAAACTAGTGACTTCGAAGACTAGTTTATCAAGTTTGGCAGAAGGTTATAGAAGATGTTGCTAGCATTTTAAAGAACATTGTTGTAGAATTTAATTTCAAGACCTTTGTAATTGCAGCGTTTTCCATGATGTTGTTATTTACTTACTTTGATTCATCGTCTTTATTTTCTTGTGATGCTAAAATTTCGTTCAGTATTTTGGAAGAATAGTGTCATGTTTGTGTAGGTTGATTGAATGAACTCAATCAGTTTTTTCAATCAGATTGAGTTTCATTTTGTCAAAAAAGTTTCAACATGTGGGAATATTATTCAAGGCAAAAATTTTTACATGTGGATCCAGATCCGATCCGTAGACCCGGTGAATCCGATGGATCCGAATTTGAATCTGATTTTTATGGACCCGATGGATCTGGATCTGGATCTGTATTCAGGTATGAAAAATATATCTGGATCTGAATTTAGTAGGATCTGGTCCAGATCCGATCCGTTGTCATCCCTAGCTGCATAGGGGTCAAAAGAGAAAGGAGGAAAAAAGGGTGTGTGGCGGTAGAGGTAGTAGTGAGAGATAGAATGGAGGATACAAAAATGTAAAACTCAAAATTATAGAGAATGATCAAATTTTCTCTCGAACTATGTGAAATGTTCAAAACTTTCATTTGTTTTAAAAAATTAATCATTATATTGCAGGACACATGGCATCACTAGGTGCTAAGGTTCTATCATTCGAAAATAAGGGCAAATATAGCCCATTAATTTTAGTAACGACAATGACATATTTGACCCCAACTATTAATGGGAGACAAATTTATTCTATTTTGTACTCCCTCCGATCCACTTTGCTTGTTTTACTTCCTAAAAATAGATGGTCCAAAATAGTTGTTATTTTAGAAAATCAAGATATAATTAATTACTATTAGTTTTCACTTCTACCGTTACTCAATAGATGTAGAGAGAGACTAATGTGATGAAAAAGAGGGTATTATTAAATGGAGATCAAAGAATAAATAAGGCTAATTTAATCAAGTGATCCTTTTAGTTAATATTTTTTAGAGTCATGTAAAAAGAATATGACAAATAAAATGAGCCGGGGGAGTATAGTTTAAGGGAAATTCTGACCCTTTGCCCATTAATGTACGCATCACAAAACTTACAAATTTTTATTGTTATGGATATTACGAAATCAAACATAATTTTCAGTCACATTAAAGTTAGCACGCAATAATGAAAAGGTCTCTTTAAGGTGTGAATTAGATTAATCAAGACTTAATTGTGTTGTATATTAATTAGGGTAATAATACAATCAAAATTGACTCACCTTTTTAAATCTTACAAAAACTGACCACTCCCTCACCCCCCCTCTCTCTTTTTCTACACACAAAAAGGGATCTCCGCCTGACCATAATCGTTGGCTAGTGAACCTGAATCTGGGAAAATTTCTCCCAACAACGCCGTCACCGCAGATAACGGTCGACACTACCGGAAAGCACATACAAAGAGTTCGCCGACCGGTGTACTACGTTTGCCTGTATCTTTGGAAATGTCTCCCGAAGACGCCACAACAGGCAGTCGGCACCACCGGAAAGGACAGATGTCCCACGGGATACCGTCCTTCCCCAACCCGGCCCACTGGTCACCCCTAGTTGGACGTAGTATTTGGTGGTTTGCTTCAAGAATATTTATTGAATAGAGATTAGCATTCTGAATAATTAAAGATAATAAAACATCTAGTTTCTTAAGAGACATGTAAACTGAAAATGTCACAAGTAAAGTGGACCTGAAGGTCCCCTAATGGTCCTGCCATCATGTCGTAAAGCGGGAGCTCGTGTGAAAATTTTATTTTCTATCCTACATAAAATAATATATAAATTGACTGTAACTTATACATGTCTTAGTTATGTGAAATTATAAAATGATATCAAACCGTACTTGATGTATTGTATTTATATAAAGACAGCCCGGTGCACTAAGATGTATTGTATTTATATAAAGAACTAAAAAGCTACCAAGCATAATATCGAATGATTGACTTGTTGATCATTTCTTTTTATCTCATCGTAGTAGATTAAAAGGAGTTCATTACTATAACAGCTAAAATGGTCAAAACAAGAGTTGAATTACTTCATGTCAACATTGTTTCCATGTCTCTAATAATAAAAAATTCGCAGTAGCAAAATGTTATTCAAGAACCACATGCTAAAAATTAGGATGAAGAATAAGTCCCTATAGAAAATTATTGTTTTTAATTTTCTTTTCACTTGTTATGAAAAAAAAATTATATGAGCTAATGGTGAGATCAAAACCCACCACCACCATGACCAAATCCTGTTCCAGCGCCAAAACCACTACCACCATTTTGACCATCACAGTCGCCGCCGCCACCACCTCCACAACCGTTGCCACCACCATTTGCACCCGATCCATGACCCTCGCCATATCCAAAGCCAGCACCAAATCCACCATCACTACTCCACCGCCGCCGCCGCCACCACCAAGACATCCTATAAGGTCAAATCGGACATTTGCACCCGATCCAAGACCTCCTAAAATTTGGTCAAATCCACCGTTGAAGTTGGGTAAATTGGGTAATATTGGATCCCCAATAAGCTTTCATGCCGAGGAAGTTTGCACTAGAACTCCCACAACAACAACAAACATCAACTTGCTGTAGGAAATGATTCCTTGATTAATGTTCTTCCCAATAGTACAATATATACAAGTATAATATCCTTTGTCTTATGGAAGACTAATTTACCTTACCTAAACTATAAGATGCTACTTAATTACAAAATATTACATAATCAATCAATAGTAATGAGTGGAGGTAATTATGAGATTGCCTCATAATTACTCTAACAGTCCCCCGTAGTCTTAGCGGGAGGTTCTCGTATGCTGAGACTGTCCCTGAAATCATCAAACAGTACACGCGGAAGGCCTTTGGTGAAGATGTCAGCAATTTGATAACGAGATGGTACATGGAGAACCCAGACTTTTCCACGGGCAACCTTTTCACGAACAAATAAGATATCAATTTCAATGTGTTTCGTGCACTGATGCTGAACAAGATTGCCGGATAAGTATATTTTCCTCACATTGTCACAATAGACCATTATTGCCTTTTCAATTGGATAATGTAGCTCCAATAGTAGATTACAGAGCCAACATGATTCAGCAACCACATTGGCTACGCCTCGGTATTCCGCCTCAGCACTTGACCGAGACAGTGTGGATTGTTGTTTGGACGACTAGGAAATGAGATTGTCCCCAAAGAACACACAATAGTCAGAAGTAGAATGTCGTGTGTCCGGTCAGCCACCCCAATCTGCATCTGTGTAGGCTGAAAGATGCTTGATGGAGGATTTATACAGATGAAGGCCGAAATGAATTGTACCCTTAACATACCGTAAAATCCTCTTGAGAGCCCACATATATTCTCCATTCGGATCATGCATGTGTAAACAAACTTGCTGGACTGCATAGGAAATATTAGACCTCGTAAAAGTCAGATACTACAATACTCCTACAAGGCTGCAGTAATGTGTAGGGTCACTGTATAGAGTACATGCAGTGTTACTCAACTTCGCCTTAGTGTCAACTGGAGTATGTGATGGTTTGCAGGAAGACATCCCTGCTTTGTCAATTATTTCCTCGGCATATTTATTTTGACTGAGAAACAGACCACATGCATAGTGAGTGACAACAATGCCAAGAAAATAATTCAATGGACCTATGTCCTTCATTGCAAATTCAGCCGCAAGAAGGGACATAATAGACTGACGAAGTGAAGTTGAGGATGTTGTGAGAATAATGTCATCAACATACAGAAGTATATATGCCATGTCAGTGCCCTTCCTATAAATAAATAGTGACTGATCTGACTTGATGTGAGAGAATCTCAATTTGAAAACAAATTCTTCAAACATGTTATACCATGCCCTAGAAGCTTGTTTCAGACCATATAAGGATTTCCTCAACAGGCACACATGATCTGGACGGGTAGGATCGCGAAACCCCAACGGCTGATGCATGTATACCATTTCTGGCAAGTGACCATGTAAAAATGCATTCTTGACATCCAACTGATGAATGGACCAAGATTTGCAAAGTATCAGGCTAAGAACAGTCCTGGTAGTTGCTGGCTTGACTACCGGACTGAATGTTTTACCGCAATCTACTCCAACCTGCTGAGACCTGCCATCACCAACAAGACGAGTTTTGTATCTCACAAAAGAGCCATCAGAATTCTTTTTATGGCAAAAAACCCATATAGACCGAATTATGTTCATATTAGATGGACGTGGTACCAAATCCCACGTCTTATTTTGAATAAAAGCAGTAAATTCATCTATCATGGCAGCTTTCCAATTCGGGTCGGATAAGGCATCTTTGGGATTTTTTGGTATTGGTGATGGTTGGACTGAGATGGTTAGGTTAAAATGGTGTTTAGGACAAAATATCTCGTGTATTGCATGGGTTTTCATGGTCCGTGGTTGAACCGTTGGGCCGCTAGATAGTTGGGTAGTTACGGGATTTTGAGTCGGGGCAGTGGGCTCGATATGGCCACTGGATTGGGCAATTGTGTCACAGGATAGGGTTTGTAGGACGGGTAGAGGTGTAGAGGGGTTCTCTTTGCCGGGCTGGCCCGCCACCAAATGTGGACTAGACCGAGATCGAGGGAAGAGAGACAATGGCCTCGGTTCCTCAGTTCAGCCCAGTCACATTTTGTGGTTGGGTCATGTTGTGAGGCCGCGGGTTTGGTGATGACCCTACACTATTATTTTCAGAGTTTAGATGATACCTCAAAATTGGATGAATTCCGTCGTCTAGAAAATCATATGAAGGTGAGGATGCCGCTCAAGATGTTGCAAACGGGAAGGTGGATTCATCAAAGATGACATGACGAGAAATAATGATTTTCCCACTTGACATATCAAAGCACTTATATCCCATATGATTTTGTGGGTATCCCAAAAACATGCAAGGAGTAAACGAGCCTGATGTTTGTGAATGGCGGTAGATGGAAATAAGAGATAACACAAACACTCAAAAATTCGTAAATGTGTAACTGATGGGAGACGATGGTATAATACCTGAGTGGGTGATACATTGGAGATTAGTTTACTAGGAAGAATATTTAGAAGATATGTAGCCATTTGAAGGGCATGATGCCAAAATTTTTAGTGATGAACTTTTGTGGCAACCCATGAGGTCGCCTAGAAAAACAAGTCTTTGTGGAGATATCACCTTGTTCGCCACAAAAATGAAATTTTTTTGTGGTAAATACAACTAGTCACTATGACTTTCATTATAGTTGAATTTTATTAGAATCAGGAATGGGAATGAGGAATATATCTTATTTTGCTTTCATGGTCTTTTTTTGTGAGGCTGAATGCTTGAGTAGCCATGAAAATGCTAAAAATTTGCTTAAATTGTATGAATATTTGAGGTAATATGAAAAGATCAGCACTGAAAGGAGGTTATATAGGTACCTTGAAGCCTAAAGGTATTAATTGAATATTGGTTAGTGAATATTAATATTGTAATTAATAAACGCTTGCAAAACGAAAAAAAATGGAGGATGAACTGTATATAAGTAGTTGAACATCAATAAAGAAAAGTGAGTTACAAGGAAAATTATATCTTGCGTTTCGTTTTATTTATTGAAGTGTATAATGCTAATTAAATACAATAATATATTACCTCAATATACAAGTATACACGGTTCATGATTTCCTTGTGTGTTCATGATATACACGGTATACACAAGGCATTGTATATACCGTGTATATCATGGTATATTCTGTCATTGCTTGCACACAAGACGGTAGCAGTTGCAGTAATAACTCGACGTGAAGGCGGCTTTCCTCTTTTAATCCACAATTTCCATAATGCAAAAACAATACCACAAAATGTCGCACAGTTTGTAAGGCCACAAATGGGGTTTTGCCTAGCACGAAAATAAAAACGTCGCTAATGGCACAAATTGATCCGTACATGAATCCTTCTTTCCTCACGACTCTCACTTCATCATTTAGTAGTTCATCCGCTGAAATATTGTTAATGTAATTGTCGTTTTTCTCCGGTTCAACACGTGAACGCATCAATTCAGATGGGAGATAAGTGGATTTAATGATTAAATTCCATCAAGCTGATAAAATTGACAGAACGGCAATAACATCCCTTGCTTTATAAGGTTGTTTTGGAGTAGAAGCAAAACATAGAGAAGTAGGAGAGTTAATACATAATGTGAGTGTCATTGAAGAAGAGGGAAGAATGGCTAGCTAGGGTTAGGGTTTGTTAAATAATTGGTGATTGTTTATACCATACCCTGATTAATTAATCATATTTTACTCGACATGTTGATTTACCCCTAATGTCCTCTTTTTACGCCACCATTTAGATTTTGTCCTATTTTAAAAGTTGTGCAAATACCTTTCCGCACAATGTAGACTCGGGTCTAATTAAGATCTAGAGTTGATAGAGAATGACATTTTTTATTGTTTATGTATGTAACGAGATAATATAATTAAGATTAACATATTTATTATTATTATTAGCGAATATTATCATATATTTTGTAATTAATAGTAGTGTATAATTATGGTAAATATATGATCCTTATTCAATTAGGATTCAACATTATACACTATATATATTTGTATTAATGAGAAATACTCCCCAAGAGAGATTAATACAATCTTACATGGTATCAAGAGTCAAACCCAAAAAACACCTAAATTGTTTTCTCTCTATATCGTCACCCCCCCCCCCTCTACCTCCCTCGACCAACGACCCCCATCTACAAACCCGAACCCTAAATTTTTTTCTCTTGTCCCCTTCTGTGACTTTCATGTCTACTCCCACCTCCCCCAAGGCTTCCGCCTCCTCCAAAGTCATCATAGACAACCCCCCCCCCCCTTCGCTCTTTCCTCCACTCCTTCTTTCCATCCGGTGTTCGCCATCACAAATATTAAGAATTTCATCCTCTTAGTTCTTGATCAAGAAGATGGTCAATATTCATCATAGGTTGAACTCTTTCACATTCACGCATGTGCTTATAACTTTCTTGACCATATTGACGACTCTTTCCATCGCCCTATCGGAGTTGAGGAAATGACGTGGCGTCGTCTTGACGCCATCGTTAAACTGTGGTTTTATGGAACCATCTCTAAGGACTTGCTTCATACGATTATGAAAACTGGTGCCTTGACTCGTGAGTTATAGATACGTTTGGATGAGATATTTCAGTATAACAAGCATACACATGTCGTGTACTTGGAGGAACAGTTCAATAATACCCGTCTCGAGAATTTTGCCAACATATCCGAGTATTGTAAACAATTGAAACTAGTTGCGGAGTAATTATCCAATGTGGGGACACCAATTTCCGAAAAAAAGATGGTACTACAACTAGTTTCTGGCTTACCAAAGGGAGAATACGATACTCTAGCGACTATGATTCAACAAGTCGGCCCACTACCGAGCGTCAACATGGCCGTTCACAATTACTTTTGGAGGAAACCCGATGTGCCAAATAGGACGAACACAATCAGAAGGCGTTAGCGATTGAAAACCCAGCGACAAACGCCGCCTCCACTGCCCAACCACCACCATCGGACAACTACCAACCGCGGGGCAGCCGCGGTGGTGGCAGAGGTGACAGGGGCCGCGGGAAAGGCGGCAGAGGCCACAGACGTGGAGGCAAAATCGGCCAGCAGTAGCAGCCCACCAATTTCCATCATTGGGTCGGCCCAGGGCAGTAGCCCAATCCAGGAGCCTGGGCCGCAACTATTTACCGATCCACCAAGCTTCAGCCTAGTTCCCAGCAGCCTGGCAGCTTGGCATATAGGGGCCACTCCCCAGGCACACACCAGTCGACACCAGTAGCAGTTTTCATCGGGTCTGGCCCCCACTGATTTGGGTCAGGCCTTCAACACATTAAATCTCTAGCAGCCCGATAAAAATTGGTACATGAATATGGGGGCCACCTCTCATCTCACCCGCTCCTCAGGTAATCTCTCCAAACTGTTTCATTTAAAGTATCCCCAATTTATTACGGTTGATAATGGTCATCGCAATCCAATTCAAGGTTATGGTACAACCTACACCCAACCACCTCACCCACCCTTCTCCTTAAATAACATCCTTTATGCTGTCAACATCATTAAAAATTTAATATCTGTTAGGAAATTTACTCGTAACAATTCGGTGTCTGTTGAGTTTGACCCCTTTAGTTTTTTTGTGAAGGATCTACTTACGGGGACACCCCTTACGAGATATAATAGTGTGGGGGACCTCTATCATTTCTCATCCACCTCTGCTGCCAGATCCCGCTCACATACCTCCCTCATTGTCATCTCTCCGTCAACTTGGCACAATAGACTTGAACATCCAGGAACTCCTGTTTTTAATTTTCTTAGAAGTTTTCATTCGATGTAATAATACGAAACTTGCCCAACATTATTTTTCTTGCCCTTTAGGCAAACATGTTCGCCTTCCGTTTCAGTCATCTTTAAGTGTTACGTTTTCTTCCTTTGATATTGTGCATGCTGACTTATGGACATCTCCTATTAATAGCTCACTGGGTCATAAATATTATCTCGTTCTATTAGATGATTTTTTCACTTTCTTTGGGTCTACCCACTTAAATTCAAGTCTGAAGTGTTTTCCAAGTTTCTTGAGTTTCTTATTTATATCAAAACACAATTTAAAAAAGCTATCAAATTGTTCCAATGTAATAATGGTCATGAGTTTAACAATTTCACTTTTCACAAATTTTGCAAAAATAATGACATGGTTTTTCATTTTTCGTGTCCCCACACCTCCCTCAAAATGGTAAGGCTAAGCGAATCATCCACACTTACTATATCCCCAATTCCCAAAAACCCAAAATTAGCCAAACTTGACTCGAATTGGAATGCGACCATGCGTGAGTAATTTAATGCTTTAACGAAATATCACACTTGGAATTTGGTTCCTAGACCGAATGTGGTTAATGTGATTCGATGCATGTGGCTATTTCATCACAAATTCAGAGATAGTGGTGACCTTGATCGCCATAAGGCGAGACTTGTGGCTAATTGTACTAATCAGCAAGAGGGTATTGATTGTGGTAAGACATTTTGTCCGATAGTTAAATCGGCTACCATTCGCACGGTTCTAAGCATAACTATGGGTAAGCATTGGCCGATTCATCAGCTTGATATGAAGAATGCATTCTTACATGGGGACTTGAAAGAAACTGTTTACATGCACCATCCACCAGGCGTTGTCCATCCAGCGGCCTCTCATTATGTCTGTCATCTTCGTAAGTCACTATATGGTTTGAAACAGCCCTCCCGAGCGTGGTATGAGCGTTTTGCTAATTACATCACGCAGATTGAGTTTGTATGCAACAAATGTGATCGTTCTCTCTTTATATTTCATCGAGGTAGTAACATTGCATACTTGTTATTATATGTGGATGATATTGTTCTCACTGCCTCTTCTGATGTGTTGAAAAATGAAATAATTGTTCTGTTTAAATCTGAATTTGCTATGACTGACTTGGGGAAGTTGAGTTACTTCTTGGGGATATCAGTGACTAGATCTGCCGATACTATATTTCTGTGTTAGCGTAAGTATGTAGAGGAAATTGTGTACAGGGCTAAAATGGCGAACTGCAAGATCTTGCCTACTCCGGTTGACTCGAAGTCAAAACTCAGTGCTAGTGACGGTGATCCAGTGTCCGATCCCACTCTGTATAGGAGCTCTGTCGGTGCACTTCAGTATCTTACTTTCACCAGACATGTTATTGCTTATGTTGTTCAGCATGTGTGTTTATTTATGCATGCCTCCAGGGAGCCTCATTTTATAGCTCTTAAGCGTATCATTCGGTACGTTAAGGGCACTCTTGATTATGGATTGCATCTCTACCCCTTTGCACCGACCAGGTTGATACCATACACAGACGCTGATTGGGAAGGTTGTCCGGACACGCGACGCTCCACCTCCGGCTACTGTGAGTTCTTAGGAGATAATCTCATTTCGTGGTTGCAAACGCAAGGGACAATGAAGCTCCAGGTTGATACCATATCCCGATCGAGTGCAGAAGCAGAGTATAGAGGCGTTGCAAACACTGCTGCTGAGATCTGCTGGCTCCGAAACCTTATCTTGGAGCTTCATTGTCCCTTGCGTAAGGCGTCTATGGTGTACTGTTATAACATATCCGCGATATACTTATATCATAACTCGGTTCAGCATCAGAGAACCAAGCACATTGAGATGGATATACATTTTGTTCGTGAGAAGGTTGCTATAGGTCATGTTAAGGTGTTGCATGTGCGTTTTTCGTATCAGTATGCGGATATCTTCACTAAAGGACTTCCTATACAACTATTCCTACACTTCAGATCTAGTCTCAGTGTCCGACCTCCTCCTGCTCCGATTAAGGGGGTGTATTAGCGAATATTACCATATATTCGTCATATATTTTGTAATTAATAGTAGTGTATAATTATGGTAAATATAGAATCCTTATTCAATTAGGATTCAACATTGTACACACTGTATAAATTTGTATTAATGAGAAATACTCCCCGAGAGAGATTAATAAAATCTTACAATTATATATATTGGGAAGGAAGCAAACAAATGTGTGGATATTTTTGCGAACAAAAGCTACAAACATGAAGAAGAACTCTTAAGGAGTGAAGACACGTCAGATGAAATAAATTTATTTTCCTGGCTGTTTTAAGTCACATAGCTTATGAAAGATAATAAATTTATTTAATATTTTTCAATGTATAAAAGAAAAAGGCAACTAGTAGAATCCTCCTTTTTTTTTTCTTCTAATACAATATAAATATGTATTCTATATATATTCTTCGACCTAAAACATGAATTCATAATTCCATAGTTCGAATGGTGGACTTCTTGATCATCGGATTATAATATTATAATATCGTTGTAGATTATAAAAAAATATTACCATAATAGCTGAATTGGTCAAAACAAGGTCAGTAGAATTACATCATGTCAACATTGTGACAATGTCTTTAATAATCAAAAAGTTTGTAGTAGAAATTTTTTATTCAAGAGTCACTGGCCAATGGGCCATAGCACACTATCTTTAATATAAGGGAAAACAGAAGTTCCCTATAACAAATTACTTACTTTAATTTGCTTTCACATATTATATTAGAGAAAAATATTATTTGAGTAATTGGAGCGATCAATTGCCACCACCACCATGGCCCCATCCTGCTCCTGCACCAAAACCACTGCCACCATCACTGCCGCCGCCGCCACCTCCGCCGCCGCCGCTGCTACCGTTTGCACCCGATCCATGACCTTCTCCATATCCAAAGCCGGAACCAAATCCACCATCACTACCTCCTCCTCCTCCTCCTCCTCCTCCACCTCCGCCACCGCCACCACCACCAACAAGACCTCCTACAATTTGGTCAAACCCGCCATTTGCACCCGATCCATGACCCTCGCCAAATCCAAAGCCAGCACCAAATCCACCATTATTACCTCCTCCTCCTCCTCCTCCACCGCCGCCGCCGCCGCCACCAAGACCTCCTAAGATTTGGTCAAATCCACCGTTGAAGTTAGGTAAATTGGGTAATAATGGATTCTCAAGAAGCTTCCTTGCAGAGGAAGTTTGCACTAGAACTCCCACAACAACAACAAGCATCAACTTGCATCTCATCTTTGCATCTACATTTAGCACTGCACAAAATAAATAGCATATTGTTAGTCTTCAAAGTGAAACTTATCAATAAAGGAGCTAAGAATTCTATCAAGGGGATTTTAAAAACTACAAAATGTTTTATCTAGAGTTTGAACGCGGGACCTAAACCAATTTCTCTAGTGGTAAAGGAATTCAACGATTGTATATATATATATAATCAATTTTATTCTATTTGCTCAGTATTATTTCAACATATGAGATTCATTTGAATTCCTTTCCAATAGGTACCTCCACTTCCGACAGCTATTATATAAGAAATGTGACGATATTTTGTGGCAACGCGGGCAGTCGCCACTAGAAACACGACTTATTTTGGCGACATACCAGTCACTATGACATCCATTGTCGGCTCAAATCTATATATGCATATATAATTAAACTAAAAATCTAGTTATATTAAATTTAGGCTCATTGTAATGCAGTAATATGGTCTATATATGGCGCATCAAGAAGAAGGAAGAGGATATACATATCTTACTTTGTTTTATGAGGCTGAATACTTGAGTAGCCATAACAATGCTAAAATATTACTTATTATATTTATGATTTATTGAAAGTACTATGAAAAATTTTGCATAAGAAGGAGATTATATAGGTACCTTAGCTTGAAAAATGAAGGTATAATATTAACGAAATGGTCTGTGATTATTAATGAAAGTATACCATTAATTAACACTTGCAAAACGGAAAAACCAAAAACGAGAAGAAGTAAACTAAATTAGTTGAATATCAATAAAAAAAAGAGAGTTACTAAAGGAAATTATGTCTTGCGTTTCGCGTTATTTATTCAAAGTAGAAAACATTATTTTCCACACAAATACATGCATCCCATTTTGAACTTTTAAGTCTTAAAATCCAATGACTTAATTACTAGACATTTAGATAATCAAGATCAGCAAATATTAAGAAATAGTTCAGTTTTTTAGTGGAGTTCAAGTTTTGTAACTTATAATTTTAGAACAGTGTCGTGCAGTTCGAAAAAAGGGAAAAGAAACGTAAGCAGTTATTTGCCGCTTTTTTTAAGTTAGAGGTCTTTTGTTCAAATATTATTTCTACATGAAAAAAATGTCCAATTTTCGATTAGTTTTGACACCGGTGACTCATTTTGTAAAAGTGACTATTTGTGATTTCCCCCCGATAAATGGTGTATCTGTTATAAACGTTTTTTACCTGAGCTAAAAGATTACTATTAAAATAATCGGATAAATATGAATATATAAATTTCACTTAAATCCACTTAATCTTTTGACATCGGAAAACAATACGTATATCATTCACCTTTGAATCAGATGATAAACTCCCCAGTCTTAAATCAATCACCAAAATAAAGCTAGATATATCATAGCATGTATTCTTAGAATATGTCAATGAAGACCTTCAAAAAGACACAAATTGATTATTTGGAATATGTCATCACAGGTGAAGGAGTGAGTACTGATCAATCAAAAATCTCAACAATGTTGGATTGGTCAGTTCCTAAAACAATTAAGGAGCTGAGAGGATTTCTAGGCTTAACTGGTTACTAGAGGAAGTTTGTGAGAGGGTATGCACTAATGAGCAAACCCTTGATCAATCCACTAAAGAAATGAGAGTTCCAATGGAATCTTGAAGCTGACAAAGCCTTTAGTCAGTTGAAAATAGCAATGACTAGTGCCACAGTACTGGCACTATCAGATTTCAACAAGACTTTTGTGTTAGAAGTGGATGCATGTAACACTGGAGTAGGGGCAGTGTTAATGCAAGATAAAAGGCCTTTGTGAGCCAGTCCTTGAGTAAGAGATACCAAGGGATGTCTACCTATGATAAAGAGCTGATTTCCCTCTTGCTAGCTGTTGACAAATGGAAGCATTACCTCCATCCAAAACATTTCATAATAAAGATTGATCACTTTACATTGAAGTTCCCGAAAGAAGAAAATATTACCACATTCTTGCAACACAAAGGACTAACCAAACTAATAGAATTAAGTTATGAGATTCATTACAAGAAGAGAGTAAATAATGTTGTTGTTGATGCCTTATCGAAAAAAATGAATCAAATCAAGAAAAATACTGATCACCAGTGCATAGTCTTATGTCAGTTACAACCAAAATGGATTGATGAGATTATAGAAAGCTATGAGGGTGATCAAGAAGTATTGCAAGTTTTCACTACATTAAGTAGCAATGCTAACCCTGGACATGATATAACCCTCAATCAAGGTGTTTTGAGGTACAAAGAAAAGGCTTGGATTGGAAATAATAGATCACTTAGACAACACCTAGTGTTCACTATCCACAATTCAGGTCTAGGGGGTCATTTAGGTATTATGTGATACCTATCACAGTTTGAAAGCAGTGTTTTATTAGCCTGCAATGATTGAATTGCTGAAGGAGGTAGTACAAGAGTGTGATATTTGTCAAAAGAACAAGGATGAGCAAGTTCCAAACCCAGGGCTACTTCAACCCTTGCTTATACCAAAGAAGGCTTGGGAACACATATCAATGGATTTTATAGAGGGATTGCCAAAGTCTGAAAGGTATGATACTATTCTAGTGGTAGTTGACAGATATATCAAATATGGTCATTTCATCTCTCTGTCCCACCCTTTTACTGCACGAGTTGCTAAAGCATTCTTAGAGGTCTTTTGTTCAAATATTATTTCTACATGAAAAAATGTCCAATTTTCGATTAGTTTTGACACCGGTGACTCATTTTGTAAAAGTGACTATTTGTGATTTCCCCCGATAAATGGTGTATCTGTTATAAACGTTTTTACATGGGCTAAAAGATTACGATTAAAATAATCGGATAAATATGAATATATAAATTTCACTTAAATCCACTTAATCTTTTGACATCGGAAAACAATACGTACATCATTCACCTTTGAACCAGATGATAAACTCCCCAGTCTTAAATCAATCACCAAAATAAAGCTAGATATATCATAGCATGTATTCTTAGAATATGTCAATGAAGACCTTCAAAAAGACACGAATACAAATAATTAACAAAATGGATCAAGACATAATTAAAATTTGAAGCTCCACTACCACCTCCACCGCTGCTGCCTCCACCAAGACTTCCTAAAATTTGGTCAAATCCATCGTTGAAGTTAGGTAAATTGGGTAATAATGAATCCTCAAGAAGCTTTCTTGCAGAGGAAGTTTGCACTAGAACTCCCACAACAACAACAAGCATCAACTTGCATCTCATCTTTGCATCTACATTTAGCACTGCACAAAAATAAATAGCATACCAAATTCTGTACGGGCTGTACGAGGGATCTTGTCTTCATCTATATACCCCTAAAGGCTAGAACATAGATGGTAATCGGTTTAATAAAACTTTTTTCAGAGTTAATCACATAATAATCATATAATAATCTAGGGGATAATCTTAAGTTCAATTTCATTTTTTAATTTTGAGTCTATAATCTCCTATCAGCACTCCAAACATCATAAGATCAATCAATATCAATCGTCTAAATAACATAATAATAATCTAATATCAACCTTCAAGCATCATATCAATAAGGTAATATACTTATCAAAATCATAATTAGAAACACATAGTCAGAACACATACCTTTAATCAGGTATTCAGATCACCGAAGTAGTCTCACCCTCCTTTGGCCTGTATTTCCCCTTTGCCTTCCTGCCATGGGTACTCACATGCTTTGGGAGCCTGAGAGTCAGTTACGGGTATCCTCTGATTATCCTTAAAAAAATGTTGTGTTCTTACTAGTATGGTTCTAATCATAAGTTATCAAAGTATGATACTCTTATCCTTATGATACTAGCTGGTGGATATTAAACTAATCTTATGTTCTTTAGATAATAGTTGATCTAATCTTATTCTGTTCTTGGATGATATTTGATTATAGACTGAAGGGTGCTTTAGCTAAACATTGAGAGAATTGTGTAAAGATTTTGTATTTCTGAATTTTTCGAATGATCCTTCGTCTTTACAAGAGGCTCCTTATATAGATAACCCCGACTATTCACTATTCCTAACTTTTTAAAAGTAAACAGTATTACTTTTCAAAAGTCTTAAAGTAAACAGTGATCTGACAAAATACTTTTACAAAAGTCATAAAGGCTACAGTGTCTGTCGCACCCGATTTTGACCAGCGGGCTTCGCGACGCGATGGCATCGATTCCCTCTGGATTGGATAAAATGCTTGTTTTGAGGAGTCGCCACCTAATTATTCTAAGGTGAATTAGGGCACCTAAATTCTAACTAAGAAATGCAAAATAACTCCAATTTTGTGGTCTACGAAACTAATGAAATTCTAGGTAAGAGTTCTTTATTATCCTAAAGGGAAGGGGTTAGGCATCCTTTAAGATCCGCTAACTTGCGGTTATCCGATCAAACTCAGGTTAATTATTATGTTAAAAAGTGCATGTTTTACAAGTTGCAAGTATTTAATGAAATGATGCATTTGTATGACATTAATATACATGTAAAGCTAAAAAAAGAATATAAATATGCATTTGTATGAAAATTGATAAAGATGTATGCAATGTGATTTTTATGGGCTTACTTGAGCCTAAAAATAGGTAAACTAGCGATTTTCGATTTTAAAACTAACCGAGCCTAAAATAAATAAACTAGCGATGGGTTTCCAGTTTTAGACTACTCTATTAATTTATTCTATGTCTACCTATTCTAAATATTTCAATAATTTCACGAGTACAATATATTACAATACAAAATGGAATAAAGCTGAATTAAAGAAAGTAAAAGGCAACAACAAAAATAAGTAATCTTCGAGGGGTATTTGCCTTCTTTGACTTTATCTTTGCAAGCTGTCAAGAATAAACGGTTAGAAACAATTGAATATACATAACTTCGGATCCGTATCCCAAACAGTAAATGTTTTGATTACGGATGACTCAGACTTAAATTTTGAAAAGATCATTCCAATCACGTCGTGGGCGCGGACATATGTCTCGTTGGTCATTTTAGTTGCCTTGCCAATCGAACATGTTGGTCTCTCGGGTGAAAAAGATTTAAGTTTCATCCATGCCCAGAAGCTTTATTTTCCGTCTTTACAACTGTGGAGGCCTCAAAAATCGACGGATATTTTTTCATCGGCCAGTGTAGTATTTAGTTCAAATCAGTAAAATTTGTACCAAACAAGGAAAAAGCAGAAATTGAGAAATGATGTCCGAAGGGACGCGGCCTCGAATTTAATTTCATCGGCATAAGTGCAGTATTAGTTAAGACAATAAAATAGTACAACAGAAAGATATCCGTCGCACGGATGTTAAAGAAAAGCGATAAGCGAAAGCGAAGCGAAAAAGTGCGGCCTCAATTTAATTTCATCGGCCTAAATGCAATATTAGTTAAAAACAATAAAGCGATAAAACAACAAAATATCCGTTGCACGGATGTTTAAAACAGAAAACAGAAAATAGAGAAACGAAACAAAAAGCGCGGCCTCGAATTTAATTTCATCGGCCTAAATGCAATATTAGTTAAAAACAACAAAACAGTAAAACAACAAAATATCCGTTGCACGGATGTTTAAAACAGAAACCGAGAAGCGAGGCGAAAGAAAAAAGAAAAAAAGCGCGGCCTCGAATTTAATTTCATCGGCCTAAATGCAGTATTAATTAAAATGATAAAACAGCAAAATACAAGATATCTGTGTATGAATATTTAATGCCAAAATAAACCAACAGTTTGCAATAAAAACGTCCGACCCGAATTCTGAAATTTGATCCGACTCGGACACTGAACAGTGATCCAGCCCGGATCTCAGGTTGACCCGACCCAGATTCAAACATTTTTTTGATTTTCAGATAATAAATAACAAGATATTAAAACACAAAATCTGGAAATTTATTCGATCCGGGTCGACCCGACCCGAATCGGATACTTCAACCCGAATCAAATTCTTTCCAAATTTTCAGGTAACCAACAACATAATATAAACACACAAAAATCTGGAATTTAACCGAACCGGGTCGACCCGACACGGGTCAGTGACCCGACCCGAATCAGATGTTTTTCAACCCGAATCGATTTTCTTCCAAATTACAGATAACCAACAACAAAATATAAATACACAAAAATCTGGAACTTGACCGAACGGGGTCGACCCGACCCGGGTCAGTGACCCGACCCGAATCGAATGTTTCAACCCGAATCGATTTCTTTCCAAATTTTCAGATAACCAGCAACAAAAAATAGTATATTAAAACACAAAAATCTGAACAGTTATTCGAACCGGGTCAACCCGACACATTGATCCGACCCGAATCGGATATTTCAACCCGAATCGATTTCTTTCCAAATTTTCAGATAACCAACAGCAAAATATAAACACACAAAATTCGGAAATTTATTCAAAACCCGGGTCGACCCGACCCGAAAATCTGACCCGACCCGGAATCCAAAAACAGTGAATAATAGCAAAAAATTTCAGATTATTCAATGCCGAAACCCCAATAATTTAACATATATTTTCGGACTCTTTAAGATGATGAACAACACAAAAAGAAAGCAATACCAACCTTAGGAGAATCTTAGATTTTGAATTTCGGATTTCAAAACTTGAACTCGATTTTCGGACCTCCAAATCCCCACAAAATGAAGAACAACATGGGGGTATTTTATGGATGGGTTTGGATTTTGGGGGATAGGGTATGGGGTTGTGGGTTGGTTGGTGGTTTCTGAGATGTGGGGTCGCGGTGAGGTGGCCGCGGCGTGGGGTCGCCGGTGTGTGAAAGTCTTGAGGGTGTGTCTTGGTGGTTGGTTTTTAGGTGAAGGGTGTGTTTGGTTGATGGGAGAGAGATAGTGAGATGAAAAATGAAAATGTTTTGTAGGGTTTTGGTTTAAAAGGGGAAATAAAGGAAATGGGATTGGGCGGTTCGGATCCAGGCTTGATTGGGCACAGTCAGTTGGGTCTGAAAAATGGGTTATTTTTATTGTAATGGGTTGAGTAGAAATTGTTTTTGGGGAAATGAAGTGGGTTAAGATATAAAAAGGATTGAAATGGGTTATGGGAAAAAATATAAAAAATGGGTTTTATTATATAAAAAGAAAGCTTTGCAAAATTTATAAATTATAAAGATGATAATATGATAAAATATAATATTTGTGAAATGCTTGATGCTTAAATAAAAAATAAAAATGCAATGCCGTTTTGCGAAAATAAAATAACATATAATATTAGGATAAAAGTATGCTTGTGATATAAAAATGCAAATGACAAATAAAAAATGTAAATAATAATAATAATAATGATATATATACATATATATGTCTATATTTTAAAATTGTCTTAAAGTGTCAAAAATATTAAAAATTGCAAATAAAATCCAAAAAGATGGGACAAAATTGGGTGTCAACAGATGCCCCTCTTTGGTCGGAGACGATGAAAGAGTTTTCGGCCAAAGAAGTTGACTGAGTAGCCAATTTTGTCCCGATCATCGGGACTCAAGGGAAGGTTAGGGATGTGTGGGAAGAAATAAAATTCCGACGGGGAGAGAAGTTGCAAAAGATTATGCACATTCAAGAAAAAATGCCCAGTATCGACTTATGATGACACTGGTTACAGATGTGGCGAGATACTGGGGAAGGGTGGAACAACGTTCCAAGTACTTCCCCAATGCAGATGATGATGTAGCATATGCGTAATGAGGTGACGTCGTTGCTTAGACGTTATGCAGATGACGTCGTTGCATAGGCGCGATTGAAATTAAAATACTCGCATTAGGAGGTGGGCGCCTGACAGAAATTAAAATACCCGCATTGGAAGGTGGGTGCCTAACAGAAATTGAAATACCCGCATTCGGAGGTGGGAGCCTAACAGAAAATAAAATACCCGCATTCGGATGTGGGCGCGTGACAGAAAATAAAATACCCGCATTAGGAGGTGGGCGCCTGACTGAAATTGAAATACCCGCATTAGGAAGTGGGCACCTGACTGAAATTGAAATACCCGCATTAGGAGGTGGGCGCTTGATTGAAATTGAAATACCCGCATTAGGAGGTGGGCGCCTGACTGAAATTTAAAATACCCGCATTAGGAGGTAGGCGCCTGACTGAAATTAAAATACCCGCATTAGGAGGTGGGCGCCTGACTGAAATTAAAATACCCGCATTAGGAGGTGGGCGCCTGACTGAAATTAAAATACCCTCATTAGGAGGTGGGCGCCTGACTGAAATTTAAATACCGCGATGGGAGGTGGGCGCTGATCAAATTAAATACCCGCGTTAGGAGGTGGGCGCTGATCAAATTTAAATACGCGTTAGGAGGTGGGCGCTGGCTGAAATTGAAATACCGCGTTAGGAGGTGGGCGCTGGCGAAATTGAAATACCGCGTTAGGAGGTGGGCGCTGATTGAAATTAAAATACCCGCGTTAGGAGATGGGCGCTGATCAAAATGAAATACCGCATTAGAGGTGGGCCTTTGTTGAAATTTAAATACCCGCATTAGGAGGTGGGTGCCTGACTGAAATGAAATACCCGCATTAGGAGGTGGGTGCCTGACTGAAATTGAAATACCCGCATTAGGAGGTGGGCGCCTGATTGAAATTTAAATACCCGCATTAGGAGGTGGGCGCCTGATTGAAATTAAAATACCCGCATTAGGAGGTGGGCGCCTGACTGAAAATGAAATACCCGCATTAGGAGGTGGGCGCCTGACTGAAATTTAAATACCCGCATTAGGAGGTGGGCGCCTGACTGAAAACATACCCGCATTAGAAGGTGGGCGCCTGATTGACGTCGTTGTAATGACGTGATGCGTTTGTGACCCGCATGGGTTGAAATGACGTCGTTGCATAGACGTGGTGCGTTGTAAACGTCATTGTGTAGACGTGTTGTGCAGATGACGCCGTTGCATAGGCGTGTTGCTGATGACGCCGTTGTATGGGCGTGTTCTTTGTCGTTGTAATCTTTGTGAAAGATGTAAATGACGTCCATTGTCGTCAGTTTGGTGTAATATGATTCCACGTTGTGTTGGATCTTCTGCCGATTCAAACTCATGTGGTGTGAATTAAAATGTCATTCTTGCACGGACGAAAATGTGGCGACGTCTTTGCCAAATTAAGCACACGTGTTGCGGCTTCTCTGCCTTTGTCAACCTGAAGACCTGCACTCAAAGAAATTTGTGAGTTGTAGCTTTTGCCCTGGACGCTTGCAAGCTCATATTGGTTTAGATTGAAGACTTCGGTTATGCGGCATTTTCCAGGTCCATTGGCATATTCTTGCGGTGAACCCTTAAAATATGCCCCGATTTCTAGTATATATGAAGATGTTGAACTTCCAACCGACAAAACCGAGTTTGTGCGGGCAACTTGTTTGTCCTATCAAGGCGATCATCCGAGCCTATTTTGTTGTGTGCAAGATAATGGACACACAATTTCCAATGGTGTGACCGGTCGATATAGGCCGCCTCGTATTCGATAAAGGAAATCAGGTCATAACGTAGTTATTTGCAAGTAAAATGACGATTGTGAAGTTTTCCAAAATGGGACCGGCCGATGTGGTCGCCACGTATCCCGCCGAGGGAATCAGGTCATAACGTAGTTCATGCAAGCAAAAAGAATTTTGTAAGGGTTTTCTAAAAATGAGACCGAAGCTGATGTGGCCGCCTACGTATTCCGCCGAGGGAATCAGGTCATAACGTAGTTCATGCGGCAAAAGAGATTTGTATTTGTAGAATGTGTTTTTTTTTTGTAAAAGAGAGTGACTAGAGTTTGAAAAATGATGCAATATATTTTGCAAGGTTTTTTTTTTTTTTTTGTGAAAATATGAAAAAGACATAATCACGTCTTGACTTCGGTTGGTACCAACAATTAGTATTGTGCTTAGGAGTTTTCGTTATTTGCTTTCTGTCAAATCGAGACAGACTTCAAGGTAATTCCTACAGCTTCAGATGCTACCTCAAACATACCTGAGTATCGACACTTGCTTCAAGCCAAGATTTTGACATATATGCATCCTCATGTTTCAAATGCCCTCACTGAAAGAAAGTCCCTTCCTCACATGTATTTCAGTATTTTGAACTTTGGGACGTCTAGAGAAGTACACTCACCCTCAGAAAGATGTTCAATGTATTTAATTGTGATACCATAGGCTTGGCCGTCATGTGAGTATCCACTAATGTGAGAACCCTCGGTATAGGATCATGTAGGGCTTGTTATGGGTTTGTAATGTAGGCTTGGGAAAGGAAAGGATATTATTTGGGTAAAGAGTGACTAATCCTTCCTTGAGCGTTGGAATATGTCCGTGCTTGGTATTTGTGTGCATTGATTCCGATTTGCTTCTTTTTGCCCCATTTTGTTTTGTACCGGCTTCTTTTGAATATTTCGTTTGGAGCTTTTTCCCCCCTTTTTTTTCGGAGTTATTTCCTTCTCTTTTTTTTCTTTGTTTTGATATTGTCGGGGCTTTTAACTTTCTTTTTGTGTGAAGTCGTCATTTTGTTTTTTTGTTTTTTTTTCTCTTTTGGGAGCATTGCAACTTCAACTCGAATCATTTTCAGCAATTTGCATATTTCTGATGCGCTCAAGGAGGTTGGGCCAAAAGAGGGATAGCGCGTGTACGCACTCAGAAAGGGTATAGGCATAAGATGTGGTTGTTCAAAAAAAAAATAGGCTTCAGGCTCAAATGGGAAATGCTACGGATAATGTTATTTGGTAAGCTGGAAAGGCTCAAACGGATCAAAGAAAGCCTACGATCCTTTCCTATACCAAGTGTTACTCAGGATTTCGCCTCAACAAACATTCGAGCCAAGTTCTAGATCACAATGCAATGCAATTGAACTTATTCTAAAAACTCACCACACAATGCACATGAAACGATGAGGTTGACTTTGTTTATATCTTGGAAACATGCAAAATAATTTTTAAGTGTCAACACATGCGTGAATGAGAGGTACCAGAAGAATCAATGGTTTACCACGAAGTTGATTTTCTCCGCTGGTTCTTTCCTATGCACGCTCCTAACTGTGTTGGTATCAACCAAGTCCATCAATGATTCTTAAAATATATATTTTTTTGTATTTTTGAATAAAGGGCACCGAACCCGAATAGGGCTGCCTACGTATCTCATCTTTGGCGAGAATCAGGTGTGCGTAGTTCGTGCAGAAAGTAAAAAAAAATTCATCCATGATAGGATAGTAAAAGTAAAAAATTATATAAAACAGATGATTGTCCACTATGGGACGAATGCAAAGTAAAATATAATTGTCCACAGTAGAATGAATACAATGAAAAAATGATTATCCACAATAGGATGAATGTAAAAAAAAATGATTGTCCATTATAGGATGAATGAAATAAAAAATGATTGTTCATTATAGGATGAATGAAAAGATTAATAAACCAGATATGTCCCTTTCTAAGGTTGACAAGTGCGTTTTTTTTTAGTGCTGTCGAACCCCGAGAAGGGCTACCTACGTATCACACCGAACGGTGAGAATCAGACACTCGTAGTTCGTGAGATAGGTTATAAAAAATGTATGATTGAAAAAGAATTTATCCACGATAGGATAGTAAGTAAAATTGTATGCAATAAAAAAGTGATTGTCCATATTAGGATGTAATGAAAAAAAAGATTGATAATTCAGAATCATTTTTTTTCATTTTTTTTTATTTGATTTGATTTTTTTTTAGGGGTGTCGCACCTGAGAAGGGTTACCTACGTATCACACCTAACGGTGAGAATCAGACACTCGTAGTTCGTAAAGATATGTTGTAAAAATGGTATGATATAAAAAAAAATTATGTAACGAAAATTAAACATATCAACTGAATTTGCAAATATGTAACAAAACAAAAGTATAGACAAATTAAAGAGATGATTCGTTGAATCTGGTGTTGGCTGACTTTTTCCAGTCAAAACATCTTTCGGTCATCTTTGTGAAAGCCTTTGGCTTTGTTCTTTCCTAGAGTATATCCAAAAATAATGTTTTAGAACGACCCCCCCAAACTATTCGCGAGGACGATCTTCCTGCAAAAAATAAGAGCACCGGGTGAAAGGAGGAAAGCCACTAAAAGAATAATAAAATGTAAGAGTGAAAGTATGGTCAAAAACTCCCCTGATTGCTTCACGAGATCCGAGTCTTGATGTTCAAGAACGCTTTATCCTTGGGTAGTGACACAATTTATATTCAAGAGTCGCAAGCGACATGGTATGATATGTACAAAATTGAAGCAGCTAATTATTGCATTAAATAATATATACAGAGATAAAAGAAGAAAAATAGCAAACAAACTGGGCAGGAATTAAATACGCGTCCTATCATGCATGTAGCCTCTCTTATGGCAGAGGTGGGCCTAAACGCCAAATATGAGAGATTATGACAGAATAATCCAAGCTGTCAAACTACAGTGCTTTTGTTGGAAATGAAGACAAAATGTATGTACATTTTCCAATATCGGCATGTCATGATTAAGCTTGGATTAGTCCATCATTATCCCGCTACAAATAATGTTGATGGTCGTTGGGGGAGCGAGACCCGTCGACAATATTGGTGGATTTCTTAATTGTGGAGTCGATGCCAAGGATCGACCAACCTATGGTGTATGTATGCATGATTAAAAATAAAAGGGTATAGCTCTATCCTAAATTTACTAAGATTAGGCTTACTGGACTCAAGGTTCCCGAGCGGACTACTCGAGTGAGAAGGCTACGCGGCCTCCGGATGGTCCGGACACTCCACGCATACGCCAACTCTCCTAAAATTTGATAATTTGAAAGAATTTGCGGGTGCGCAAAACACACCTCGCGTGTAATGTGTGATAGTGTCAATTTTTCATAGTGGAAGAAATATGAGCGAAATGCCAATTTAAGGAAAGCAATAAAAGAATATAGCAATTAAGGAAGTTAGACATACAAAATTTCAAAAAGTAAACAAGTAAAAGCAGTAGAATAAATAAGAAGCAAAATAAAGCGCAATAATAATTAACCTGAACTTGCTATGGTTAAGAACCTGAATTTCCCCAACGAGGTCGCCATGCTGTCGCACCCGATTTTGACCAGCGGGCTTCGCGACGCGATGGCATCGATTCCCTCTGGATTGGATAAAATGCTTGCTTTGAGGAGTCGCCACCTAATTATTCTAAGGTGAATTAGGGCACCTAAATTCTAACTAAGAAATGCAAAATAACTCCAATTTTGTGGTCTACGAAACTAATGAAATTCTAGGTAAGAGTTCTTTATTATCCTAAAGGGAAGGGGTTAGGCATCCTTTAAGATCCGCTAACTTGCGGTTATCCGATCAAACTCAGGTTAATTATTATGTTAAAAAGTGCATGTTTTACAAGTTGCAAGTATTTAATGAAATGATGCATTTGTATGACATTAATATACATGTAAAGCTAAAAAAAGAATATAAATATGCATTTGTATGAAAATTGATAAAGATGTATGCAATGTGATTTTTATGGGCGACGAGCCTAAAAATAGGTAAACTAGCGATTTTCGATTTTAAAACTAACCGAGCCTAAAATAAATAAACTAGCGATGGGTTTCCAGTTTTAGACTACTCTATTAATTTATTCTATGTCTACCTATTCTAAATATTTCAATAATTTCACGAGTACAATATATTACAATACAAAATGGAATAAAGCTGAATTAAAGAAAGTAAAAGGCAACAACAAAAATAAGTAATCTTCGAGGGGTATTTGCCTTCTTTGACTTTATCTTTGCAAGCTGTCAAGAATAAACGGTTAGAAACAATTGAATATACATAACTTCGGATCCGTATCCCAAACAGTAAATGTTTTGATTACGGATGACTCAGACTTAAATTTTGAAAAGATCATTCCAATCACGTCGTGGCTGCGAACATATGACTCGTTGGTCATTTTAGTTGCCTTGCCAATCGAACATGTTGGTCTCTCGGGTGAAAAAGATTTAAGTTTCATCCATGCCCAGAAGCTTTATTTTCCGTCTTTACAACTGTGGAGGCCTCAAAAATCGACGGATATTTTTTCATCGGCCAGTGTAGTATTTAGTTCAAATCAGTAAAATTTGTACCGAAACAGTGAAAAAACAGAAATTGAGAAATGATGTCCGAAGGGACGCGGCCTCGAATTTAATTTCATCGGCATAAGTGCAGTATTAGTTAAGACAATAAAGCAAGAAAGCGAGAAAGATATCCGTCACACGGATGTTAAAGAAAAGCGATAAGAGAAACGAAACGAAAAAAGTGCGGCCTCGAATTTAATTTCATCGGCCTAAATGCAATATTAGTTAAAAACAATAAAACAGTAAAACAACAAAATATCCGTTGCACGGATATTTAAAACAGTAAACAGAAAACTGAGAAACGAAACAAAAAAAAGCGCGGCCTCGAATTTAATTTCATCGGCCTAAATGCAATATTAGTTAAAAACAACAAAACAGTAAAACAACAAAATATCCGTTGCACGGATGTTTAAAACAGAAAACTGAGAAACGAGACGAGAAAGAAAAAAAAAAAGCGCGGCCTCCAATTTAATTTCATCGGCCTAAATGCAAGATAATTAAAATGATAAAACAAAGAAAATACAAGATATCTGTGTATGAATATTTAAATGCCAAAATAAACCAACGATTTGCAATAAAAGCGTCAGGCCGAATTACGAAATTTGATCCGACTTTCGGACATCGAATAGTTGATCCAAATTTCGGATCTCGGTTGACCCAGATTCAAACATTTTTTTGATTTTCAGATAATAAATAACAAGATATTAAAACACAAAATCTGGAAATTTATTCGATCCGGGTCGACCCGACCGAATCGGATACTTCAACCCGGATCAAATTCTTTCCAAATTTTCAGGTAACAAACAACACAATATAAACACACAAAAATCTGGAATTTAACCAAACCGGGTCGACCCGACACGGGTCAGTGACCCGACCCGAATCAGATGTTTTTCAACCCGAATCGATTTTCTTCCAAATTACAGATAACCAACAACAAAATATAAATACACAAAAATCTGGAACTTGACCGAACGGGGTCGACCCGACCCGGGTCAGTGACCCGACCCGAATCGAATGTTTCAACCCGAATCGATTTCTTTCCAAATTTTCAGATAACCAGCAACAAAAAATAGTATATTAAAACACAAAAATCAACGATTATTGAGCAAGGTCAACGACACATTGATCAGGCCGAATCGGATATTTCAACCCGAATCGATTTCTTTCCAAATTTTCAGATAACCAACAGCAAAATATAAACACACAAAATTCGGAAATTTATTCAAAACCCGGGTCGACCCGACCCGGAAATCTGACCCGACCCGGAATCCAAAAACAGTGAATAATAGCAAAAAATTTCAGATTATTCAATGCCGAAACCCCAATAATTTAA
Source organism: Anisodus acutangulus (assembly GCA_029783415.1). Taxonomy (NCBI): domain Eukaryota; kingdom Viridiplantae; phylum Streptophyta; class Magnoliopsida; order Solanales; family Solanaceae; genus Anisodus; species Anisodus acutangulus. The sequence continues at coordinate 36,575,325 of CM056511.1, read as the reverse complement.
CATATATTTTCGGACTCTTTAAGATGATGAACAACACAAAAAGAAAGCAATACCAACCTTAGGAGAATCTTAGATTTTGAATTTCGGATTTCAAAACTTGAACTCGATTTTCGGACCTCCAAATCCCCCCCTAAAATGAAGAACAACATGGGGGTATTTTATGGATGGGTTTCGGATTTTGGG